>JACATO010001526.1:0-145231 GCA_018389105.1 Nautilus pompilius
TAGATGACGTCCGTACAGAGAGGGAGGAAGGGAGGGAGAGAGCGGGGATGAGAGAGAGAGAGGTGAAATCATTCTTCTAAAGTACAACAGTCGGGTTAGGCTGCCATTCTTCGGCATTTAAAAAAAAAGAAGAAGAAGAAGAAGAAAAAAAGCGGGACAAACAAAACGCTGTTGACACAAGTTGTTGTCGCCGCGCACGTAAGAGGGTCCGGGAAATAACAAAATGGAGAAGTAAGGAACTCTTCAGCTAGAGCCACACGGCCGGTTGCCATTGGCCAGGAGCGGGGGTTTTTCACCTACGATGAAACAAAGCGATATTTGTCAGTATTGTCCACGAACTATTTATTTTATAGATTTTACGGTGAAAAGATTTCAAAGAGCGAACGTGACGAAGCAGTCGTTTACTGTGTAACGGTTGCCACGCGATTGTAATATGTTTGTCTGCTGTACACGTAGGAGTCCCCACCCAGAAGGATCTCCATTAAGGGATCCACGCCCATGCGCATACCAGTCAACCAACAGGTCGAAGCTGCTAAACAATAGGGACGGAATTAGAACAAAGCTCGCCGAATTCGAGTAGTACAGTCAGGTGGGGATGGGGTGGTGCCGGTAATCAGAGGGTTAATTTAAACTTGGACAAAGATGGCGCTGTGTTAATGCACCCAGTGGAGAGCCGATAGTAACTCGATCGCATATCGGACTCCTGTCTGTCTACGTGGCCATCACTAACACTAGAAAACAAAAGGTAGATGTTTCTTTCTTCCAGCTGATCGTATTATAGGAAAGGAAGCAGATTTGTTGTTGTTTTTTTTGTTGTTTGTTTTTTGTTCGGAACGCGCGGACATCGACGGTTGAATGAGAATCACAAAGAGAGAGAGAGAGAGATGGAGAGAGAGAGAGAGAGAAGCTAGGTGGCCCCTATTAATAGTCTGCTCTTTTTTTTTCTGCGGATATTTATACGGAGGGAATTTGTCGGAGATAATCGACATTACCAAGAAACAAGAGAAGAATGTATTTTCCGGCAGAAGAGTAAGCAGAGATGAGGGAGATGGGGAGGGGGGGGGGGCGCTGATTTGGGCTGCAGCAGGGATGATTTCTCCGTCTGAACCCGACAGTATTTTTATTTTTTTCTAAAAAAGATCCAATAGTTTTAAAAAGCAGGGCGAGGGCGCGAGAAATGGAAGCATTAGGTGATGTTAAAAGTATGGCTAGAGTGATAAGAAGAAAGGATGAGGAGGGGGGGGCTTCAAGGAGCAGTTCTCCCTTGCTAAAATCTTGCCCAGAATATGAGGCTCAGCCTCCCTTATTTGCTACTCATGAAAAATTCTCCATCTCCTATTCTGAGTTCAGCTTTATCACAGATTTCTATTTTCACTTTATTACCCGACGCCCAGTTTGCAGTGTGGTTGTTGTTGTGTTGTTGTTGTTGTTGTTTTAATTCTCTAACTCATAATTATAATATTTAATTAGATTTAAATGCAAATCCATCATTAATTTACCTTAATTTTGATGAGTTAACCACATTTCTACATCGCCATCTCCCGCCATTAGCAGCCAGTAGAACGAACATCGGACGTCTGTAACCTTTCTTATCCTTTCACCTGTCCAGTCTACTTTTGCTGTGCGTAGGCGCCAAATTATTTTAAAGTTGGAGGGGCCAAAAGGGGCTGAGTGATGCCGGTATATTTTAAAAGCGCGATATAATCAGTGTGACTTGAGTTATAATGCAGGTGGTGGGACGCGCCCATGCTGCCTCACGCGGACTCCATGGAGTGAGGCTCCCTCGCCAACATCTAGGAAAACAACCCTGGGGCGGGGCAACTCTCTCTCTCTCGCGCGTCTCTCGCTCGGAGGCATCAGAAGCAGCATCAGCAGCCTCGCTCTCTCTCTCGCTCTCTCTATCATATCATCATCATAATCTCTTCTCCTCTCTCCCATCATCATCACCATCATCAGCACTCTCTCTCTCACTCGCTCTCTCTCCTCATCATCATCTCTCTCTCTCTCTCTCTCTCTCATCATCCTCATCATCATCTCTCTCTCTCGCAGGATCATCATCATCTCTCCTCTATCATATCATCATCATCATCATCCTCATCATCTCTCTCTCTCTCCACCCCTCTCTCTCTCCCTCTCTCTCTCACCCACGGGCGCGATTATCGCAGACTGGTCTCCAATTAGTTTCCTTTCGTTGTTCTCATAGTCGGTTGTTTTTATCCTACCCCATTTTCGGCTCTGACCGAGGAGCTTCTCTTTTCCTTTCGATGCCGGATATATCGCGGAGCAGGGCTCAGTATCCGATCTGTCTTCTTCCTACACCGGCCTCCCAGCTCCATCTTGAAGCGTCTTCACGGCTACCGTCGCTGGTGTTGCAAGAAAACCGAATGTAGATAATTCGAGAGCTTTAATTAAAACGACATTTGAAGAATGAGTGCAGTTAATGGTGGCAAACACCCGTCTGGTCAGTGTAAGACAGCTGTCCATCTCCCATTCTGTTTAACTTTTTACGCCTGGACCTCTGTGCCTTCGCACAAAAGAGTTTCTCTAACAATGAAAGAAAACTGAAAAAATACACAGTAGTTTTGGCTGTTTTTATTTCTTTAGTTTAAATTCGTGGATTTCAAACTGTATTTAAAAGCTATTTAAATTTAAATTACTTCGTAGGGTAAATTATGTTTTAGTCGACCTTAGCACTCGAGTAACCACTTTAGAATTCCGCATATACGTTATACCTGTCATTGTGCACACTGTCTGCATAGATTATCAAATTCTGCTACTGTAAATGAGTGAATAGACCCAGATATATGAAGAACTCCTTTTGCTGAAGCTAAAGAAATAAAATGAAATGTAAAAACAATGATAATAATTATTGGAGGGCTGCCTAGATGTCACGACAAAATAAAAATACTTGATGTGATTTGGAAGAGTGTATGTAATGAGGAGATGAATAAATAATTTAGACGAGATGGTTATAGAGATTGCGGAAGTTCTCTTTTGGTTAGCTGTGTCATTATATTAAAATAGTCCACACATGACGCGGGTTGTCCATCTATAATCTGCATCATCTGCCCCTTTCGTTCAAACAGACCCGGATGTACAGGTCGAAGACGCCGCTACAGGAAGAAACAAACAAATAATGACGTAAAACCAATAATATCCATCTTTAAAAAAAAAAAAAAAATGTTTCATAGAACACAAAAACAGTTATCACTACCTTTAATTTTCTCATCGCATTTGTGTCTTCTCTTTTTTTTTTTCATGGTAGTTGCCAGAATGCATCGTCAGTTTTGTACCTTCCCATCACACACACACAAAGATGTTTGGGAATTGCTTCAATGTTTGTATCAGTTTAAAAGAACCCGCCCCCGGAGTCAAAACCCCAAAATAAACATACGCGGGTTCTCGCTTTGCGGACCCCTGTCGGGGTATCTCACAGAAGTGGCCTTGGATGTGGGGTGCATCGATCAGTCTTGGTACAGTCGAGCTGCTTTGTTTTTAATCGGTGCTCAAGGTAACTTTATCACAAGTCACTAACACTGGCACCGCTAGCTTAATATAAGCCCTAACTACTTAACCTAAATCCTAATTATTATATTATTATTATTATTATTATTATTATTATTTTTTATTATTATTATTATTATTATATTATTGTATTAGTAGTAGTAGTAGTAGTAATTATTATTTATTATTAGTAGTAGTAGTAGTAGTGGTAGTAGTAGTAGTAGTAGTAGTAGAATTATTATATTATTATTATTATTATATTATTATTATTAGTAGTAGTCGTAGTTAGTAGTAGTGGTAGTAGTAGTAGTAGTAGTATTTATTATTATTATTATTCTTATTATTTATATTATTAGTAGTAGTAGTAGTAGTAGTAGTAGTAGTAGTAGTAGTAGTAGTGTCGACGTATAACTAGCCTAGTACGTTCTACAAAGAACTCAATGTTTACAACTTTAAAGCATTTATTCCCTCATCTGTACGGTTTAAACGTTTTACTGTATTTCCCTTTTTTAATCAGTAGTAAACGTTTACACTCTAAAAGACAGTGAGCTCGCCAAACTATTTACAATATTAAACGACAGTCGGTGTTTTTCTCCGTAGTTCTGCATTAGCGTGGAGAATTATGGGATACTTCCGCTTTAGCAACACAGTTCGGTAAATCTCTCTCTCTCTGTTATATATATGAGAAACTACCAGCGTAGAACAAGCATTTCTTTAAATAGGAAATTGAATGAATTAAATTTGGATACGTCTTAATATACTGGTCTTATTTTGGTTATCTGTATATAAAAAAGCAATTTTCAGGTTATTTGAAAAAGATTTATATACGAAACGGTGAGTTATTCGGGAATCTTACGCCGAGCACCAATAGCTGATTGGACACATTAATTCTAGAATGCACGAGATCGGCTCGACGTTTTATGGCGCTAAACATAATCGCGGTATGGAGAATGTTCGGGGAAGTGTGAGTAATGTGCGAAAAGCTGACAACAAAAGGGACCAACCACACGTCTCGGAAGTTTTAAAGTGATGACTTTATTTTTTTCAGCAGGGCCTGAAAAATCGCGATCAGGGTTCACGTGTGCGTGGGGAGCTGGGAGCTTTGAAGAATTTACACATTAATCTCTATGACGGCGTTATGGGACTTGGAGAGGAATCGATGCTAAAAGGCAAAAGTTAGCGCAGACTGAGGGAGTCCTTTAGATGGTTTTTATTGGCCCTAATTTCACTCTGAATAGGCGGGGCTTTTTTTCTTCTTCTAGTGGACAAATTACCGAGCTCTTGAATTATGTAAAGTTTGAACAATCCCTCCAATAGCGGACCCCCATTACGGCTGTGAAGCAAGCGGCGATTCTGGGCTTTGTATACCGCAAACTTTAACTCCTGCTGCAAATACCGTACACCTGTAGCATGAGCGATATGGAAACAAATTTAATCTCTCATCTCCTCTCTCTCTCTCTCTCTCTCTCTCTCTCTCTCTCTCTCTCTCTCTCTCTCTCTCAAACGTTTACTTAGTCTGTTCAGTCTGGAAATGCCGATATGGCTTTTTTGGATTACATGATGATAAAAAAGCAAAGACATTTTCAAAGTTACTAACTAAATGTAGAACTTTTTTCTCCCTGGTGGTAAATACCTTTTGCAACATTTCTCACTTAATTACGACATTAGCACGTTCTGTGGCTTCCTCTCTACTTTCGTTTTGCGCCTTGCCACGCGTTCCGTCTTTATTTAAGATCATGCATTATAAAGAAGGTTTTCTCATCTCTACAGCTTCAGAGTAATTTCTTCTACACATCCAGCAAAAAAGTTAATCGCGCCAGCCGTTTTCAGTTTGACAACTTCTGGGCTGAGTGACGATATCAGCGTAAGATATTTTCTATCCGACCAATTAATACATCTACGTCTGTATAGTTTAATCGGCACCTTATTTCCTGTTTGACTGCTTTTGTCAGGCTGCTTCTCAGCCTGTCAGTTTTATGGGGTGGCTTCTTTCCGATTGGCTGCCGACAACAGATAGCGGCCGATCGCCTGGCACATTTCCCCGACCTGACCATTACCGCGAGCTGAACTCAACGACCCTTTTTTTTGCCTACTCCCCCAAGAGGGGAGTGGGCTACGCTGTAAAAGGATTGCAAAGGAATCCTCGACTGCTGATAAAAAAAAGAAGTTTACATTGCCAGAATGGAAGCTGCATTGCGGAGGAAGACACTGTGCTAATCATTCCCGATTATTGCTGTTGACGCTGTTGTTGTGTATTTTCTGGAAATCATCGTTTAAGTAAAGAATAGTTAGCATCATTAACACATTCACGACTACTTGTCCAAAATAGCAAACGAGCCGCATCTGAGAAAAAGCCCCCCTTTTTTTCAAGTTTCATATATGACGGGAAGAGGATGGTTTTTCCGACTGCCTCAGTAAAGGGTCTCGTGCTGCCCTCGTTTTTCTTTGCTCCTCTTTGTTTGTCGATTTCATCTTTAAAGCTGTTGTTCTGTTCGTCTGATTAACCCTCCCCCCTCCTCCTCCGAGTCTCCCTCCGAATGCTTCCGGCATCTGAGAATTCTCACGAGTTGTTCTTCGTCGAAATGAAGGCGTCACCGTTCCTATCGCTACTGGAAATTTGTGTTAGGTCTCGTTTGGAGCATGCAGTGCTGGTTTAGTGACGAGCTGGAAAGGCGTTCGTTCTGCCGGATGGTTGGAGGATCGTTATCAGAGAAGGGCTAATTAGGTCGTACAGTCGTACATATCTGGAGCTACACGGCGGCTTAGTCCGGACATGCTACGTTTTTAAAAAAATATTAGGGGGGGTGTCCGTGTGTTTGTCTCCACCTTTCGGCGGACACCGGACTAAAATTTAAAACTTCCTAACCTCCATAAAAGTCACAAAATTAATATATGGCGGGGGGGGTTGTCATTTCTTTCAGTATTAAGTGGTAATGCACGGAACGATCCGTCAAGGAAGTCCAACGATTAACCGACTGATGGGTTTGATGCTTAACTCTCGAGACGAAGGGAACACGAGGAGCCGACCTCGCCTCATCTGATGGAGATCGAAATTTACACCCGCATAATTAAGTTGCTTCGGTTTTGATTTGTCTTTTTTTGTGTGAGCGATTATAGTTTTATTCACCTTTTCAGTTAGATACCCAAATTCGCTAAATTACCCTCCTTTTTAAACCCTAACCGTGCATTCGGAACGGGAAAGGGGAAAGAAAGAGAGAGAGGAGAAATTATTCTAAAAAAATCCAGTGATGGCGAGGGTCTGTCACCTGATTGATGGTCGCTCGTGTGCTTACTGGGGGGTGGATTCGTTCGTCGACAGTAGGAAATCCCTTATTGTGCAAGAGCAGAAGAATCCAGCCAAGAAAATCATTGCGTTGCTCGGACCCGACCGGTGGCCCCCGCGATTAAGTCGACCGCCATGAAGTCGTGCAGCTCCAGCGTGACGGGCATCCGAAACAGCATCTTTCACTGCCCTAAATTAACCACAACGGACATTTTGTGTCTCGGTCCAAATGTAAGATGAAGACCGTGTGGATTTTATTATCCGAAACTCTTTTGCCCTTTTCATTCGGAACAAACTTTAATTATTGGCCAAAGAGCACGGAACCCCGAGTCTTTGCCGTTGGAGAACTCCTCGACATTAAGTTCAGGTCCGTTGGTGGAGAGGATATAGAGAAGACAGAGGCCACAAACCGTAAGGTGGCGATTGCCGTGTTACCCCGGACTCTTCCTGAGTTGGCGGTTTGTGCAGTGTGCAAAGTACGATGAGAAAAGGGGGAAAGATCCAAGTTAATGCGTGGTCGGCTGCCGGAAGATACACTAAAGATGGCCACCCAGGAAAACAGCTGCACAACATAAAGATCGAGGTATAAGTAAGAGAGATAGAGGCCTGGGAAATCGCTCGGAGATTTCGGTCCGACCCCTGTTCCCCAGATTGTCTTCCACAAAGATGGTATACGGTGAACTGGCTTGTCAATTACAAAATAGACAAGCACGAGGTGCAGTCAAGTACAGTATATCCAGTGTTTGAATTTGACAGTAAACCATTTCTTTTAATTTTTATTGCATAAACTTATTAGGATTCAGTGAATATGTCGCTAATTTGTACCTAGTTGAAATATATATATATATATTAGCAGTAATGCGTTACCTTGCAATGATATACGATAATTTACATTACGTTAAAATAGGAATGTTGCGTTTTTCGGCAACTTACGCCACCGTATAACATTAGCGTCTTTTCCAGATTTAATCTTGTTCACAGTTTTTCTTTTGCTAACAGTAGGCAGCTAAAAGACAAAGAATACAGAATTGGTATTTCAGGTTGCTTTGGATTCCTTAATATCTGTTTTCCGGCTTACGTTGTAGAATGTAGTCACCAATCATTTTTTACCGACAACTCGAAACAACGCCGTCTGGCGGTCTAGTTCTCGGGCTGGTCAGGGGTGGGTGGGTTGGTTGTTTTCCCTGTCTTGAAAACCGGCGATCAAAACGAACCCATGTTAAAAAAAAATGTATTGATCAACATCACAGAAGAACGGCTTCTGACACTGATGCTGACAACTTTATTTCCACGTAAGTAATGTCCTCCAAAAATAAGCGAATAATTCTTTTATGGTAAATTAACTTTAAAAAAACAAAAAAAACAACAACAACAACAAAAAAAAAACTCACATTTTTTTTTAGAATTAAAACAACAACAAATTCTTGGAATTAGAAATTAATATAAATCCTGTTTAACCCTGGCTCCAACAGAACAGAGAGAATTAGTCATAGTAGCGTGACGCTAGGCTACTGGATGCAGAGATGCCCACCCTCAATGGTCGAGAACATAAATTTCGACTTCGCCGATCGTGACTCACACATTTTGTGATAATGGTTTTGCTGATGCTGTTTCTAATAGTTTTATAAGAATATTCGATTACCGTTCTATGCAGGAGGGTTACCGCGAAAATATCTACAACCAAAGGAATATCTATCTATCTATCTATTTCCATCTATGCTTGTTATATCTGGCTTTTGCTTTTCTAACCAATGGCAGGTGAATGATGGAGTTCAGTGATCTAAGACATCGAATATTTTTGTGAGCTCAGATTAGGCAAGATGTTGGCATAGCTGAGATTGATGACGTCAGCTGTGCCCCATATTGCCATCTTTGGGTTTGTGTTTTCGTCACCGTCCCCAAAAATCATCGATTCGAATACAAACATCGATTTAACGTCAGGGTCTTGAGCCGGCGAAGTCGTCGAGCGGGGGGTGGGGGGGGGTGGCTGGCTGTCCAGGAACGTGTTAATAGCTTGCCAAATCGCGCCAGTCACGAGAGCCGCTCAAGCGAGGAAATTGGGTGTTCGGCGGTTATTATGGAAACAGTGAATTGCCGCAGCGGTTCGGAAGAGATAACAGTCTTCCCATCTCGCCGTCAATCCCCGCTAATTGCAGGCACAGGGTCGTATAATAGCAAACACGGAATGTTTGGACATGACGTCAGAGGACTTAGAGAATCGAAATGTTCGCAATTTGTCGACGCCATAAATTTCGAAGAGAGCGGGGAAGTGACTTCACTCGAGCGGCCATCGCCGCAGCCTGCTCTTTGAATTCTTTTATTGTTGTTTTTTCTCTCTCCCCCCCCACCCTTTACCGCTCAAGACGCCGGCCTTCGTCAAGCTAATCTCCAACTTTTTATTTCCGTATCCCGAATCGAGAGAATTCTTGCAGTGGCATCACGCAAATAACCGCCGCTAACCGGAATATTCCACGACGAGATCGCGTCTGTCCTTAAAGTCGTGGGTGGCTGACCTTTAAATCTCTCAGACGCTGTGGCATTTAAACGTGTTTAGGACCCTGCAGGTTCCCGTCATAGCAGGCAACCATTACATTAGATAAAAACCGCCAACGTGGTCGTGTTCGATCTCCTTGTAGTGGAGAAGGATGAACGCCCGTGCGTTCTCTTACCTGCATCTTTCGCTTCTCGCTGGATTCTGTTTGTTTTGCTTTAATTGCGCAGGTCTGAGTCCCCGCTGCTGCTCTGGAGACTGATTTGCTCCAGTCGTTACGGCGAGCCGCGGAAGCCCTTCGTGACGGACGTAGGGGCTTGTCACCCCGATGGATGGATGGCGCGGAGAAGAAGGAGACCGACCCACCTCCTCCGGCAGCCAGCAGCTTGATAATTTTCTCGCCTAGCTATCGCGGGCTACTGCGTGTAAACTATGGCCAGATCTTTTCCATTTTGGTTTGGGTTTTGTATTTTTTTTTAAGGTTTCTACCGATGTACCGGAGGAAATCCGACAGCCAGCCACTTCACACACAAAGGTACACAGATCAACCAGTACGGTTATCACGTGGCTGCCGCCATCTCTGACGTATGTATGTCAGTGATTCCGGGAGAGTAGAGCGGCCAATTCTAGTCGCACCAACGTATTCGTCGAGTCACAAATCCTACCATAAATAGAAAGAAAGCCTTGCCAAGTCGGGTCGTCTTCTTTCACACGCTCCGTTCATGTATGACTGCCTCACAGACAGATAGCAGCCAAGTTAACTAACGTACTTCATCTCCATGTTCTCTCACTTTAGACATTATTTAGTTTATTTTAGTTAACGTTTCATCTTTAATACTTAATCTTTTAGCATCAAATGAGATCTTTTCCCACTCGTTTCGTTGTTTCGTCACGAATATCGGGTCCCTAACCTGCACCCGGCACCGATATCTTAAAATGAAACGTCTTCGATTTCTTCTTTCAGGAACAAAAGAAAATATTAAGATATCGCAGTAAGTAATTACATGGCGAAAAGGTAACACAACTCCAGCATGGCTATCATAAAAATATTAATCAAATGTCAACTTTAAATTGTTTTTTTTTAAATTAAATTTATAGAGATTTATTTATAGGCAAAGAATATTTGTGTTGGCTCAGTTGCATGCAGAAGTTGATGTGAGGTGAAGTACGTAAATGATTTTAAACGTCAATAACTAATAAAGCCCAATGAGAAAATTTTATTTTCCTATTGTTGTTATTTAGACGGCTTCTATGGAGTAAACCGTGGAAGTATTCTCGAGATTGCCCCGAAAATAAAACGGAGAGAAAATAAATCTTTTTTTAAAATGAATCTAAAAGAGTTATTAGGGTGTTTAATTAAGGGGAAAGTAAAAATTCTCAATAAAGTCGGAAGAAGTCATCTCGAGAGGAGATAGACAAAGTAGCGATATTTCGTGGTAGAACTGAGTTCGATCATTTCTGATCAGGAATAAAAGGAATCGGGGTTATCGGGAATAAAAGCCCGAGAACGAGGCGATCGGTGTATTTTGGCCACAAGCAAAGTTGGGAAAATGTTTGAAGAAAAAAGCAAATAGAGGAGGAAGAGAGACATCGGTTTAAAAATATAGTAGCATTTATAAGAGGTTAATTCCGTCTGTATCTCAATTTTGCTGGCAGTAAATTAAGCTCTGCGTTTTCATTAAAAAAAGTTATTTTAAAAATTACAAAGAATGCAAAGTGGTTTTTGTTGTTACGTTTTAAAAAATTCTTACGCCTTAGGGATTTATATGCTCGAGAACAATCGAGATATCGAATCCAGAAGCTTGAGTCGCCGAAAGTTTGAGAAAAAGATTACTTAGAATGGAGGAAAATAGACTCTTAACTTCCATTCAGGCACGACGTTAGGAGAAGAATTTTTTGGCCTTAGAATTGCAGACGAGTAGAATGAATTGCCAGAAGAACTTGATAATGGTGGAAGGATGTGGCATCCATTAACAAAAAAAAAATCACTTTAATAGATGTTGTCGTTGTGTTTTTCACCTTGGGCTCTTGTACAAACCATTTCTACTTTTAGTGAACCGATTTGATCTAAATTAAACGTCTCATAAGTTACAGTTTTGCTTTCTCGTTGTTCGTTTTTACAGTGATCGATACCAAGAAACAGGAAATGTATATGAGTGAATAGAAATCAATTTTTAAAGAATTCCATAATATAATAAACAGATCGTTTTATTTTTATTATAAATGTAACCGCGTGTTTTGCACTTATAGATGGTGCAGAGAAGAGAGGCGAACATTGTTGATTGTCAAGTCGTTTTTAAAGTTTTGTGTTGAGGGCGGTCTTGAAAAGAAATTCCAGCAGAGTTGTTCTTTAATTCTTCTGACGGCAATGTTTAATTAAAGTACCTACGTTACACTGGATCGCCACGCTATTTTATATGGAAATTTGGCGTGAATGGAATATGAAATATCATTTTACATAGAAACCACAAAAAGAAGTGATTACAGATCGGAAATTATTGTTGTGTTATTTACAGAAAGTAAATTGCAAATTTCCGCCCTTTTTAGTAGTAGAAAGCGACTGACCTAGCCCTCAACTTTCTGAAAAGCTACTGTCCTTATATCAATTGCATATTGCATAAACATAAAAATTGTCACCTTGTTCAGTAGGAATTTTATACGGAAAATGTTAAAACTTAACGCATTAACAATAAAAAATTCGTGCCAAATTTAATAAAATCTTAAATGGAAGATAAAAGTTTCATGAAGTACATTTGTTTTCTACACGACTTTTTTAGGTTTCATTTAATTTCTTTCAAGAAAGTGATGGTCTTAGTTTGATATTTTATTGCTTTGAATATAAATAAAATATTTCTTTCTTATTTTTAAAAATAATTCCTTCATCCCGCGAAGCAGATCGGCGGTGTTCACAGTTCAGTGCTTTTCTCGTCTTCACGCTATGTATGCAGTGTAATTACTCGAAGATTTCCGCGTGAATATAAGGCGTCGCGATTCTTGATGTGACGTAATAAAACCGCCATCCGGCACGATAGGCGATCTGTCTCTCCTCTTCAATCACCAGCATAAAGAAGCAGAAGACCAAGTTTACATTGAAGTTACATGACATTTACTATCTTTCATACCTAATTCAATCGAAGTACCACGTAAAAACGGCACAAAGTCGGTAAGTGGTCTTTCCAAAACGAATTTTCTCTGCACTTACTAAATTACCAAAACACCACATAGCAGCAGCCTGGCCTGTATGGACACGTGCCGATCTGGAAAGATGCCACTCAAACAATATTTTGGCATGTGTTGAAGAAATTAGCAACTCTGTAAATGAAAGAATTGAAAAAGTAGCTCGAGACAGTTTACAATTACATATATATATATATATACAGTTACATGTACGTGGAAATGACAATACAATTCAAAAGTTTACCATCTCCATATTAAGTTAGTACAGAAATTTAAAAGACAACAAATGGAAAAGAAATATGATTTTTTGTGATACTCGTATACTGTCCCTTCACTGCCCATGTTCTCAATCAGATTTAAATCTGGAGAATTCCAAGCACAGTCTTCAAACCATGAATTATATTGTTGTCGAACCAAGAGAGGACTTATCTGTAAAAACAAAAGGTTACCATCAGGATGGAGTTTCTTAATAGATTCTATCAAATCTGTTTTAAAGGATTCAAACACCAACTTATATTCATTAATGTTCCTTTTGGTATGGTTACCAAATTACATGTACTATTAGTAGAGAAACAAGTTCAGATGTGGACACTTTTCTGGATGCTTCTGAGTTGGTAAAATACAGGTTAATTTAATTTCTTCACCTGATTTTCTTCTGACTTTCAAATCACGGCCATCACCAAATAAGTTCATTTCCTCTAAAAATCTCACTTTGCACTAGTTTTCGACTTTCAAATTTTGGTATCTTTTTAAAAAAACTGAAGTCTTCTTTTTATTTGTATGGCCGAGAATCCTGGATAATGCGTGATTTAAAGCTCATTGTCGCCAGTTATATTTCAATAGATCTGTACGAAATCTTGGCAACACATTTTCGTAATACACTATCCAGTGTACCACTTGAAGCAAACTTGTCCTTCTCTCCTGAAATCTCGCCAAAACTCGTTTTTCCTTTGGTAACAGCTTTTTTGTTGTTGTTGTTGATGATTCATCTCTCTTCTTCTTAGGAGAAAAGTGTCCAGTTTTTCTTAATCATTCTAGTAACCCTGAAAACAGTTCATAATGGAAGGCCGAGTCTCTCAACGATTCTTGAACGTGCCGGACTCATCCCGACATGTGCAACAATCCGTTGTTTGGGGCCATCACTTACGCACTTTCCATGCATATTTTCATAATTTATTATTAAAACTCTTGATGGGAAATTACTTCAGCAATGACTGATGCCTGGATGGCTGTTTCCATAGATGGAAACACAATGAATACATTTTTTTTTTATAAATCTTTAGAATATTCTAGCTTGGAAGGGTAATGACAGTTTCCAGAACATAACAGAAAGGTCATAAATCATCTAAAATATAAGTGAAAATCCCAAAATATTCTGATTGATATAAATATATATCGTTTCAAATAACACCTATTCACATTCAAACTGTTCTCCATGTATCTACTGCTAGTTTAACAGTTTTTTTAAATAATATGGTAGGAAGATAGATTTCATTGTTGGACAATTTTTTTAGCTTTTAGATCGAAACCTTTGTGTCTGACATAAATAGAATACAATTTATTGATGTAAGATTGTTGAAGAATATTATTTTAGATGTTCTCGATGACTTCCTATTTTATTTGTCATTTATCTCTCTTCTGTCTGGATATAAGACCACATAACTTCAATGGAGAGGTTACACAAAGGTCAAGTCATGCATGTTTTTGGCCTCTTTATTTTCTGTAGCCTTTGACTGCATTTCTTGTATTCTTCAGATTATTTTCTAGCCGGAAAATGAATCCTTGCTGATTGAAATGTAGGATTTTTAAGAATCTTTTTTTTTTTATTTATTAGCAGTTAAGTGACGTCAACCTTTAAATATTCCTAACTCCCTGTTTACAGAGATGCATTGAATCGATTCTCCCCTGTTTCACAGCAGAAGATGTGCCAGAAGATTTGCATTCATCCTGTCCATTTCTTTGCGCTGTCGAACAAACTGCTGTAGATTGTTTCCAGATATCTCCAATTCTGATTCATCTGTAAAGAGAACCTTTTCTGGTGCTTTTCGTCCTTCTCTTTATGTTTTGATGCCCATTTTTAAAATCCTTTTAGTTTTGATTCCTGTCTTGGTTTTTATATTGAAACAGAATTCGGATCATTTTGCGCAAATATCTTACTGCGCTTTGCGTGGCAACTATATTTGGAGCAAGTTCGTTTGGAAAAATCTTTACTCGACTTTCGTCTGAGACATAACCTTAAATATTTGGGAAGTCAGACTTTCTCTTTGCCTTTCGTCGTTTTACCACTACCGGTTTAAAGATGACATCTTCGCAGCATTTGGCGAAAGTTTGAGATTATCTGCAGTTTGCCTCGTGGAATATTTATACTCATGAGCCAAAAACATCCATCTCTTTATGTCTACCACGAGTTATTTGTTTTCTAGGAGCCACGTCTGCAGTTAGCGCAACACTACTAACGACTACTACTACTACTACTACTACTAATAATAATAATAATAATAATAATAATAACATAACAACAACAACAACAACAACAACAACAACACAACAACAAACAACAACAATAATAATAATAATAATATAATAATAATAATAATAATAATAATAATAATAATAATAATAATAATAGAGACAACACAATTACTCATAGTTTTAATGTAATAGGGTTGGTTGTAAGTTCTCCATTGGTCGCTTCAGAATCAATCACGGTTATCAGCATTATCACTCGATGTGGCACATGATTACATAATATATAGAAGATTTGGACGCATTTCAGGTCATTAGATTTCCTATTCCTTGTTTCCCTATTTATTCTCATTACTGTATATAGAGAAGAAAACTCGGTATATTTAAACTTTCCATACATTTCAGACATGTATGAGTGATGCCATATCCCCTCTGCCAAGAAGACCACAAAGAACGGATAGTGTTTGAGTCGTGTGTCAGCCTGACCTCACTTGTTTTCCTACTCTTGCATTAGAACCGGCGATCTCCAAAATATCGATATCACGGTATTTAATCAATTTTACATAAAATTACTATTACATGACATTTGAAGTTTGTTTTTCAAACACTCCCCATTACGATTCTGGGCTAGACGACGATTAGTAGTTATACAGGTATGTTTAGAGCAATATCTTTCGGCTGCGACGTCATATCCGGTCCCCCCATATTGAAATAATGACCAATGAAAATTTGTACCCATTCCAATCTCGCATGTATATTTTTACTGAATTTTGCACCTGTAACATGCGCGCGTTTTATTATATCTCTTGCCGACTCACAGAAAAGTAACTCTCTGGTATCCTAAACTTTCGTGTCATCTCATAAAATAAAGGAGACACCACGTCGTGTGTTGCTCGTCTACTGCTTTGGTTTGCAGTTTTTTTCCTCTGTTTTCAAAAACAATAAATAACGAGTCGTTTACTAGGGCAGAATTCTGTAGCTGTAAAAGGGAAACAAGCCCTATGCTGCTGAGGTCCGACTAAACACATTGCAGTATTTTTTTTCATTTTTTATTTTTACAGTAAACAGTATCTTGGCGCAAACGACAATTAATCAGAGAGGGGTGGACTTGAATTAATGTTCACTCTTTTGTGACATGGATGCATGGACAAAGAGATGGGGTCGCTTCAATGGTATTATCGACCAGAACTAATTTCTCCGACGAAGGCTTAGATCCCTCAGGTCAACAGTCAGCTTACCCACTCCCAGTAAAAGTGAAAGTGCAACTCGGTTTTTTTTTTTTTTGGTATTGCATCTGGTCCATTAACTATCCCTCCTGGAGTACAAACTTGTTATCACAAACCCTCAGGACTCTTCTGACCAGCTCTGGAAACAAACCAACGTCAGCATTCAAAATCTCGGCCATATCAACACAGAAGGATTATCAGAATTTTTAAAAACAGTAATTTTGTTTGTTTTTAATAATACATTTCTAGATTTAAGAAATATATAGTACCGCGCTTTTGGTTTATGAAAGAGAGCAACAAACCTTATTGTCGTGTGTATAACGGGAAACCATTAAGTCACTTTCTGCAGACGGTTGCGTGGTAGAAAGTTAGCTTCACAGAGGTTCATGAAGAGATGCATTCCTTGAGTTTGGAGATTTTGTCTCGGAGAGGAGAGTGGTGGCACCTACGATATGTGGCATCACCTTTGACGTTCTATTCTCTGAGTATCGAGCTGGAAGCCGTGACTTCTTGCTTACAGAGACGCGTGCGTACAGATTTTCTTTCTCAGGTCATGTAGTACTTGGGAGTTTTTTTTTATAACGATGAATGGAATGTAAGAGCGGCCCACACGTTCTTCGACATTGGCAGAAACGTTCGTCGGGGCCGTGGTATTCCAAGGGTCTTGCATGATCTCATCCACAAATTGGAAGAAGCAGGGTTTGCGGCCAATGCGCCACGTGTTAGGATTTCCACCTGTGAAGATTGTTCCGGAAATTCAGCTGGTTTCATCGGAAATCCGGCAGGTCGGTCTGCGTGGATAATGCAGCACCCACCCAGGTTGACAAGTCTACTGGCCTGCCTCAGCAAACTGTGGAGGATGGTCCAAGAGACGCTAAAGCTGTCTCCATACAAGATGCGAAGACTGCAGGACTTACTGTAACAAGTTAAAAGTCTTTTAAAAAAAAAAAACAAACAAAAAACAAACTGTTAATAAAGTTTTGCTTGCTTTAATAAATTGGGGCTGGTAACTATTTTTTTAGTATTTTTGTTAGTCACATATCAATTTCAGGAGAAGCTTATTGCCAAAACTGACATGGTCGTCTCATTGTGACGTCACATAACGTGAGCGACAAAATCGGCAAATTCTGGGAAGGCATCCCCTTGTAAAGCACACACGGAGACACTCACTCCCAGTAACAAATGTGTGTTAAGATTTGGAATTGATAATGAACGGAATGCAGGAAGTATAGTTGTATAGTCGCTCCATACAAGGCACCATCTCTCCTTTGCTCTGTCTCCACCAATATAATATAAGCATTTTCATTTAGGCTTTTTCCGCTTTCGCGATATAACAAAGTTTTCCATTTATCTGCAGTAAGTCGATACTTCATGGATAGGTAAGATCTTTGTTAATCTTGTACAGACAAGTGGGTATAGACGTTGTGACTTCATTTTCTAGAAGTCATCCGAACATTACCAGACCGCGCCGATTTCGCAGCAGCATATTTTAAAACTTCTCGCATTGCTACGCGCGTTTTCCCTCTTTCTTCCTCTGTCTTTTGCCTTGGTGTCAATAAACTCTGTAGAATTGTTATCGGATGGT
The DNA here is from genome assembly GCA_018389105.1 of Nautilus pompilius. Classification (NCBI taxonomy): domain Eukaryota; kingdom Metazoa; phylum Mollusca; class Cephalopoda; order Nautilida; family Nautilidae; genus Nautilus; species Nautilus pompilius. The sequence continues at coordinate 17,733 of JACATO010001526.1, forward strand.
ATTGCAGAAATCAGGACAAAAGTCTAAGCACAGCATATATGTTCTATATATTGCTCTTCAGAGTACCTGTAAAGATGCTGCTGTAGGAAATTAGTGGTTGTTGACTGTCTCTTTACAGTGCATGAAATATGCCAGTGCACCGTTAAATTACTTTTTACGGCGTAAAGAGAGTTAACCGTTTGGGGGCTGCATAATACTCGCAGAAAAAGGAAGTAAGAGCGACTGGCTTCGATCGATCTGCTCAACCTAAGATAGACAGTCAAATTCTCCCGACCACCGATCGGGTCTCTCTCTCTCTCTCTCTCTCCTCTCTCTCTCCCGTCCTCTCCCTCTCTCTCTCTCTCTCTCTCTCTCTCTCTCCTCTCCTCTCTCCTCTCTCTCGTCTCTCTCTCTCTCTCTCTCTCTCTCTCTCTCTCTCTCTCTCTCATCCGTCCATCCTCCCTCTGTACTGACGTCATATCTCTCTCTCCTCCCTCCCTCTCTGTACTGACGTCATATCTCTCTCTCGTCTCTGTCTGACGTCATATCTCTCCTGACGTCTCTCTCTGTACTGACGTCATCTCTCTCTCTCTCTAATGACGTCGTCAGCGCCGAGTTTATTTGTTGAATGCACAAACTATGCGGGGCATGGATTCTCCAGTCTCCTCGGGTGGGTTCTCGCTGTCTTGGACTAGTATCACGGGCACTAATTTACAGTTTCCAATTTTACACGAGCTAGAACGTGACGACCAGTTCTACAAATCATGCCACAGTTTCCCTCGTTTGTAAAAAAAAAGAAAAAGGGAAGGAGAGAGGACGGCTGGAGTGCCACATCACTCGTCCCATCAGCGCAATTTCTCCATCTCAAATCGTCGCTAAAAAAAGGAGGGGTGTATCGCGCGCCCACCTTAATAACAAACAGAGACATTGAAACGACGTATCCTTTGTTTACCTAACATCTACTTGTGTGTATGTCAAATGCGCAACATTCCGAATGCGGCCGCGGTGGCCCGGGCTCGCCGAAAGCCGAGGCCCAGGGACCGTTTCCATTAAAAATGCATTATGACTGTCGATTTCTTGGAGCTTACCTTAATGTATCGAACGTGCCCGCCAGCACGTGTTGCGGCGGCACCGTGAAGGTAATGTATTCCGCATTCTGCGCCAGAAGATTGGATGCCTTATCGATCTGTTTGTCTGGCGACGAACGGTAAAAGCAAGGATTGCAATGGTCCATTTCCAATATTTGATTTCCGCTTCCGTGTCTCTGCTTCAGAGCGGACTTTTGTTTTCCTGTGAGTGTCCTCGAAAGACGGCCGTCCATTTTAAACGGCATCCAGACGAGCGGGAAAACAAAAGAGTGGATCTCTACCCATCTCCCCCAGAACCGAGCCGCCGCACGTCGAGAAAACGCCAGATCAATACAAATTTTAAATTAAGTATTAGTCTCATAGAAACTCATAATTTTTCTTTATTTGTTTGATTTAGATTTAAAATTCGAAACCCACTCTAAAAATTATTAATCAAAATAAGATTTGTTCGTTTCTTTTGGATTCCGCTGAAACGAATACTTTTTGAAATCGGGTTATATGCTTAATTTTTCTACATTATTCTTTTTTTTTACAATTTTGATTTTAATTTTACTGAGCTAAATATTAATAATTAAATGCCAAGAGCACGTGGCCATATTTGTGTTACATGGAATTCTTCTAATGATCTCATCGTTTTCTGAATAATGACGTCAGAGGTTCTTGATCTGTGGTGGGTTCGTTCTTAGGGTAACTATGACGTAATATATACAAAGACTCGACTGTTCGAAAACCATGACTTTACCTTTCTCAGCTGGAGAGCGACAGGGCGGCTCGGAGCTCAGCCAGCACCCGAGAGGTGCGGTTCCTGGCAGGCTGTGAACTGTGGTCCCTAATAAGTTGGCCTCCGTTTGATATTCGATTCCCTCATTCTTCAGATCTATCCGAATGTCTCCTCTCGTTGCTGATTTTAAGAGTAAATTCGATTGATATTAAATTAAATGTCGTGTAATAAAATTACCGCGACTCTAGTGATTTTTGGAGATTTTGTTTGTATTTGATGAAAAATCAAAAAAAAATAAATAAATGAATTCGGTAACGTTGGTGGGTAGTGGAATTATTTCTTTTGCTTTCTTACGAGAAATGATACAAGAATTTCAAAACGTTTCGCAAATATAAACAAACAACTTTTTTTTTTCAGTTTGATGCTCCAATAAGTAAGGTATATATACAGTAACAGATTCCTAATAATAATAATAATAATAATAATAATAATGATGATATATATAATAATAATAATAATAATAATAATAATAATAAATAATAATAATAATATTAATAATAATAATAATAATAATAATAATAATAATTTTTAATAAGTGTTCAATATTATAAATCATTTAATTTTTTTTAAAAAATCATCCACAGTGAAACAAGTTTTCTAACAACTGAAAGTGAAGAGACATTAACGTATCCATGGCTACTGCCCGACTCTCAGCTGTATAATCGTTTAGATGGGGTACATGCAATAAAGTGAGTACTTCTAGCTATAATTTGTCCAGGGACAACGTTTTTACACTAATTTAAAACCCGAAATCGCCATGATAGTTTTAAAAGAACAACGACAAAAATACCCCCAGGAGTCGGGGGCTAGTATTTACTCAACTCAGACCGATTCTCAAAGACAGCTGGATTTACCTTCCTTAAAATTTAAAACCACAGCCGGCAGCGGGGTATGCCATCCAAGAAAAATAATTCAAAAACTGGGTGTTCTAACTTAAACCCAGCCTTTGTTTCAAACCTTTTTGTTCTGTATTACTTGCAAAAAATTTTAAAAAAAAACTTTTCGAAAAAAACCGAGTCACTTATTTACATGGGCAACCAAATAACTGAACGTTACGCCAATTTACGATAAAATAAACGTAGTTTGTTTGTTTTTTTAATAATTAAACAAAAGTAAGATTTAAATAAACAGTTTTCTCTGTATTAGAGAAAGGAATCGACGAATTATTTCTGCGCTACGATATTTATATGCTAATTTGTACTTCTCTGATTGACTAACAAAACAATCACACACACCAATAAGACTTAATCTGAACAGACTTCAGGAAACTGCTCAAAATAATAATAATAATAATAATAATAATAAGAATAATAATAATAATAATATAATAATAATAATAATAATAATAATAATAATAATAATAATAAGCTGATGATGATGATGATTAATAAAATTTATAATATTATATTATTTATTATTTACTGAATTTCTTATTTTTTGTTATCTAAACACGAATTTCTTCATAAATATCTAAACTTTGATAGTTGGGACTCATTGTTGTCTTAACTTTCGTGGTCAGTGTACATTCAGGTTTTAAAAATAGCGTTGTCTTCTGTTAGCGCCCTAGATGTCACGATAACTTCTATGCTCGTAGGCAGTGTTTTCTGAAAGGATTATTTTGAGAAGCGGTGTAGCGGGTAATATATAAGCCAGATTTGTTAATCGCCCCTGTTGCTTAGGTCAGACCTGTTTTTGCTCTCGTTATCAGTTTCAGGGATCTACGTAGATTCGGTTTTAAAGATCGAGCGCTTTAAATACCACTTTAAACTGATGCGATCAAAACTGAAACCCTAATAACGGATTAGCTTCATTAAAGAAGTGTCTGTGCTCGCTGGGATAAAACCCGGGTGAGGTGGTGTCAGTGTCTGACCGGCATTCACGTGAATATCCCGAGTATATCATATTATACGCACATAAAATGCATACTAGTTAGCAAGAATGTTGATTAAAATTTATATTTACATTTAAAGGTCAGTGGATAACTAGCTGAGATAAGAATGCAAAAAATGTCTAAGATAATTACTTTAACTCCGCCGCATTTATTATTCATGTGGAATGTCAACATTCGCCCCGGCAGAGATCTGCCTGTGAATAACTCAACACGGACACGACTCGCCGACGGAGGTGATGGAGATAAATGGGCGAGCTGGTTGCGCAGATAACCTACCTGCATTTAAAAAATAATAATAATAATAATAAGATTTTAAATATTGCCTGATCCTGTCCATTTTATCGCCCGCTTTTTCTTTTTTCCTTTATATGCTTTAGACAAGTATAGCAGCAGCCCAGAGAGGGGAACGGAAACGAATCAGTTTATAGTTCCTTAACTTGTTTTTCGCGGCAAATGTAGCTTTATTTAAGGTACAAATGCCTTCTTCTTTTTTTAAAAAAAAAAGGGGGGGAATTGTCACGCAAGTTAACGTAAGAATGATTGAGCAGATACAAGTATGCAGCATTTACTTCGCGGAGAGGCTGCATTCACTAATTCCTGGATCACGTGGTCGGTCATTCGCTTCCGCGGCGCACGGAACGCTGGGACAGATACGAAACTACGGCGAGGCAGCTGCGTTTTCAGCAGTGAAGAGTAGATGTTGTAAAACAATCCTTTCTCTGTACAGTAACAGAAAAATACAGCGCAAATCCCGTGCACGATAATAGGCTGTCTGGGAGTACGGCGCTTCTCCCCTTAGACCGATGCCGTTATTTGAGATGTTTCATTAATTGATGGTGACAGAAGATCATTATAATGTTCTTCCCTCCTTTTTTTCTTCGGAGAAAAGGTGTCCAGGTAGCGCGACATTTACATAGTCTTTGTCCTCGTAAACAGATCCGTACGACTGTGGCACAGAAATCAAACAATTTACAAGTTTTAACATAAATGCGGATAAATAAAATTTGTTTATATTGTTCATTCATTTTTTAAAGAAAATAGGTTGCTTGTTGGGCTTATTATTTATCTACTGACTAATCTTACGTGATCTTTGTGCGAATCAACATTTTTCCATATTCTAGTTTCATTTGGATAGCTTTTCACTAACTAACCAGAATGCGTCCACGTTTAGGAGAGTTATCGCTCGTTTGATGTACAGAAAGAAAGGGAATCGAATGCTTATAAAGTTTCTTTGGGTTTTGTTTTTTTTTACCACTAGAAGTAGACAAAGTCTCGACGGCTGCTACATACTTATTTCTGTTTGTAAACTTTATTATCTACTCTTGACTGATAGGACTCGAACTGTGGCCCAGCTGAACTGGGGTGTGGTGGTGAATTAAGATCGCGACTCTAATTTTTATCGCATTCATTTGTCTAAAATTACATTGAAGTGTGTGCCGTGTATATATAGGTGAAGAAAATCATGACTCTAGTTTGAAAATAAAGTATGTATACCCTGACCCACACGGGTGGACATAAATGTAGATTCACCAACAAAATATCCGATATTTAATTTATAAATCAGTTTATTAACACATGCAATGGCAATGCGTGCCAGCATATGTATGACTGACTGTCTGTTAGAAAGATATATGCATCTATTAATGACCTAACGCAGTGTAGATGGTTTATTTTGCAAAACAAATTTCTATTGAGACTTCGTAGCAGCGTAGTTTTGTTTGTTTCTAAGACAAAGCAAATTGCCTAACAATGAGGCTGGCAGTCTGTCACTAACGGCTTCACTTGTTTTACAGGATAGAAGACGATTATTGGAAAATGCGAAGACGGTTTCTTAAAAATGCAACATAAAATGGCATTATCCAAGCTCTTCTAACAAATGTGAACACTGGCACCTGCTTGCGTCTCCACAGCACGTAACGTCCGCTATATTAATGCTGCTCTGGGCTCAATGTTACATCCAAGGAAGAGGTTAGATATCGTGAAGATTTACGGAATTATGATCATTCGCAAGACCTGGTGGTTTAAATCTCCATCCTTAAAAAAAAAAAACAAAAAGATATTCAAAATGGAGGTTTGTGTACAACGATGGCGGGGTCACCGCCCGACAATTACGAACCTATGGCAGTCATTAACCGTCACAGAAACGGCCAGATGATCGATCAACGTAGTGTACACGGGGTGGGATTTATGTGAAGTACATTATTTGTTGACTACTGATCCTCTAGAGCAAGAAGTTGAATTCATCACTGAACAGTACTGTTGTCCGTCGCAACTGCAACCAAATCCCGCGCTAACGATACCTTTTTTAAAACGATCGTGCTTATGCAACGAAATGAAAACGTTTGTCGACAGGACCGGACATCAGCGTCATGTGACCGGCTCCTGACAGTTTGGCCGGATATCCGGTGAGTCGGAGATAATTAACGCTGTCAGTAGCGAGAAAATGAAGGTACCTCTTGTGGTGGACCTGATCTTGGCCTGCCTTTGGTGCTCGCAGTTTGTTGAAAGCAGCCCTATGGCCCTCCACTTAGGGACAATCTCTGGACACCAGGGATGGCAGAGACTTCAGAACTGGCCATCCAAGCTTGAAGCCACATAAATGCATAGTTGCGTCCACATCAGATAGGCTCGGTATAGCGATCTCTGGAGATGCTTTGGATTATTGGCTCGAGTAAAAAACATGGCTGTCACAAGGTGAACACACGTCTGATGGAGACATGTTTCGCTTTATATTGCGCGTAGGTCGATGTATAAGAGTCGATCTATGACTGTTCATGCAGCAGAAGACGTGGCTGGTGACATCAGTTTTGACCAATACTATTACTTTCTATTTGAATCAACACTGAAAATATTTTTGTTACTTAACTTTTTGTAGCATATTTTATAATTTAAGCCTCTTAACGTGAACTATGAGACAGTGTCCTAGAGACTTACAGAATTGTCAGCTGCTGATGCAATCAGCACGAGATGGAGGATTGTACTGATTCACAAATGGACACCGACTACGACATCTCCACAGGAACCCTTCTACAGAGTTTCCAGCTGACTCTATATTTGAACTGTCATAGAGGCTAATGATGGAACTTCAGCAGGTCAACACTTCCGTTTGAAGGCTTGAGGGGAACATTTCCCCATTATTTTCTGACGAATTGAATTAAAGAAAAAAAGGTTAATATGAGTGATGCAGATTTAAATTATTAAAACTTAAAGTTAGCCAACTTTGTAAACTTACCGAAACACCACTTAGATCGGAAAGTCTCCATTATGGGAATGAGTGGGGGGGGTTATGTAGAACCTGTGCGCATCACATGGATTCTTCGTGGTTTGAACAACTAGCTATGCCGTGAATAGTTTCCAGTTATTCATTTGAGAATACTAAAAATTAAATTGTTTTGTTAATGTAAAAAAAAAACAAAAAAACAAAAAAACAACAACAACAACCTTAGATGCAGTTAGTTTTATTTCTGTAACTTCTCCCAGAGAACTGAGTTGTGCTGGCCCGTCTAGAGAACGGAACGCCCACTGGGGAGTCAGGTGACATCACCGCGAAACTTGCGCAGAATTAGAAAATTTAATCTCTATACTTTTTTTGAAATCAGAGATAAAATTTCCGAACGTGTGGGATTCGGATCAGGATATTTTGTAAATTTGTTTTAAAAACAGATATCTCATCAGGAAAATTAAAAACCGTTAAAAGAAAGTATGCAGGGGCCACACGGTTTGCAGAATAGGGTGCTTGTGGCGCCATCTAGAAGACAGAGACCTTTTATATTGCACAGGCAGATATAATTCTAAAAATTGTATTACACAGAAACCGCACTATTCCATCCAATACTGAAGTTGCTAGAATTACTTGGTATTTCCCATTTTTAACCTTTGACCAAGTCAACTCACTGTAATGAACAATTTACCCGCTATCCCGGGTAAAGGGGACAGTTTATCGTATTTCCATTGGTTACTTCTAGCTAGCAATAAAAAAAATCTGTTTTTCGAAGTCATTTTTTATATAAATTTTATTATTTCTATTATTTTTATGCACTTTAGAACATCAGTCTCATTATTAGACCAAACAGAGAAGAATAGTTTTAAGTTATGGCGAGTAGTCGTCATAATATATAGTGATCTGGTGTGACGTGGTAACCACTACACAATTTGCTGTCGAGTAAACACTAGGTAAAGATAGGTTTTGATTCCTGGAGTCGCCCAAAGATGAAATAAAGATGGCATTCTTGTCCTGTGCTAATCAAATTGCAAAAGATATTACTACACGTAATAGGACGGAGTAAATCTCCTTGGCGGAGTTCAACATTTACGTCTAAACTTTCTTTGTAAAGGAGACACGTCGGTAGTAATCGAGTTACTCCACGCGACATGCTACTCAGAATTATAATGGTCACGCAGGCGAGCTATCTTGCGGTTCACGGTTACTCGATTACTACCCCTTTTCCCGACCAAAAACAGCAGAGATTTCAGCTGCGACAGGAGTCAGCCTACAGAAAAGAGATCATCTGATTTCTTTCAAGTGTTGAGAGGCATACATCGGCCACCTGATCACGACACCGGGGCACTCAATTGGCTCGCATATTTTAAAAGGAGATTCCTTCACAGAGCTACTGGAGCGAATTTCAGGCGGTGATCGCGAATTTGTTTGGAAATGCACCATATCGACTCTCTCTCTCTCTCTCTCTAGGTAATGACGTCATCTATGTGTAAATAACGTCATCTCTCTCTGTAATGACGTCATCTATGTGTAATAACGTCATCTCTCTCTCTCTCTCTCTCTCTCTCCTCTCTCTGACTTGTCGTCTACACTAATTTGCAGGAAATCATATCCGAAGGAAATAAAGTCCAAAAGAAGCCAATATTTTGACTAAATAGTTGCTGAGATTCCTCAGTAAAAAGTGTTGACGCTAACAAGCTTTACTGATGGCACCAGCACTACAATTTTAAGTTAAATTCTCCTGTAAATCTCTCTAATCAAGTCTGTAATTCTAAACGCTTTAACTGGAGTATTACGTAACTAAGATCACACTGCGGCTTGCAAACAGACTCCAGTAATGCGAAATTAGCAATGGATATAGCTCGAGAACTCTTCTTCCACAGGGGCCCGACTAGGATTGAAAGGGAATGCGTGCCATCGGCAGGGAAAGCACTACTAGTGCCATTTATTTTTAGATATGGAAGGAAGAGCAAAAGATGAAACAATTCTAGATCGGGGTAGGTAGCCAAACCGAGCCGTTCCTGACCGAGATTCGAACTCGGGCCCTCAACCTCACTGGTACAGGAGTATTATCACCGGACTAACCATATACAAAATTTTTGACGGTTTTTATATTATGTTAATTTGGGGTTCATTTTTTGCAAGATTGTGGAGGTGTATGCACATAGATTATATATCGTTTTGTAGCGTGTGCCTTTGGCGTACATTATGCAAAACCTACCTTTATAAAATCATAAATGGATATTTGTTTCAGGGTTCTGAGTGAATCATGGATACAAACGTTTGGTGCCATTTTGCTTCATGAGTGCAAACAGGGCCAGAAAGCGAGCGAGGCAACATGTACCCTCAGCAAGCATGGGACAAGGACAGAGAATGAGCGCACAGTACAATGATGGTTTGCAAAGTTTTGATCAGGAGATGTGAGCCTCGAAGATAAGGTACATAGCGGACGTCTTCCCAACTGTGATGACGACCGTCTGAAAGCCTCAGTTGAAGCCGATCCAAGAAAAACAGTGCGAGAAATTGCTGGAGAATTGACATAAGCACTGCAACTGTTTCTTGGCATCTTGAGGCAATCGGCAAGTGAAAAGGCTTGACGAGTAGGTGCCTCACGAGTTGAATGAACAACAACAAAATTGTCAATTGGAGATCTGCTCTTTACTTGTCATAGGAAACAAAAACGACCCGTTTCTTGACCAAATCATTACATGTGATGAAAAATGCATCCTTTACGACAATTGCGAACGATCAGCATAGTGACTCGACAGAGACAAGGCACCTAACCCTAACCCTAACCCGGCCTCCACCCAAAGATTATGGCCACTGTCTGGTGGACTGCAACTGGTGTCATCCACTATAACTTCTTGCAACCCAGCGAAACCATCACAGCTGAAAAGTACTGTCGTGAATTAAACGTTGTTCACCAGGAACTCTCCCAACGACAGCCGCCATTGGTGAATCGAAGAGGCCCAATCCTGCTCCACAACAATGCTCGTCGTCATGTTGTAAAAGTGACTCTTCAGAAGCTGAACAGGTCGGGGTGCGAAGTTCTCCCTCACCCAGCCTATTCACACCAGACCTTTCTCCCACAGACTACCACCTTTTCAAACACCTCGACAGCTTCCTCCGTATGAAATACTTCTCCAACCAAGCAGCCATTGAAACCGCCTTCCAACAGTTCCATATTTTTTTTGAAAATGGTATAAATGCGCTTGTAATTCGTTGTCAGAAATTTTTTGATTGTAATGGAACTTTTATTAATGAACTTCACGTTCAGCAACGATATGGAATCTCATTGTTGCGGTAAAAAACCGACAATACTTTTGTAACAGCCTATTATTTTCCCTTATAAATCCTTGGCTTCTATAAACTATTGTTTCCGTACAGTAAATGCATTTCAATGGCAATTTTTTAAAAAAGTAAGAGAATTAAACGAAGAATGAAGTTAGCTCGATTTATCCCTAGAAACTGCATATGACAGAACCAATATTTTTATCATCACACACTGGAAATCAATATTAATATTGGAAGCTAATTCCTGATGTAAGTAACCCATCACAAATAATCTCAGTCTACTTAACAGGGTCAGTTTAACCGATAATTCCGCCATACATCGTGTTCGTCTTGCCCCGTGCTTTTTACGAAAATGGTTGAGCGGATCGATTTCCGTCTCAGTGGAGATATTCCAGACATTTCTGTTTTGGTATAAGCTGATGCCAGAACTTCATTCATAGAATTAAGGTGGCTTCAGGGCTAAGAATTATCGAGTTAAAACCGGAATTCTTGCCCCGAGCTATGCGCGACCCGAACGTGAATCGCACGGATCCGCTGGTGAAGAAAGGTAGGAGAGAGAGAGAGAGAGAGAGAGAGAAGGGGGAGAGAGAGAGAGAGAGAGGAAGAGAGAGAGATGTGGGAAATCGATATTGGTTAAGATTACAAGATTTACTCTGAATTTCAAAAAGTCATCTCGCCAATCAAATATCCCTCTCGCCTGTACTATTTATAGTCTTGTCGTCTGCTTTGGATTCTTTTCACAGCTATTCCGCGTCGGAATTCTTCCGGATATTTCGGTTTGCTGCTATCGTTTAAATAAATAATTTTGAAAGAAAATAATTACGAGTACAGCATTTTAAAATAATCTTCCTGTCCGGCATCTTATTAACTGTACATAATCTAGAAAGTTTATTGCAATTAATCCTCTAATCACCGTATGGTGATTTCATCTTTAATGTTCGCGCGAGAGTGGACTTTTTATCTGAAATGAACGTTTTTAAAAAAGTAAAGGAAAAATATCCCCCCCAAAAACGTGAGATAAATTAGAATTTAAGAAACTTGAAAAAAAAATAACATTATTTTTCTTACAAAAAAATAGAAACATAAACTATTAGTTTTTTGGCAGCGTAAACCAGTGAAGATGAGACTTCTTGTGACGCTGGTAAAAGATTAGGACGATGTTTGTGATTGTATATTAAATAGTATTGGCATTCTCAACGGAGATTGGTAGCTAAAGATGCAGGTTATTTGTACGTAAGTCTCAGCTTAAAGACTCGGTGGTTTTCTTTTTCTGTTTTACTATATACTGAAGGTTACCAAAAAAAGGTAAGTAGACACCCCCCCCCCTTAGACAAAAATAGACAATTCCAGTCACGTGATAAGCACATGATTGCGAAGTATAAGAACCGGAACGGGCCTGAAGTAGTCTCAGTGTGAAGGCGATCACGCCATTAGCAAGAGGTTTACCTGAATTAATGCTATTTAAGTATGGGAAAGAAGTTAGCAGAAGCCATAAAGAAACCTCCAGGACGTTGGATGTCCCGCTGTCGACTGCTAAACAGTTTGATTGTCCAGTTTAAGAGATGCCATAACAGTCCATGTGCGTCCTGTACGTCAAAACCCGGACACACTTAGTGCCGTGAAAAGGAGCAGGAAAACCGCAGCCCCAAAATCAGCTGCAAATGTGACAGAAGATGCGACAGGTGTTCGCGAGTACTATCAAGCAGCCACAGCAGGGGTGCTACAGAAGAGTAGCGAGCTCTCTTGTCGTTCGCAAAGCTGTCATTTTATTTTTTCGGATGAGTCAGGCTTTAATATTTCTCAGACGGTGATGTCGCTTTCCCGCACGAGAATTTTTAGTGAATCATCTGCAACCCACGACAAAATGTGGTGGTCTGTCGTGGCCATGTGCGTGATTTAGGCCATTGATCAGTTACATCTGGTGATCTGCAAAGGAGCTAACTTCTTCCAGATACATCAACATTCTCCGGAGTGGACTTTTACCTGTATACACCAGTGGTTATCCGTCCAAAGTGGGCTGTATTTTTACGGAAGTTGGTACCTCATTCCCCCCCCCCCGCTCATGCAACGCAAAGATTAAACCTTCCACGGCAGGGCCAATCACCGGACATGAACTCTGCTGATCACCTGTGGGCTGTTTTTCTTTTTACCGATTCCTGCGAAAGTGTTTGCGTAAATCCACTTTCACGAAATCCCTAATGTAAATTCCAAGGCAGGAATGGTTTGCAATCAGGTAGACCAGAATTTCAAGTCTTGCTCACAGAGAATGTTGGCACACTGAAGCCTTATATAAGGAAAAGATCTACACCGCAGAGTATAAGCCAGTACACTGTTCCAGGATAAACGGGCGATATTTTAAAACCTGGATGTCTGTCTACTTATTTCAAGTCTCTGATTATATACGAAACAATGGCCGTCTTTACTGCATTCATTTTTAGAGATATTTTCTCCTTTTCCCAAAGTTTATGAAGATTGAGAAATTATTTAAAAGTTGGTAATATTTCCGTTCATTTTTTTTTATATTAATTTTTTAAAAGAATTTAGTATCAGATGTTGGTTTAAGCCCTAATTTGTCTTATTGTTGTTGTGATTGAAATGCTAAGTATAATAATATTTCTTGCTAATCACGAGCGTTCTATGGCGTACAGGATCTCGCCCTCTGTACAAGTGTTTCAGAAAAAGACTCATTGTCTCAGTTGAAACAATCGCAAAACCAACTATTATGAACAACTTCTTAGCACGTATATGAAACACGTTGTTTCCCACCTGTTTTGTTCCAGTGTTTCATGTTACTGAGAATACTTACACCCAGTCACTGTTAAATAAAATCACTTTTCTTACAACCGACATAGAGACCCAAAAAAAGGGATTCAGCCCTGCGTAAACATTTTTCCAAATATTAAAACGAAATTAAGGGTGAGATTTCTGTCGGTTTGTCGAAGAAGTTAATTAAAAGTTTTCTTTACTGGATTTCAAGTGTTAAGTAGCCAGCGAACGACTTCACTGCAAAGGGGGCAGGAGATTGATGGCGAGTCTAACTCAATTCCAAGAGTCAGACGTCTTCCAAAGTGCGGCCTGTTTGGAAAAAACTCGAGAAGACCAACTTCTAACATAGATCCGCGGGCTATACAAATTTTGTTGTTTTCTCTTTGCCGAGCGCCGAACCACCCTTAGATATGTTCACAAAAGTAGTCCCTCCATCATCGTATACATACGCGCTTCCATTTATACAAAACGCGAGTAAAAGAGATTAATGTTTATGCGGCTGCCTAAAGGAGGCTACAAACTAGGCGAAGACAGCCTTTCGCTGACGATGGAATCGCGAAATATTAAAGTGGCAATATCGACAAGGACGCCTCCTCCAGGAAAAAAAAAAACTCGCCAGAAAACAGAGTAATAAGACGCCCCAGACGACAATGGTGACAACATGGTTTTCATTAAATGCTTACGACATATTGCCGTTCAGACCGTTTCCATCAAGGGCGTATTTGGTGCGCCGAAAATGAATTTCTTTGAAAATAAAACTGCGGATGACTGATTTCGAACATAATCTATTTAGAAGCACAAAGATAGCATCATCACTTCTCCAGTTTTCATTTTCTAGCTCTGTGCGTCTAACCTATTGAAATAAGAGTGATTTGACGTTAAGCATTGCGATAAGCAGCCCGACAATGGTAGTTTCCTTGCGGGTCATTAGAGGGCGCCCACTGCGTCGATACAAATAATTAAAGAGGGAGTCTAGCCGAAACCACCTTTACAAGGAATCGATCGGCTCGGAATTATAATATTGCGGGATGAACTAGAAAATTGAATATTCCATATCACTCGGCGTAAAAGTTATTTTAATGAAAATTATCATTATTATTTTGTGTAAAACGAATGCTTCATTAGAAACAAGACAAGGCAGAATTGACAGTTACCACCACGACGTAGAGTGGATTTGCAAGCAGAAGTATAAAGAATTATCAAACAGTCCAAACAATAGGGTCTTCGTCAGAGGAACTAAGCAAATGCCATCTCACAACTTAACCGATCACTTTGAAGATTCCAGTCAGTTTCGCTTTTTTTTTTGTTGTTAAACATAAACCGATCGCTTCAAAATCGCGAACCTGCGCAGATTCAGGCTCCGAATCTTCTGCGCATCTTTCTGCTGCTCATGCTGCATAGACCGGAGCCGACGTAAATCAAACAGTGCCGTTCTGTCTATCTAATCGCCGCCCTACGGCCTACAAGCTAAGGACTGCTGTTGTATGGCCGTTTGAAGCATAACTCGAGCTAGTTCGATTCTTTACAAATTTGTATCCGGTTAATACAGTTGAGCATTCTCTCTAATTTATCCTCCTTCTAATACTTGGGACGAAAAAAAGGGAGAGCGAGAGAGATTCATTCTCACGATATCGGCCATCGGAACATTATGTGTTTGCCAATATCCGGTCGCTCTCTTTGGAAGACGATCGTTCTCCAGCGCGCGCCAATGACAATCACAAGTTATGAGCAGTTTTTCGATAGACATTAAGAAATGCTTTTTCCGAGCCAACTGCTTTATCATTTGTCCGTTCGTAAGCTTGTGTTTCGCTAATTCGTCATCAATTTTCTCGTGGAGATCAATACGGACTGATACCGAGGCTCTGCTTGATGACACCCAACGCGATTAGATTTCCTTTCGTGGCCAATAACGTATCACTAACCGGCGAGAAATGAAAATGCATCGTGCAAGAGCGCACAGAGAATTATCAGACTTCTACCGAAACGATCGCTAAGTGGGAAAGGGAAAAACCAAATAAATACTTAAATATATAAATAAGATCAACGACATATCTGTCTTCCAAGACACGGGCACAGCTTTTAAATGTTAAGTATCTTAAAGCATCAAAGCTTTGTTTATTTATTATCAAAACGGGTTAATATTAACACACCAGGAGGAGTCACAATAAGATAGTTTTAAAGATATGCCACTTACTTTTCTTTATGACACGGCAAACGCTTCAAAACCGTGTGAAACGATGAACGAATCTAAACGGTTTGTGTGACGTCATTTCGTTCATCAGTTAAAATTTCTACGATTCCAGATTCTAAATTAGGTCCAGTAGTGAGACATCTCTCTCTGCCCAATTCTATCCCAAATCGTATTGGCGACGACTGCAGTCCCTTTGACATGGCAACTAGCACTGGCTATATCAGAACAGGTTAATACAATTTTATTTGTCTCTACATTCTGATACAATTTCGCATTTCTGTAGAAATCAGAATCAGGCAACGGATCGATCTGTTCGACTCTAATTGTGAGAAGGGCCTCAACAAGGCGGTTAATTTTTGAAAAATCGCAAAATGTGGCACGCGATCGCTGAGAATGTCAAAAGAAGAAATAAATCACGTGCAATGTCTCTTTTCCGATTTTCTTTATTCTAAGTCTGTTAACCTCCGGGATGCTCCTACTACGACAAGAAACAACAGCAAAGGACCTCTC
Organism: Nautilus pompilius; assembly: GCA_018389105.1. Classification (NCBI taxonomy): domain Eukaryota; kingdom Metazoa; phylum Mollusca; class Cephalopoda; order Nautilida; family Nautilidae; genus Nautilus; species Nautilus pompilius. Next base: position 33,453 of record JACATO010001526.1, read on the forward strand.
TCGCAGAATTTCAGAAGAGAGTTTCAGTCATTGACGAGCTACAGAGGATGCGTAAAGTTCGGGTTTAGTCGTCCTCTTACCTGTAATCACTGGAAACAAAAGACAGACCCGCTTCGAAAGGCGACACTTCAGCAGAATCAAAATGATCTGCCAATAAGGCGGATATCTAAAGAGTAAGAAGAACCCTTCTTTAACTATCAAGCAGTTAAATATCTGAGTAGAGAAAAATATTCTTGACACTAGAACACAGTGGCCGTTGTAACCAATAAATTACAGTTGTCCCCCGGTATTCGCGGGGGTTGCGTCCCTTGAGCACCCGCGAAGAGTGAAAAACCGCGAATATTGGACGTGGTCCATAAAAATGCCTATAAACGTCAAAATATAACGTAAAATATAATAAAAAATATAAGTAAATATATAATAATAATTTAATAAAAATACAGCACTCAGAGAAACACTCGAGATAGCTACACGCGGTAAACTGGGATGATGCGGGGCTGCTGGGCTGCATCTGCCTGAGACAGCGCCTCGTGGGCAGCAGCAATCAGCAGCGAGGAGAATGAATAACGCTCTCGGATTGGCTACTTTCAAACCTCCAGCCAATAGCGTTTATTTTATATTGATATTTTGCTGAATTTACTTTAGTATTTATATTACAAAATTAGCAAATTATATTGTTATTAATAATTTAGCGTTAAAAAGCGTGAAAAAATATATATTGCCACGAAAAAAGCCGTAAAAAATCGCGGAAGATATTTGCGATTCCGCGAATATGCGGGGGTTTCCACGAACAATTATTAGTCAGGTTCTAAGGAAAATTCCGCGAATAACCGGGGCCGCGATTACGGAGGGGGGTGGGGTCGACTGTATATGGATTTGGGATTCGTTATCTCCTTCAGTGACTTCCACTTTCATGGTAGTTCTGATGAGCTGCTGTTCCATTCATGTTTGCGTATACTTAAAGCAACTTCGGCTTCTGTATCTTGCTCTCTTTACTGTTTATTTTTGTTGCGTGTTTCGCCAGCGATGCTAAGCGAGGTACAATCTAATCTTTAATACGATTGAAAGACTCCAGCCTTTCCTTTTGTTAATTTAACCGTCTTAAACTTCTCCTACATCGATATAATGCAATAAGCAAGAACCTTCCGAAGGAACATAAATGTTCAAAGGCCATGAATTTATCCAGGCCAATCTTACTTACAGACAAAGCCGAGCTGGTTACCTTGGAAATGCCAATTAGTCATTGACACCATAATTGTCGGGAATGTGCCTTCTAATAAGCAATATATGAGTTGAGATTGAAACGGTGCCGCGCGACTCGTTGACGATCAATTCTTACAAACGACTTCCCCGATCGAGTCCAGGATATTGCGCAATAAAAAAGAAATTGATCGGAAAACAAGTTCTCTGTACCTTTAACAACGTATTTTTGGCTGTTACGTTAAGCGCCACTGCAGTCCGAAAAGCTATTTGATGTGCGGTCTTAATTACCTTTCCTATCTTTTCCGTAAAGATGGTTTTTGTTAATATCCACAAACTTATTAGGTTTTTTGCCAAATGCTGATTAAAATCGTTGCTCACGCTGGCGAATGTATTAAACTGGAGACGATGCAGAGATGTCGTGGACCCTTTCGCGGAAAGTTCCATCGATTAAAAAGAAACCAAAAGAGAAAAGAAATGAATTAATCAATCGTGGATAAAGAACTCGATTTGATGTAAATTTTAAAACAAATCTTACATTATAATCACCAGGTTTTCTTTGGAAAACTTATTATCATTCTTTGTTTATTCTACACACACAACAATCCGAACCTAAAAGATTCTGATAGACTTGCGTGAATCAGCATCTACACCTGACTGCCCATAGATTTCAGACAATCAACTTAATAGATTTTTTTTTTGTTTTAATTATGGATACTTTTAAAATGATCTAAAAACATTAATTCCTGATATTTGTCATGGAGATACAGATAAGTGGACAATTTACAGTTGCACTGCCACCCAAGTCTGATACTTTGTGAAGATTAGGCGACTTCACTTATTCATCTTTTGTTAATGGAAAAAAAAGCATTACGGGATGAACGAGAGGAGATGAGAGGAGAGAGAGAGAGAGAGAGCGAGAGAGATAGAGGAGAGAGAGAGAGAGAGAGAGAGAGAGGAGAGAGAGAGAGAGAGAGAGAGAGAGGGAGCGAGAGAGAGAGAAATGAGAGAGAGAGAGAAGGAGAGAGAGAGAGAGAGAGAGAGGAGAGAGAGAGAGGAGAGAGAGAGAGAGAGAGAAGAGAGAGAGAGAGAGAGAGGAGAGAGAAATGTGGAGAGAGAGAGAGAGATAAAAATCTTATTGTAAAAAAATATGTAAGTGAATTAATTCTAAGCTTAAGTTTCTTGCCATAAATATTATAACTGTTGCAAATACGTGATTAGTAAAAGTAAGATGACAGGTATGTATTTTTCTCAATGTGTCTTTGTTGTCGCAGTGCCTTCTGAAACCAATCTTCCTGTATACTGCTGTCTAGAAATCTGCCCTCCTCATGGCCGTTGCTATGGTGCTATGCGCGTGCTTAACTTCAATTACTTAACTTCAGGAACCCGCCATGAGTCATTCGACAGATAGGTGTGTCGTTAATACCGAAGATGGAGATCCCAGATCACAGGTATTAATTATTATCTAACGTTATTTTAAATCCCAGCCTTTTAATTAAAGAGTAGTCGATTGTTTTTGTGTTTTCTTTTCCCTTCCAGGTAATCTTTCTGCCCGCGGGTGGGCACTTTTACCATCACTTCGTACAAACGGGGGTTGAAAGTGGACGTCAACAGGTAGAGGTCGGATGGGAACAGTTTTAAAGTTAATTTTAAATTATCTCAAATAGAGCGGGGGACTGTGTTTGCTTGTTTTTAGTTTAGCGGAGACAGGCGAACTGGGGAATCGAGCACTGAATCACCCAAATATAATTTTGGCCTTCTCATTAATATTCACATGGTTTTTTTTTGTTTTCAAATAATTATTATTTATTTTATATACGTTTTTAAAATAAGGTCTGGTATTTTTGTGCATAACTTCAATGGAAGCAGCTCACATTGTATGTAATTCTCGCCCATCCCTGTAAATGCGTCACAGATTAATCAGTAGGTTTCGAGCAAAATTTATCATTACTAGCAAATGCCAGCGAATACCGAAAGTTTCTCTTTAACCGCCGAATAAACGCATAATTTTGGTCAGTGAACTAATTTCCTTCAGTTGAAATTCTAAATGCTAAAGGCGGGAACTTTTAGAAAGATAAGACTTTGGCATTATGCTAATTTTTGTTTCTTGGTTTACCTGATGCTGTCGTTATTTCTCGTTATTATTACTGCGAAAATACATCGTGGATACAGCAAGAACGACGGCCGCACTCGCAGACAGTTGCAAGCGTTCGACAGACAATAGCAAAAGAAACGAAGATTGGACAGTAACATCGATTTTAAGGTCGCATAAGTGCTTGTAAACTGGACAAAGCATTTAATTGGAAATCGTCAAAATGAAGGCGCTTTCCCTTTCAGTTGTGTACAGTGTCCTCCACTAACCAACCTTCACTTCAGCACTGACAGATTTTAATACCAGTTGTCTGAAAATTATCTGATTTTATAAATATTTGCACGATATTATTATTTTTGGTAGTAGTGGTACTTTTAAAATCCCAATAGTCTAAAACCTAAATCGGAAAAATTTCCAGTCATAGCTATCAGAGCTATAATTATATAAGATGAATGCTGACAGTTTCAGTATTAATTCAGAAGAAAGGAAAAAAATTTGGATTTTAGATTTCAATTGTGCGCCCTTTTGCGCAAATAAAATGTAACGTATAAACAGAGACTAAAACAATTAAAATATTACGAGTATTCATTGCCAACTGATCGGGGGTGGGCTCGGTTTGACGCAACTCCCTACCATGGTTTCTCCTCACTCTTCATCATCCGACCTCTACCTGGAATTTTTTTCGGATAGTCCGGTTTCTTCCCACCTCTGAATTCGGGAGTTCTCCTGACCGCCGCTCAAAGTCTCCTCCAACTGTGCACTCCTAGCTAACTCGCGCGATCGCCAAGGATAGATGATGGGAGTCGCTTCTGAAAGATGGGAGTAGGATGACATGGGTCTTCTAAGGGAGCAAGTTTCATGCTATTAGCAATAAAAGGGAACAACGACTTTTCTTTTAAAAAAAGCGAAGAAAAATCCGAATACCTGCATAAGCGCGACGAGTCTTTGTAAATATGGAGAATCCTGGTGAGTGGACAGATCTCCGAAGATCCTGAGAGACGATCTTTCTAGTATAAACATCCAAAACACTTCTTTTGTACAGTTCTGCTGCCAAAACCTTAAATAACTCTGCAGCAAGTCGGCATTCAAACCATCTTCATGTATTTTAGTTTTCCTTTCAAGTTTATTTATTTACCTTCGTTTGGTGTCTTTTGTTCTTTGACTTTCTTCACACATCTTTTCTTATTATTATCTGAATCTTCTGAAGCTATTTGTTACGTAAACTTCCGCCTTGAGAAAGGGTTTAACGTCCACTTGTTGCTTAGGTGTATCGTTATACATCGTCAACAAATACGGATCTTTGTAGCAGTTTTTCTTTATGTAAATATGCAGCGCCTTCTAGTGGAGGCGGTCTAAATTATTGCATGGGTAGGACATTTTCCTTTTACCATTGTACACAGCGGACAAACACATCAAGAAAGCCGTCCGCCTGGTGTGTCCTTGTGTCTCTTCAACGTGGCCTGTAATTTTGCTGAACAATAATGATAACCAAGTGGTAGTTTATGCTCTTCCGTGCCACTGGCTGCGGAAGGAAAGGCACAAGCACCTAGAAAGTGGTGCCTTTCATAAGTGTTAAGACAATAATAATAATAATAATAATAATAATAATAATAATAATAATAATAAAACATTTTCAAACAAAGAAAAAGAACGATTGTAATACCATTACACAAACATGGGAAATCGCTATTTTGACAGTTTAACCATCATGTACCTTCTTCTATCTTATCATCATCAGTGTGTCAGTCTTGAATCATCTCCACGATCCACGATCCACGATAGTTATTCACGCTGTGGCTCCAGGGATCCTTCCATGATACCCAGGAAAGAACCTATCGAAGAGTCTCACCGCTCATGCAGTTCTGAAATAGATAGAAACACCGAAGTTTCTTCTCTTTATTTTCAAATCTGTTCCTGTGTAGTTAGTCAAATTTTGAAAATTTACCATAGGTGCATATTATCTATTTATTTATTTAATCATTAACCAAATATAGTAGTACAGATGATATGTATAGATAATACATTTGTCTTTTAAAGAAGGAAATTAATATGGTGTTAATCACGATAACTAAAAGTGATGAAATATGCATTCATCAACTGTACGGGAAATAATGGGATACTATGACCTTTGACATGAGGTTTGTGAAGCTGCACTCTGTCGGCATCTTGAAGTAATCCATAAAATACGATGCTTGTTTGAATAATGAAGCTTACAAAATCCGAGTTAAATACAGAACGTCTAAGAATAAGACACGACTTTTGAAATGAAATTCCTCGACCATTTGTCAGGTTTGGGTTACCATGAATCACTAAACAGATACGTTTTCGGTGTTTTTTTTTTTTTTTTTTTTTTTTGTGATTTCAGAGCGAGGAAATCCATCAATGAAAACAATATGATTTAGACACAATAGATGCTGCAGCAGTCGTGGGTGGTAGCGCCAAACCTGCCAGGCGTCATCGAATAAGGTCGCCGCAATAAAGCGAGTCAGTATCGGCACCAGAGTCCAAAACACTTCCCATCACTGGAGGCAGCCTCTGATTCAGCGGTTTTCTTTATTAAATAAAACTTTTGGCATCGTTATCTGGGCACAAGAAACATAAAACAATCGCGCATATGAATGTCGTTGGAGATGTAACGCCAGTCGTGATGATAACTTCTCTGTTGTTTGTGTTTGTTTTTTTTTCTTTAGAGAGTATTTCTTACAACGCAGCTTGTTTACAGGGCTGGAGACAGGTATTTAAGCATGGTGGCACCTCTGCAGAACGACGGAATGCGATACAATTCTTCGCCGACTGGAGGAATCAGAGCGATCGAAATGTGGCGATGGATGTGTCTGCGGGCGAGAACATGACAGCAACTGCCTGTCTTCAAATACGTGTTTTATGTCACATGACCGATTCCTGAAACCGACTGCCGGGCCAATATTTGTTCGGAGGATCGTCGTTAGTCGCAGCACCGACCGAGCTTCCATAAAGTTTGTACAGGCCGGTTGTTTCCGCCTTGATCGTTTCGTGTCGAAGGAGAAGACTGTGTCCATAATATCATCGCGAGGGACGAAACCTGGGTTCACCGCTTTGAAGCAAAACATGAAAGAAAAACGATGGAAATACGACTCGCCTCAGCCGGCCGAGAAGTTTAGGAGTTACCTGGTGTGGATGGCATTCGGGAGCGTCGCCACCAGTTCTGCCGTAATGTCATGCGAAATCGAGTCGTCGTCAAGCCTGCGATAATGAAAGAGCTGAGATTTGCTGAGCAAAAGAGTGCTTCAGTAAGGCGACAATCTCCGGCTGCACCGGCCCAAACAAATACTAAACTGAATATGGTCGGAATTTAGCATATGAAGTCCTATTACATCCTTGAAATCCTAACCTAGCAACTTTTGAGCCCCTGAAAGAGACAGACATCTGCTAATGGCAGGCGTACAAAACTGGTCACACTAACAACCAAAAATCTTTTTCTTTGACAAAATTCATAAGCCCTTCTAAAGATGGCGGCCGAAAGTGCTCTGAAATCTGATGGTATTACGCTGAAAAATGATGTGACTGGTTTTCTCTGCATGTACAGCGCATGTGATAAAAGACGTTGTCTTTACTCATTGACCTTACACTTCTATGTTGTGATTATTACACATATAATAGTTAAACATGGTATTTACTAATAACAAGGTAGCACACTATATATATATATTTGCAAAGCAATTCACTTTTGGTAAAACTTTTCTGTACCTAAAGAAATACTTCACGAAGCGGATGTTACCTAAAGATGTTATCACCTGACCACAATCAATCACCTGACCACAATCAACGTAGTCCGGCAAAATCTGTTTTGTGACGAAAGGTGTAAGATGCTGCTAATGAGCACAGAAGGTTCAAAGTCATATCTTACTCGCTGTAGCTCATATATTGTATTATTATTTCCAAATGTTATCCGTATAGGTCGCCAGGCGGCGCTACGACAATAAGGTGAACTTACTTTTGGAAAAAATGTATTTTCCTCCACAAATATTAATAAAAGAATTAAACCAAAAATTAGAAAAAAAATTTAGAACTTTTTTTTTTCTTCTTTTTCTCTGGGATGAAAAACTTCAGGAAAAGTATTCAAAAACTTGAGTTACAGAGATCAGGAGCGACGGTGACAGTTCTCGTGTGGTGGATGAAGTGTGAGCGCCTCGCACGGCTATAGTTTGATAAACTTTGTGGCTGATTTATTATCATTTATTTATTTGTGTTTTTAATTAAATTTCGATAGGTTTAAGTGGTTTTTGTTTTGGATGCTTTGTTGCCTTTTTATATCTAACCACCCACCCACCCACCCCGGGGTCCCGGCCGCCATTCTTTCAGAATATTCAAGACCTAACACCCTGTTAATGTCGACGCCTTCCAGCCACTCACTCTCAACATTTGCCGGCTCTCATTACTTCTCTCCCTCCTCCCCCCTTTTTTTTTTTTTTTTTTTGTACGGGAGAAGAGCAGATTCAAAAGAAACACCGACACCTCGTTAAAGTCATTAAAACCGAAAACTTCGGATGAAAAATTGGCGGAGCCGCCGGAGTCGAGGGCGGCAATACAGAGTGGAACTTCGCCGTCCGTCACGGGGTTCTGGGAGACTCCCGAAAACTCAGTGGTCCGTAATGAGCGGCTGGCTGAGATAAACACCGGTTAAAAAGAGAGGAACAGTCGACGCGAGTATCAGTCTCGGCGGTATAATGAATTAACTGAGGCAGAGTTCATCGATATTAAATATAAATAAGCCGGCCCACATTGCCGGCTCCATCATTTAGCCGCGGGCAGACCTGATAAAAAGCTATCCTTCTTTCTATATAAACCGGACCGCTTCTTCAGAAGACACGGCTGCTGATAGCGAGTTCTAATACCTCATTCATAACTCCGGGATAATAAATTTTCTACCGAAATCGAAAACCGATAACGGTCTATTCCGGCTCGCTCCGGCTCAACACGACAAAGCCCTGCTGTATCGCCACCAAGATTTAATTTCCTCAATGAATACATCTTTTACTTGGTGTGTTCGGCACTTCCTGTTGATAGCGACCAATCTGGAATCAAAAGATCCCGGGAACACCTCCAGTTAAAGTTTCGCTAAGAAGATGATACGGAAGAAACAGAAGACGAAATCACTACCAGGGTAAAAAAAAAAAACTTGTTTTAGTTTATGATGAAGATAAAAACGGCGAACATTAGGAGCAAATAAAGCCGTGGAAAAGCTGAATTACTGAAGAAGAAAAGGCCCTGGCCACGCGAGAAATAACGGAAGTCTCGCGATAAGAGAAGACGCATGCGCCTGCATGACCTAGCGCGTCGCCCTTTTCGGTGTAAGCAATCTTTTGAAATGATTGAACACAAAAACAGTTTCAAGCGCAAGTCGCTGGCTTATTATCGCGTAGCTGATCAAATAGAGCGTTATCTCGCCCTTGATGGCGAATAAACAGCTAAGGAGATGGAATTTTACAGCCATCGGCTACAGTACAACTGCAGTGTCCACGCGATAGCTGTATTATGACAACAGTAGAGAGGTAATAACGTGGAAAACGAGGCCGTACGTCAGAGCCGAGCTCAGAACTTCTCGTAAAGTCTCGCGTGGACAAAAGGCACACGGTAAGCCGGCAGAAACCGCTGTTGGGTCGTGACACAGAAGAAAATAGAGAAAGGACAATAAACGATAATTAACAAATAAATTTTTTTTAAAAAAAGCTGCCAGAGCACTCAAACCAAATATATTTTCCTACAAATGGCGATTGTTCGGCGTCTTATTAATAAGCTGTATCTGTAATCATTTACCAACTGTTTCATTTCCGTCCAGTATTAAAGTTGACTAATAGAAGAAATCGCGTAGTCTATTGATGGCGAATAGCTGCGATATTGCTGTTCGTGGCAAATTACAACTGGACACACACACACACACACACACAAGAAATCGACGTAAATTTGTTTTACGAAACGAAACATTACATATATTTGCCAACTTTTCAAAATAATAGTGAAGGATTATAATAAACATTCATTAAATAAATACAAAGTATAAACATATCATCGTTTGTATATCCCATTTGTAGCAGTAAAAAATTATTAAGGCCAAACTTACAGAACCTCAAAATTAACATTGAAAAAATTCATTTATTTGATACTTATTTTGAATGCATTACAAGAACTAGAAAGTAACGGTTATTAAGAATAGAAAAAAAATGTACAAGTTGTCGTTGGACCACACATATGAACGACTTTTACTATTTATTAAAATTTCTTCCCTAGACAGAGCCTCGACTCTTGTAGCGTCTTCACTGCACTTCAGGTGTTCTCTTAGTTTTCAATCTTTTTCTGTTTTCGTTTTAAGTAGCAAACAGAAAGATTGGTAGATTTTCGGTGCTTCCAAACACCAGTAATACAAAATTTTTGCAAACTTAATCTTGTACCTTGGCAGCAAGTTTACTCAAGTTTAATATAAAAAAAATTTTTTTTTTAAATTTCCATTTCATATTTAAGACGCACTACTTTATCATTAAATGTCTATTTAAGATGACATTTACTTTGCTTCAAAGAAATCATCTCCGAACTAACATCAGGTCCTCCTTTGCACAATTAAAGAAAAAATCCTGAGATTGTTGCTTGTAGGGTGGTACATATGTTATGGTGCAGGATCCTGCAATGTATGATTGCGAACTCGATCTCGTTGCTATACTTGGAACTCTAGATATCAACAGATACTGTCAAAACACTTTTGGAGCTTATTTTAATTATCATCAGCTGATTACTTAACCAGTATTCATCAATCTCAACATCAGCAACGCAGCTGTGGTTGCGTACTATCCCCCAAGAGCGATGTGATTGAAGATTCTCTCGCTTGGCAACCTACGAGCGCGGATTTGAACCATGCAGAACATCTATGAGATCGTATGAGGTGAAGCGTAAGGGAAATATATCCTCCTGTTCAGAATGGTATTGAAGGTTTTAAGATTTTGCTCGAGTAGCTGAGATTACGTGAGTAGGACGAAGAGAAGGCGTGACGACATCATCCATAGAAAGCGAAGTTACAGTTGATACCGTCATTGAGTATGGCAATCGAATGATGCACCCAGCACCATGCTCTTTCTTAAAAACTGTTTCTTCCCATATCCAGTTTTTAGTTTCGCCGTGCCATTTTAGACATTGGCGAAAAACGAACATATCTGTTTGCTTAATTTTGAATTTCTTACCGAAATATCTCCACTAAGTCAGGCTAAGACACCTTTTTTTATTATCAGAAATGCGTTTTGGAAAAATTTTGTGGTGCTTAACTTGTGGCGACATGTCTAGATACAAATACAGCATTGGAGATGATTACGGGAATGCAGAGGATATGCACAAATAACGACTAAGCAACTGAGAGACTCGTATGATACACACAATGCATTATTACAAAATTTAAAAAAAAGCAAACAAAACAAGTGGAATAATTTGTATGGTGGATTAGTATTTGGTATGTGAGCACTTTTGCTTTACACAGAGCAGGATGCCTTGTTTTCATACGGGTTATCGATGTATGATTGTGGAATTTTTCTCCAAACATCTTCTAACACTCTCCACAATTTATCCGAGGTGTTTGATTGCCGTTTTGACTTTCTCAATAGCCACATAGCTCCATATATCCTGAATGAGGTTAATCTCCATCAGCCTCTTCATGTTTCAGATAGTTTTTCACGCATATTAGCTGCGTGCTTGAGGTCGTTATCATTTTGGAAGATGAAGCCTTGCCCGGTGAGATGTCCTCTTGATGTAGTGATGAGAAACTTCTTACCTGTCGGCCGATTTTACGCGAATTTTTGACACCCTTGTTTGATATGCAGCCGTAAAACTGTATTGATCCACCCCATACTTCACTGTAGCTGTTATACCGCTCCTTGGTCTGTCTTCAAACAAACTGCTTTTGATCATTGCCATACAGTTGGAACTTGGGCTCATTCGTCAAGAGTATTTTCTTACAGGTTTGATCATTCTACTGTCTTTATTTTTGCTTCTCCGTTTCGTTGCCTCTTCCCAGCAAAGGTCTTTGGGCAGCTACTCATCCAATGAGACCACTTCGCGTTAATCTGTATATAATTGTTGTTGCAGACACGTTAACACTCACGCTTGCTGCTAGGTCATTCCAACGATTTCCACTGGCTCGTTATCTATTGCATAGAGAATACTAGCCTGAGACACGAATCGTCCCCGGGTCTCGCATACCGCTCCATCCGAATCATGTAGTTGGGCCGCATTCTGCCGCATGGGGCGCCAGCCTTCACTATCCGAGACTTTGATTTCTATACGCTCACCATGTGATATTTCTTTCCCAGGATCCGTAGATATCACTGCCTATACATTTGTAGTTTTTCTGCAGGTGTGGCATCGATGGCAATCAATCACGGTATTTTATCAAAACCCGACTTACTATGGAGTATTTTGTTTGTACACGTGAGGTGTGATTCTATCACGTGCTATTTGCATTTGGCACCCATTTCCCCCCTGTTTCCATAATTATTTCCAATACTGTATATTAGCTTATGACTGTTAAAAACTTACACGTAAAAAGATGTTTGCTTCCAAGCATTTGACACGGAAGATTTTATTTTACTTGTAAGTCTACATTTTTCTGCCCTCAGTGTGTGTACACTAGCCGACAAGAGTATGTTCCCCGACAAAATATCAAAATAAACGTAGAAATTATTGTCTGTTAGTATTTTTGTAAATAAACCTGAAAAGTGAAGAATACTGTGTTAGAAATAGAGAACTGCTAAACATGAATGATATTTAGTACTTGGCATGACCCACTTTACATGACTCCATATGTTTCAAGAGAATTTATAGAATATCAGCTAGAAACTTGTAATACAATGACAGCACTAAATTATAAGTGACGTAGTAAATGTGCCATTTTTTAAATTGGCTATAAATGGCAGTGAAGCATATGGTGTATCATGCAGTAGCTTAAACGTACCTTATGTATGATATATGTCAATGTTATGTAAGCAATGGCGCCTTACAGAAGAGTTTCCTAAGGGATACTGAAATAAAAGTGTTTCCATGCTGCATATCACCTCGATGTTGAACATTTCTCTAAGTGTTGTATCCAAAACTATGAAGAGATGAGATGAAGAAAACGTTGACAATGGGAGGGGAAGAAATGGGGACGTAAAACTGTCCAAAAAAATTATAAGCAATACTTAAAGATTAGATGCTTAAGGTACAAAAAAAGAAATCTAGCAGGCAAATAGGCAAAGAAACTGTTTTCCTTCTCCTGTGTCGCCAAACTCTCATTCAGTCAGCTACATCACAAAATTCGACTTTCTTCATTGAACTAAGATATTCCACTAGAATCATTTAACTATCGACAGGGCGGAAGGCGTGGTAACTATAAAGTACCTCTCCCACTCTCCTCTGGCGAACATCCTGGTGCTGGTGCTTCAGAGATTTCTCAGGTCACTGACGAAAGGGTTGTCGCGAATTTCACGACAACGGCTCTGTCTTCTCTACGATTCGCTTTACGGCGTTTCCCACGTTCTCTGTCAACAGCGGTGTTCTGTAAACAACCGAGGACGCAGTGGGGTGTGCCAAGGAGCCCTCCTACGACCCTGGTGAGATGGAAAAAAAACAAAAAAAAACAGCATTTTAAAATTTAATTTATCTGCCAACATTTTACTGCTTTTTACTGTCTTCGCACCATATTTGAAATAAGCAACACTCCGAGTATAGATCGTGATATCCTTAATTTTTCCAAAGTTGCGCGATCAAAGTTAAATGAACACGGGAGACTTGTGTGCAAACACGAGCAAACCAATCGAAGATTAGATATAAACTCGCTCAACCGTGATATTGCATGTGCTGCAACATTATACTTTTGGTTAATGTGAAGAAACAACCATTGAGGCTTAAATTATATACACAAGCATGCATTAGTAAATTGATTATATGTAAAATAATAATTATTTAATTAGTATGTCCTCCTCAGTCACAGCTACCATTTTAGGTCCGTATGCAATTATTTTCAGAATTTATTTCTCACCTATACAAAATTACGTTTCTTAAATGCAGACGGCATAAAAATGTTGTTAGGTTTTGGAGAAAACCATTTTTTAAAAAATGTTAAATAGGTTTTTTAGAAGCATTTTGCTTGGAAATTGGAGTAGTTTTTTTTTAAAAAAAAATGTCGACGTCTGTATTTGATGTACAGGGAATCTCCACTAACCAGTTCTCTTACTTACAAGCCGCAGGTGAAGCGTTAATTATAGAAAAACCGAACTGAACTCATCTGGTCCAGGATTCAGCTTCGTTCTATGGCTATCATCAGCTGGGACAGGAAAATCCCAATACTTTTACAGTGTGAGAACGTCTTTTCTTTTCGATGTCCTTACATTGAATTAAGTTGTAAGGAACAGAGAGGAATTCGTCATTACTCGAGGACCCTCCTCTCCCCGCTGGATCCGCTGCTGTCTGTCACGATAATTCACAGACATCTCCGAATCTCATCATTTCTCAATAATGACATCTCCCGAAATTTTAAGAATTAAAATCCGTAGAAAGTGTTAACATTTATTATTATTATTATTATTATTATTATTATTATTATTATTATTATTGCAGTTTATCTTCCTCTTCGTTAGTTCGTTAGTTGTTTGACATCATTTCTATAAACATAATAAAAACTCCTTAAACAGGATAGAATCCTTCGCAGCCGAAGTTTCCATCGAGAGAGCCTTCGCCACCAGGGTAACAAAGGGAAACAACCCCTACATCCATATCCTGAGTTGCTGAAGGTGGGCATTCCCAAAAGCTCTAGACCATCAGTAGTCGAAGCAACCTTCAGCGTTATATATTTTTAACGCACCATTGTTAAAAGCTCCGACAAAGAAGGTTTTAATTAACAATCCGTTCAAATTTCAACTTAAAAGAAAAACAACACAACTTTGTATGCGGATCCTTTCACGTGCCAGCGTCAGTTCCTGTTGTATTTCTTAATATGATGTTAATATCTCTCCCGCAACAAGTTATAATGATCAAAGAAGCTAATTGCAGCTGCACAAATCCAACGTCTATTCAAGCAATTTATTATTATTATTATTATTATTATTATTATTATTATTATTATTATTATTATTATTATTATTATTATTATTCGACAATATCAGGGCAGTCGCAGTATCCTGCAGTAGTCTTATAATTTGGTTGTAGACCGGAACTGAAAATAAATTTATTGCAAGAACGGCGCCAGAGATTAAAGAAAAGAAACACGGCAGATTAAAGACGAACTGGGATGGGCGCTAGTTACTTTGCTCGATAACTCAATTAAATTAGCATTAGCGCTCAGCGAGGTTCAAAGAGCTAATCTAGTTAGTCCACGTATTGCGGGGCGATGTTGTATGGCCTTTCTCCAGGGGGGCTTTGTTTCAGCAGAATACACCGGTTAATGATGGCAAGAAATCCTTGCTAATGGGAGGGGGCTCCGAGGAGGAAACGCTGTCAGCGTGGAAGGGGTCGGAATGAACCCCCAGCTATTATCAATAATAACCCTTGTTTTGTAACGGATACCTGACCGAAATTCTCAAGATTATTAATTTTGTTTCTTATTGGAGAAAACTCGGACAAGAGATGCTAGTGCCGCGGCCACTCGCTAGGTGGCGTTGCCAGTACCGCGCCATGGCGCTTCCGAAATCGACAAGGAAATCGCTGCTAAAAGTCTCAATTTTTTTCTCATGCGGGAAGAAACCGGAGTAAATCCAGGCGGCAGCCGGCTGGTGAAGAGGGGCGAGAAGAAACGGCGCCGGCGAGCTGGGGCCGAACCGACTCAGTCCCGATCGGGATTCGAACTCGGATCCCCGACCTCGATAGTTCACCGCGGCTCATCGTTGGCCACCGTTGCCGGTTCAGTCTTCACCATCCTACTAAAATGAACATCCGTATAACTTCTGATTTCATTTTCTTTATAACAAATAAAACTCGATTTCCTCTCCCTTTCCTTTAAAAGTCTTTTATTATCTAGCAGATCTACCGCTTTTCCTATCAGATACGGATTTCCGTGTCTGTTGTCGTGCAGCGTTCAAACGGCGATTGACGATCGATCCGGACGCCAGACGGACCTGGCCTCGAAGAGCGCGGGTCCCGCCGGCAGGTGCCTCTGTAGTGAATCTGTCTTTGATGACAACAACGAGGAATACCGTTCCACCAAAGACGGCCGGTTAGGACAGCATCGAGATAAATTGGGGTGGGGGGAGATGAGCAGACAGCAGCAGCGGACACAAAGCTCTCGGAAGGTGAGTTTGCCTCTGCCCTCCTCCGGGCTCACATTGCTTACTTCCATTGGCCGTCGCCATTCCGGACCGAGCCGGTCAGCCTAAACTACCGAGGAAACCCTCAGCTACGTAAGTTAATAAAGACGCAACCCATGCTCATACAGCAACGGCTGCCGCCCTGGGGGCCCTGTTCAGCCGGGTTGGTTATTCTTCCAGATCGGTCCCAGTAGCCGGCCGGTGTTCTAAAGGGAAGAGCGACGTTAATTTGCATATTAAAATTTATTTAAATAGTGAGAGAAAGGCGGACTGAATATTTTTGGGTTAGGGTATTCTTAAGTTCCCTTATTTTAAAAATGAGATCAGATTTAGAAAGAGCCAGAACTTTAAATTTGAGTGTATGATCGGATCTTTCCTGGAACTTGACCGTGAGATATTTCATTTCGATAACAAATAATTTTTACCTGTACGCGTGCATTTAGTGAATCGACCAGGTGAGGCCGTTCTGGACGAAGAACTAAGTTTCATTCTAAGAATTAAGGAGTTTAAAGGTGATATTTAGCCGAATTTAAGCAAATCGTGAATGTAATACACTTAATAATCTTCTACAACCAATGGGAAAATGACTGACACACACACACACACATATATATAATATATATAGTAAAATGATGTGGATTTATTTCTGAAAGCAGTACATCATAAACAGATCGATATTGATAAATTCCATCTGATATATAATGTGTGTGTTCCTTAGCAGAGAAATATTTTTCTTTTAAATTTCGAACTTTTCATTATCATTTAATACCACATTATTATTATTATTATTATTATTATTATTATTATTATTATTATTATTATTATTATTATTATTATTATTATTATAACTTTCTCTATATCTTTAAAAAAAACAACACAGGTGTGTTATGAATTAATTTAGTATTATTCCAATAGTTTTCTGAACAAAACTTTCAGGGTTCTTGAAAAAGAGATATTCACCAAGAGATCTGCTATCGGATTCACCTGCTGCTAACCTTCCGTATATTTTGAAGGTGACTGAAAAAAGACAGACTTAAACGTTAATCTCCTTCCTCGATTCATTCGTTCTGTCTGATGTATTAAAAGAACCGAAAAAAAAAAAGAGATAAAGTAATTGGCAATCAGGTCTCTCTCTTTTTATTATTATTATTACCCCGAGTGTTGCCAAATAAGACAAGTAAAGTTGCGCCCCTTCTACAATATTGATATTATCTAAATGCACTGTTCATCATCAAGCGTAGTCACGGTACACTCCCTGACGGGCAGAAAGGGATCTAGTATTTCAGTAAAGCAGGTCGTGTTGTGTTCCTTACCGATCGAGTAAAGCGTCAGAAGGTGTCACCCTCACCGTTGTACGTCACCGGGGGTTGCTTTAGATTTCCATATTAGAGAAAGATGGGGGAGGAAGACTGTAATAAACGGCAACAGAAAATCGCCGTAATTTTCTTTGGGGTCGAGTACGACGTGTGAATTCGCGGACAAAAGGCACCGATTTCTCTCCCCACCTTTTTTTTTACAAATTAAATTTTTAGACTGATTTACATAATTGTAAAAACTTCCTTAACCGACGGCTGGTAGGTGGCACGTGCCGTACGTTGGGGCAGTAACGATATCTACTGTAGCTGCAGGGATCAGCGTGTTAGCGGTTTTCATTATTGTTGTTGTTTGTTTTCCTTTCTTCCAGTGAGGGGAGGGGAGAGAGGGGACAGTTCTCGGACACTAGAAACTCAAACAAAACGAACAGTTCTCGCCGCCTATTTGACCTTGACACTGTGACAGACCAACAACGTAAAACGCGCGATGTTAATTAAGTAAGATCAGGATCATTGCGCGTCGTAATTAATTAAGGGAGTTACTGAAGATTTATTCGGGGGGGGCTGGGACAAGAAAAACAAAAACAACAAAATCTGCTCGCATAACGGCGAATTATCTTTCAATTTCCTCCCGGGTCCCTTCGAGCCGTTACGTCACTTCCTGCCGGCCGACTGCCCCATTAAAACCCTCTGAAAGAGACCCGCGGCCGCCTTTTGTTCGGGACGGCTCAGAATTGCGGTGATCGAGTCGTGGCCCCTTCCCCGCCCCTCCCAGATCGGTTGTTCGCCGCCAGGGTTCTTTTCAGCGGCGGAGCTAGCATCGATCGGCCGCCGCGTGGTAATTTCGGAGACACGCACGCGCACATCAATCAAAAAAAAAGCCGGTCTCCCATTCCGAGCCGGGGTAGCGTAGTTTTGTGTCAACCGTCCCGTTCTACCAGAACGAACGAGCGGTTTCCAATGACAATGTCTTTTCTCCGCAGAAGCCGGTCACACGTATAATTTCTTCGCTTTCCAGCGGAGATCGACTCCGCCAGAGCTCGCGTGAACGCCGTCTTTCCCTGCGCATAAAAACAATCGCGTCTCTTAATAGAAGCTTCCACGAAATCGCTTCCTGTCATTTGTAAAGAATTAGACAGCAGACACTTCATCGATTTCGCATTACGCTTCATTATAGTGTTTACCATTGACTGATACTGTATCGCACTAGCCGAAAGATCGTTTAATTTCCTACAACTTATTAAGCAAGCTAATTTTTCCCATGCTGCCGGGTCTGACAGCGTGGAATTATGGGAATGCGGTAAAACCTATTTAAATCCAAGGGAGGTAATTACACCGTCTTCACGGGAGATCAATCAGTTAGCGCGAATGTCCGATGGCTCATTGTTCGTCTAATTTCGAGCTCCCTTACACGAAAATTATCGTCATGCACACGTCAGTCAGCCAGTACTGTCCACTTCGTTTGCTGGATGGAGACATTACACTAAGTGACAGGACAAAGTCCTCCATGTTGATTCCTTATGAAAATATAGATGATCCTATAAATTAATTATTATCTTTGTATCTGATTTCCCGCTGCATCGGCGAACCACATGCTAGTTTTCTTATTATCATCACATTATAAGAAAATCGGGTTCCGAAGGACAAAGCTGCTGTTCAGCCATCTCTAAGACTCCCCGTGTCCTGTAAATTACCCAGGACAGGTTAAACTTTGTTGGTAAAATGACCCTTAAAACGTTCACCTCTTCTCCAGTAACTGGCACCGTCCCTCGGCTCATTGTTTTTCTCAGCATACACGGAAAACTAAGCCAATTAGAATGAATCAAGATAAATGAGTAATTTCAAGAAGCGATGCCGAAACAGGTTTCTCTTCCGTTCAAGATTAACTTCGGTTTGCCAGGTGCCAGACTCGCGATGACCAATTGTCTACCGTACGTTCAACATACAAATTTATGTTTGCATTATTTAAACAAAAGCGATGTGGTGCCAGCGGCTATAAAACCAGTAATAATAATAAAAAAACTTCTTATGACAATAAACGATGATACCTGAGACTTGTGCAGATGCCAAACCTCTCACGGGAAATGGCTATTTAAAAAAAAAAAAAATGAAGTAGAACACGAAACAACAACAACAAAGTTGGCGTTTATCATATTTAACTAATTTATCTATGCAGTTTATCGACTCAAAAAAAGCATCCATATTATGGTTAAGCAAATTCTTAACTTTAGAAAACTCCCCAAACCTATTTAATGAAAATCTGACAGCGATTACTAAATAATAAATACACATTTGTTATGTAGATCGTCTTTCTGTAAAACAAATTATCTTGTGGTTTTAAAGAGAAAGAAAGAACCATTTTTAGAGCGGTGCCACGCTCTGCTGATTTTTGGCTTCCCGAAATTCTAACTTTTCTTTAAAATTAATTTTGCAGAAAGGTATTTCAGTTAGTCGAAGCAAAATTTCCAAAAGCAGTACTCGGACATTTGGAACCGGATTATGGAAAATACTGTCGCAACATTCCAATAATTTTTACTGGTTATTTACTTTTTTACTTTTTTATATGATTGTCTTCAGCAGCCTTAATCGTTGCTTTAAAAAATCGGAAGTGTTACTGTCACCCTGTTAGTGAGAGTTAAATTAACTAACGGAATTTGAATATATATTAATTGAGTTATTACTGTTATGATGATAATTCATTTTGCTATTAAATCGAATAGGACTGCAATCGAAAAAGTGCATAACTGTTTGAAAAGGAGGAGGAGACAGAGAGTAGATACTGGATATTAAGGGGAAAAGACTCACGATTATAATATTCATTTAATTGCTTATGCCAGTAAAATCTATCAGATTTCTAAACCGAGTTGTCAAAGGAGTCTAGAAGGGAAACAGGTATAGGAACATAAGTAGAGTAAAAGTGGAAAGATGCTGTCGCATAGTTTTCAAGATTACAGTTATTAGGGGTGCCGAGCACATGTTGATTAGGGGTGCCGAGCACATGTTTCTTTAAACTGGCGATTCGACCAACACCGAAGGGAGTAGAACTGGCTTTAAGAACCCAGGCCTATGACATCATATAAAATAGCAGTCTCGTAAAAGTTCGGCTGTTTTCAGCATGCGATTGGCGTATTAAGGCGACAATATCCTCCGTGTCTTTAGTAAAACACGCAGCTCCCTGGACGGAAAATAACGGGTTGTTTTAAATAAATCGGCGATGACAAGGACTTAAACACAGCCAGCTTTACTACGTAAGGAGGCCACGAAAAGTGTACCAATAATCAGGGGATTAATTCAGGAGTCGTTGTAGCTCGTGTTCCTTTTTGAAAATCTTCACTCGAAATAAAATATTCTTTGCGTCGCTGTTTCCTACTGTGGCTGGTGTCGCGCCATGTCTCTCGTCCGCTCGACGGGCATGCGCAGAACGGACCGGCAGGTGTTAGGGCACCGAACGTCTTACTGGAACTCTTCACTTTTAGATGGCTGCTGCTGCTGAAGGAGATGGAGAAGAAAGGTGGTACGCCAGACCGAGCCGATTGTAACTTGGTCTACCGTGATGGCGAAAATCTTTAACAAGTATGAACAAGGAGAAAAATACCAGATAGGTTTTATATATCCCCCACCCGCTGTTTGCTTTGCCAAATGTTCTGTTAGTATATAAAACTATTTTGTTTCCAGTCAGGGGTACTCCGTTTGTTCGTCACCTGTCCAGCACGCTAGTCACAGCGGGCGGGCCCCTTTGTCGTTCCCTCACGATTAATCCCAAAGAGCACAAACAAAGGTGGAGCGAGCAAACAACCCCAGTCGGTAAGGCGGACGGGGCTGAGAGATAGACAGACGTACCCCTCCAAAAGTCTACCCCTTACTAGCATGAAGTGGTCCCTCATTCATTTATTGACGACACATGCTTGATTTACTGCATTCTTTTATCTTTTTTCATGCAATAAGAATGCGCAATGAAACCTGAAGGTGTTTAGGTGACTGCCTCGAACAAAGACCCCACCAGGGTTGGTTGCCCGGAATATACAGCCCCGCGGCCATTCTCATTTATTTCCCGTTGCATCGCGCATGTCGAGAGCTAATTAATGGCACGCCATCCGGTTCAGGTGTGAAGCATATAAATGATTTTTTTTTTACCGGGACTCCTCTCTTATTCTATGCCAGTGTGAGCCGTTCTAAACACAAGCATCTCCGCCACTAGAAACCGTCCAAGCACTACGTTTAGTTAACTTAGCTATCACGGAAGCGGAAATCTAAATGCTAACTGTTCTCTTTGTGGTTTCAGGTGACCGTCTGGCGGTGGAAACGACTTGTGGGAAACTGAGGTGCGATTTTAAATAAATAAATAACTGCATAAATTCTTAAATTCAAGCGATTTGACACCAATAAGGATAAGAATGAGTTTTATTTCCGTTTAACAGCGAAATATTACGCAGCGGTTCCGTGTAAACTTCTAAAAGTAAACTAAGTAACTTTACCAAACAGGACAGTAAAACCTTCCAGTACACGACCCAGCGCCGGTCGTCTAGTGTAGGGACCTAATCTCGCAGGGCCCAGGTCAATGGCTTAACCAAGTGGAGCCTTACAAACACAGACTTAGTTGAATATACGAGGTCTGTCGAAAAAGTATCCGACCTCAGACTGGGGAGAAAAAATAATTACGCACCTGGCGGGGTTTAATTGCTAATCCCCTTCGAAGTAGGCCCCTTGTGCCTCCACACACTTAGCCCACGGATCCTTCCACTGTTCGAAGCACGTCTGGAATGCTTCTTCCGGAATGGCTCTCAGCTCCGCCGTCGCATTCTGCATGATGTCCTCTCGGCTCTCAAAGAGGGAGCCTTTCAGTGGCATCTTTATTTTTGGGAACAACCAGAAGTCAGAAGGAGCCATGTCTGGAGAGTAGGGAGCCTGGCGAATGAGCCGGGGCGTTGTCATGATGCAGCTGCCAGTTTTGCGAGGCCCACAGATCCGGTCTCTTGCGCCGAACTGCATCACGAAGAGGTCGGAGGACTTCCTGATAGTACTCCTTTGTAACTGTTTGTCCTTCTGGTGCGTATTCATGATGCACAACGCCTCGGTAGTCGAAGAAAACAGTCAGCATCACCTTGATTTTTCTCCGGACCTTGGCGACGTTTGGTGCTTCCACTGTGATGACTGATCTTTGGTTTTTTCCGGGTCATACCCGTACACCCACGTCTCATCTCCAGTCATCACGGTATTCTGGAACTCAGGATCCCTGTGGCAGTATCCAGCAGGTCCTGCGCAACCTCAAGACGAAGTAGTTGTTGTTCCTGAGAAAGCAGCTTGGGCACAAATTTCGCTGCCACTCTGCGCAAGCCCAAATCATCCTTTAAAATTGCATGTGCGGAATCTTTACTGATCCCAACCTCATCACCAATTTCCCGCACTGTCAAACGATGATCCTCCATTATCAAGGTCCGCACTTTCTCGATAAAAACTGCATTGCGGCTTGTTGACGGCCTCCCGGAACGCTGGTCATTCTCCACCGGTGTGCGGCCATCTTTGAACTTGTTGTACGATTCTTTTATTTGGGTAACACCCATGGCATTGTCACCAAAAGCCTGTTGAATTTTTCGAATTGTTTCTGCTCGGGTGTCTCCAAGCTTTTGGCAAAACTTGATGCAAGATCGTTGCTCCACATGTTCCATCATCACGGGCGAAATGAAAATGCGCCGAGTAAGTAGTACAGCACATCACACGCTGACAGCGACTGACACATCTAGCAAGCCCGTCAAAAACCACGCATGCGCGTGAAGGCATGCGGCTCCACTATGCACACTTTTTCCTCCCTAACATCATTACTTCCCACGGGAAAAAATAAAGACGGATACTTTTTCGACAGACCTCGTACTGTTACTATTGGTACTAGAAGAGCATTTAAAGTACAGTAATTAAGTAAGCTCAGAGTGTATATTTCAGTACGTACAAGAAAAGTAGCCACGAACTCTTTGCAGCTTCAAGAATCTCGAAACGTCACTCGCTTTTCTCTTTCGGACGCCAAGCCTTCATTGCTTACGACTATAAAATCCTGGTTTTGAATTTTAAATACCTGAGAGCTGAAAAAAAGGTCTTTAAAATAGAGAAAGCTTAATTTGTGTAGTGGACATACTAAATTTACGAATCTCTTGCCGATAGGCGGGACACAAAATCTCTGTTCTCGTCTAAAAGCTGCACAGTGGCAGTTCATCTGTGAGCTATGCGCTTATGGTCTGACTATAGAAATGTATAATCTTTGCTACGTTTGTTAACTAAAGTTAATTTATTATTAAGTTATTTGAAGAAGGCGATTGACGTTCCACTGGTACACCACTGGACTGCCATGGGTTAGAACCCAGCGCCGAGACGTATTTCCATAGCATACTTTCTTCTTGTTCTTCTGTACCATCTGGCTACGTGAGCTTTATTTCACGTATAAACATGAAAAGTTTGTGGGGCACATGAGGTGGAGATTACGCAAGTAACTATTGCAGTTAATTCGCCAAGACAGATGACACACTACACCTTCTACCTTTTAACTCGCCACTGTAAAATGTCCATCTACTTCGACAACCAGGACAGGTGTTCGCCAAGAAGAAGACCAAAGATTAAATTAATTAGTAACAGTGGAAAGCGTTTTCTAAAGCTGCAATTACCTGACAGTTTGGATTAGACAAATATACTAATGTTCTATTATCTGAAATTCCTAAAAATTCTCTAAAGCAAGATATTTTAGTGAAAGCGATTTATCCAACATATAGTACCTTCCTCATTAATGTAACCCCTATTTGTATGTCGGTGCAACACCAGGGGTTTTACATTACATCATATACACAGCCAATCAGTTCAGCACAAGTGCCTCAAGATTTGAGGTCAAATGCACTTCAGCTGACGTGGTACACAGAAGGTTAATCACATTCAGTTAAATTATATTTGTTTGTATTCAGACAACATGTAAGCTAATCATGGTGGCTGTCGAGCATTCTGAGTTACTCTATAAATGATTTTAAGTTAATGCAATTTATTTCAGGTTCTAGTGACAGAAAAATACTGTTGGCTTTGAGCAGGAAGATATTTCCACGAGCGCCTTTATGCATAGAGTAATAAGATGGATAGACAGTGGATTATTCCCATAATCTTCCTGGTGGAAAAACAGTGATAATTTTTCAGAGTCTCGCAATGGGACTCAGAGAACCAGTCACGTGAGGTTCATTAAAATGGAAGGTATGTGAAATCGAACCAGTCGCGACCACGATTCGAATTGATGACTTCAATCTCTTAACCCTGACCGATTTAGATGTATGGTTCATCATGTTATCTGGTTTCGCAATCACTGCACTTCTAGAATATTTCGGCGGCTACGGTAAACCGACAAATGGCTTCCAGGTGGAGAACACGTGCAGAAATTTTGACCCGTTTTCAGCAGCATCTGCTACACTCGTTGTTGCTTAACCATCCCAATCTTCTGTCCAGCCCCACCCCCTTCAGCGATGCGTTCATCAGATTTTCATTCCTGCGATGCCAACCGACTCGCTCCGTGTAATTATTGAACAGCAGCTCTCCGTTCGTCCGAGATGCAATTAAAAACCGATTGGAAGCCGAACGGCACGTGCTCAGGCAGTCACCCAACTCCCAATGTCTGCTAAAATGTGCTTCCCTTTTTTAAAGAATAAGATTTGCAGTCCCTCTACTGGCCAGTTTAACACCTGAAGCACCAGGATTTACGACGCTTATCGCTTGTTATTTATCGAATGTTCTCTCTCTCTCTCTCTTCTCTCTCTCTCTCTCTCTCTCTCTCTCTCTTGTCTCTCTATCTCTCTCCCTCTCCCTCCACCTGTCCATCCTCTCTCTCTCTCTGTCTGTCTCTCTATCTCTCTCCCTCTCACTCCACCTGTCCATCTCTCTCTCTCTCTCTCTCTCTCTCTCTCTCTCTCTCTCTCTCTCTCTCTCTCCATCTCTCCATCTCTCTCTCTCGATAGGCTGCACTGACATCATCCATTCCTGGTGTTCCAGTTGCCCACTCGTTCTGCGTAAATGCGTGAAAATACTAATTTATTTTAAAAATTACTTAAAAAAATTAATTACTCAACACGATTTTTAAATTTTAAAACATTTCCTGAAAAAACCGCGCGTTTTATTTATGTAATTTTTGAAGTAGCAGGCAGTGGCATCGAAAACGATTAACCCTTTAGTGGGAACGTAGATATCGTAAAACAAGTCACCCGCCGACCAATCGGGGCATTTATTCTAAAACGGGCAGTCCACTGAAACGCTGGGCATCATAACACAACACGAGTCCGTTGTGATAGTAGGGGAAGCTTTAACACAAGCGATCAGAGACCTTTGGCGCTGTGTCTCCAGATTTGGAATAGCGTGCCCATCTTCTGGCGTTACGTAAAAGAAAGACAACCCCGAGTAGTGTGCCTGACGACCGAAAGGCGGCACTCTGCCGGTCAATGCCGTAAACTTTCCGAAAATCACCCGAGAAAGAAGGAGATATATTGTGGCGATCGGTGCATGGATTGCACTTACTTTTAATAACAGCTTACTTTCTGCAATGATCTAAGTAAGCCACGACACACAGCAGCAGCAGCTATAATTTCATTTCTTCTATAAAAATAAAGCATCTGTCTTATATATATAAGACGAAACCAGATGAAGATTCTATTTTTAGCTGAGCTGAACGTCCAATAACTGTCTGTTAAATATTAATTGCTCTATCAAGTACATTCCTTTCCTTATCACAGATCACTTGAAAAAAGTTTGCCTTTTCGAGGTTTCGCCTCCAGTCTCAAGTTTCCAACTGTTCTCGATTTCTCCTTTTCATTCATTCACTCGTAAACATGCAATGTAAGGGAGATAACTGAGAGCCCCCTGTATTATCAGAAATACGTGTCCTTTCCTGCCGCAAGCTGATCTGTGATAATTAACAGACAATTTTTTTTTTTACACACCTTCACCTTTTATGTATTCCGTCTCATGCTTCATAAAGAATGTATTGAACACGTGTATATCTAAGCTTTAGACGCAGCCTTATTTTGTAGGACAAATGATAAATTAAGTTCTCATAGATGATGATGAGGAACATCGACGCATCTGCGGCGGACTTATAGTCAGAAAAATTCAGCAAAGGGAACATTCTTCATAGAAAAGTAAACGCTCGACTGTTACCCGTAATGGCAGTGCGCGATTAAAGCGAAAGTCCTGGGGTCCCCACCGAAACAGACTGACAGCTCGCTCCATCAGTCGGTCCCCTTTAAGTGTAGACGGTCTGGACGCTTTATTACATATAAATTGCCCAGAGGCGATACTCTGAAGAGCGTCACCTGATTCTGTAGGTGAGTGTAGCTCGGCAGTTTTAGAACAAACGCTCACCGGGCCTTCCTGTCGTCTTTTTTTGCAATTTTTATAAATGTCGACTATCAAGAATTATTTCGAGAGACAGTGATGCAACACCCCGCGCTTCTCTCAGTCTGGCCCCGATCAAACAGCTGATCTCCGTGTGTGCGTCATGTCTTTCATCTGTTAGACTCGCTTCAGGCATCCGTTGTTGGCGACTCTCACCAGGCGATAGTTCAGTTACAGAACATCCCGCAGTCTCGTCCCTTTTAATAAGCCTGACCCTGCCCCGCCTCCACTAGCCGACATGTAATTTTCAATTCGTTGTGCGTGTGTGTTTGTGTTAGGGAGGGAGGGTACTCTTTGATTCCGCAGGAATACATTTTTGCTGATAATCTCTCAAAACCGCAAAACCGCAAAGGTAACGCGGACTAATTACACGGCCATTGGCGCCGATCGTTCCGTAAGTCTCGAACTCTGAGCCCCCCCCTTTCCTGTCACATCAACTCGTGAAAACACGTCGGGGACAAACCTTGTATGAGATTCTAATAATACACGGTGTCTGTCGAATATCTGCAGCTTTAATTCGAAATCCTATGACTTTTGCAAACAAAGTAAGCGACCGCGGTCATTTCAAAATCTCATCATTTTCCCTGACAGGGTAGCGATCAAAAGATGCTTAAAAAAAGGAAAAACACAACCTTATTTACTGGATAATTTAATGAATAAAAACTTACGTATTTTTCGCTTGGACGCATGCAAAACTAAGAAAGAATATTATTTCCGAGTCAACCTGGACAGGTAGGTTATCTTAATGTGGTCTAGTTAATTGTTCACCCAGGAATTGCAATCTCGCGTATGACGAAGCTGAAGCATCGCCTGTTGTCTGATGTTCATTACCTTTTGGTAAAGTTTGCCATCAATTCGCTTATTCTTCAAGTCATAGCACCTGTCCTCTATACAGATAATGGTTTTTGTATTGGCTTTCTTTTAGCTTGTTCACCTGTTGTCAGAGTTCCGTTCTCGTTCAGGTGGAGCACTGACGTAAAACCGCCAACCGGATACTCACAAATGTGTTCCGGGCCTTTAATTAACCCTTGGCAGACATTTTACCGAAGTTCCGTCTCGACCAAAACATTCCCAACCTCGAAGACTTCCGCTGTCTCCCGCACCGAGTACTCGACACCCGTCGTCTTCTCGACACCGTACCGTACCTTTCCTTCCCACTTCAGCCCGTTCGACTGCGCTGCTGTTTTGTTTACAACTGAACTCGTCTCGCTCTCTCGCTCCTCCCCCCTCCCTCTGTCGGTTCGTGAGCTGTTTTCTCCCTTCTTTCTAGAGAGTTCCTTATCTAAAAAAACAACAACAACAACAACAAAACCCAAGCTGGAAACGTGCCTACGGTTTCTTAAAAATCTCTTTGTACCTATAATAGAACCGCGGCGAACTCGCTACAGTGTCTGCTCAAAGGTTTTGATTTATTTCTCACAAAAGCCCAAGCACCATATTTATTCTCTGGTTACTCACATTTCCTTTACTTTCAATATCAGCCCACCTCCTTTTTCCTTTTTTTTGTAGTAACCTATTTATCATCAAAACGGCGCCGATATCTTTGAATAAAATCTGCTTCAGACCCCCCCTTTTTTCTTTCTTTTTTTCTGTTAATATTCCCCTTTTCTCTTTTCTCCGACATTCACAATTTCGCGAACTCTTTGATACCGGATCATATTCATATCGATATGAGAAACGTGACTTGAAGGGGCCGAAATACCTTCAGTGATGAAAGAAACAGGTGCGCTGAGCTATGAATGCTTAAGCAGTCTGAAACCATTCTCGGAGCTGAGTGCTTTCATAATTTAATTTTCGTTCAAAACACCAAGTAATAAAATCTGAAACGATTTTGTCGGTATTAACGAATTGAGATCAAATGACGCAATTCCGTTCGCCACATGTGGAAAATCAACCGTGGCTAACATCGGTGTGCGCCGCCCTTTGTCCGGCCGCCGTCAGGTAGCGACTTCAAACAAAGTTGCCGGACTACACGAGTTTCCCTTTAAGACAATTTTCGGGCTTAATGTATTTCTGATTTGGCTATTTAAGTTATAAAAAAACCACCAAAAAGCCGTCGGGTTTTACTTTATTTGGCAACGGCTAGTGTTCGAACAAATTGTCTATTATTAGGGGGTCAGAGATTGCGGCGGACGGTATAGCGAACGTATCCCTGCTGCTGCTGCAGGTATTTTTCAAGTCAAACTTTACAATATTTAGTTTTATCCGGAGCTGCAACTGTGCAACCGGTGATCGGAGGTAGCGGTCTGACCGACCCGTGGAAGGCCCGTCTACGCTGCTTTTTTAACCCCCCCCCCTTCCACGATCTCTCTACAGCTGGATAAGTTAGAGCTGGCCCCACGAAAGGGGTTAGGTCAGGGTTAGATACTCCGAATGAAGGATCTATTTAGTAAAGAATATTTCGGGATAATGACTCAATTTGGAAAGGGAGATAAAGGTGAAAGAAAAATCTACCACCATGTTGAAATACATGGCAAGCCGGATACGACACCTGAGCAGGAAGTGGACCCGGTACAGTTCAGTCGGGGTGTGTGTGTGTGTGTGTGTGTGTGTGTGTGTGTGTGCGGGGGGGGGGGAATTGAACTCGAATGAAGGGACACGAGATAGAAGTTAAGGGTTAACATTTTACGGAGTTAAAAACGAACTTCTTCTGGTCGGGCGTTGAAAATTTTACACTACTCACAAACAGTCACCTGAGGACGAGCTGTTCATAAATCGTCCTGGCTGAGTTTAAATAGGACCCGGAAGGGACCGAACGTGGAAATGCCCAGCGAAAACGATTTAAAAAAAAGAAAGAAAAAGAAATTGGTTAAATTAACTTGAGTTGATCTGGTTACGGGGCGACAGCGAGGTTAGGAGTGGATAGCACTCGTGCTAGCAGGTGCTATTTCTTCCGTCGCCTTCTAATGGTCCCTCGCCAAGTCAGGTCAGGTCCCTACTCACGCGCGGGTTCCCAGCGACTGCCCATCGACGTAGTTATCTCGGAACAGATCCCTCTCACAGACACCCCCACCCCCCCCACCCCGGTCGGGTATTTCGAATACGATTTCCTTCCGTCCCCGTTTTTGTTTTTTTTTTTAACGATGCTGCAGTTTCCCGATCTTATGTGGGAGGAATAAAACTAAGGACCCCTGATTAAATACATGCAGATATTTTAGCAGTAGATGATATAGATCTCGGAAGTCTGTCGATCAGCGAGGAAAGGTGAGGTGATTGAGAGGCTACCACCTGTGGGCGACGTGGATCCCAGGACCATCCCTGGCTCCACTCAGGTAATGCAGATAGAACCTCGTCTGGCTCGATGCTTAAGGGAATCTCGACCCTGCCGCCCGAACACGCCCCACGTCAAAACAGTGCCGATAAAAGGGGCCTCTATGGTGTCCTACTTAATCAAGTCGACAGGGCTTCCGCGCGCTCCCCCTTGTTTATGGATGGTTGCGCACAACTCGCGCACAGGTGCACAAGTTACCTGCGCGGTTCTCGTGTTACTCAGGTTTTCTAAACTCGTGCTTATCAGTAAACGGGCAGTGGCTGTCTGTCTCTGCCGGAAAGGAATATATACAACAACAACTACAACAACAACAATAATAATAATAATAATAATAATAATAATAATAATAATACTCGGTCGTTCACAAATCTGTTCACGGTGAACGTTCGACCGAAGGCTTCCTAATGTAGAGCACATAACGAGTTAAACACCCTGGGTGAGAACCCGTTTAGCAAAGTAAATGCCATTAAATATGTACTTTAACTGCCTCAGGCGAGACAGTCAACAGATTTCGTTTATCTAGTTTACCTGTTTATTGTTGATCGACTGACTAGATTACCGTTAACATGAACCCTATAATTATAAAATTACCAGATGTGTCAGGGAGTTAGGCCGGTTATTCCCCCTTAAGTATGTCCAACAGAATGCGTATATTTATAAACGTACTAAAAACTGTTCGTTGGAATTTATTAAAGTGTATAATTCAAGGGAGACAAGTCTGCAAGTACTCGAACGTCGTTTCCAAAGAAATTACACAATATCGATTAATAATTGCAAGCAAATTATTCCGCTTTGAGATACAAATCATCAAGAAGATGTTCGAGATTTCTGTAAGTTAAGTTTTATGCTAATGTGTGTATTTAAATATATGCAAACTAAAAAGATAGCGGTGAAAACCAAGGACACTGTAGAAGTGATTGATGGTTTGTTTTAAATCATTCTGAAGCTTAAGTCCAATAATCCGACAGCTGATTTCGGAGAACCTCCCTTTTCAGCCAGCTACTCTTCGACTGATCCACTTCCACGTGTACCATCTAGTGACCGCCCCAACAACTGGCCAGTCAGTGTACACAAGTAGGCATCGTTTCGCAGATGGTGCCATCTTATGACGACTCCTTTCCCTCACTACTATCTCAGTATTTAGTCGCAATTCTTCGGCTGCCATGGAAATGCAAGCAGACTCTTCTTCCACCGTAGCTGTCTTTTCTCTTTCCTACCAAGGGAGTTAATCAGGACGTGACGCAAACCCCCCACCCAAGGCATGTTGAGAAATGATTCACCGACGTCTATCCTTAGCAGATCTATCGAAATGACACATCATTACCCGCCAGTCGGCGTGACCTTTGCGCGATACGTTTACAGGTTATCAGGATTATTCGTCCTTACAGATAACAGCTGAACCGTGAAGTACACGACACAAAACGACATGTCACAGTAGACAATCCATCCTTTAGTTCGCCTGCTTAAACTAACCTCACGGGTAGGAGAGCACTCACTAAAACTTGCTGATTTATGAGTCATGCGATGGGACTGAACTCTTTCTACGGTTATTATATAACCAGAACCCCCCCATCAACTTTGTTGCTGCTTCGTACAAAACCCGAAATGAATGATAACACGGACACATCTTAATGAAGTTATTTTCTAATAGCAGCTCTTGAAGTTTTGCGGAGGATAACTACAGCGTAATTTGAATTATTGGTAATAATAATAAGCAGCATCACAACAACACCATCTTCCTACAGACGTACACGTCTTGAAACATAATGAAATTATCCCCTGAGAAAATGACTTATATATACTTGGTTTGTGTGCGATACTGCACTGATTAACAACGGTCAGTCATTGACTTGTTTACTCGCTTAAGTTATTACGATCGAGGGTCATTAAGTATAAAACGATCTGACTGTTTTCCTTTTTTAGTTACATTTTTGCCGATTTATTGTGAATAAACAAACAAGCGAAAGTTTGTGGACTTAAAACGGACACAACCATAAAAGAGAAGTTATGCTCGCTACCGTTAGAATAACTACGCTGTTTGGTCAAGTGGAGACAATTTAAATATTCATGGGGGGGGGAGAAGTTCTCCACAGTTTAGATAGCTAAATGTGTTATATATATATATATATGTCATAAGTATTTTTCTAATACCAAAAATACAAGACAATTAACTGACGCAATGTAAGTATTTTAAAGTCATTAATAATTCTTACCAAAGGAGATATAAGAGCCTGTCCCTGCATAAATCCTATAGTATGAGACAAACTTGCTTTGGAAAACATGAAACTTAAAAATAAGGGTGAATTGCCTCCCTTTTGTTATACAGTTTAAATGTTAACAGGAAAAATAACTTCTGGATTTACTCCCTTATTTTCTCAACAAACGATCGCTGTGTGTGTGTTTTACTAGAATGTAATGATACAGTTCAATATTATTTGTTTCTTTATTTTAATTTATGTCCATTTTATTATTTCCTTTTACCAAAATAATTAATAAAGATGTTGGTCCGGCTTAGGAAACACAATTACTGAGCGGTCAGCATAAATAAGAACAAAGCAGTTACATTAACGAATCTCATAAACTTAGAAAAGGGAAAGAAAAAACTTGCGAAATTAGCATAATAGAAGGAGCAGAATTTACGCACATTATTTTGGAGAGACAGAAAAAAATTAAACAACGAGAAAGCAACAGAGGACATTTACTCTTTAAGAAACAGATTTGAAATATTTGCCATATGAAGACTGGTTTCGTTCCTTCTCCTATTTCAAAGTTTTTTTTTTTTAATGTTTATCCTGAATTTGTGGTGTATATTTTCCTTGTGTTAATCACCACTTATTTTTCTGTTGAATTTAGTAAATAATAATAATAATAATAATAATAATAATTTTTATAAGACAACTCATACGAAACTACAGTATTTTTTAATGCTTGAAGCAATTCGATTTGTTTAATAAACTGAATTGTCTCCCTTAGATCCTGTCCCTGCACACTAATGAACACTTGTAGGATTTGGTATTATTGAGTGTCATTAAAATTATCAGTAGACATAATAAATTTAACATTAGTGCACAAAATACACTGTCAGGCAAAATTACAACAGAAACACTATATTATTTTTTTACATCCTTAAATTTAAAAGCACGAATACTCCAGTATTCCTTTTTAGAAAATACAACCCAAAACACCTATTATTAAAACTAATTAATTAATTAATTAATGCTGGTGAAGTAATTTTGCACTTCTTCAAAATAGAATTTCAAATAAATTTAGATCAGAAAATACATAATAGAAAAACATGAAAGTTAGCTGTAATTTTCGAAACTCTGACCATATTTTCCTGCCATGTTAGTATTTGCCGCCCTTGAGGTCAGTCTCTAGGTAGGTAGGTAGGTAGGTGTTACCGAGCTTAGGTCCAGGTTCTAACAAATGACGAATGATATCTATGGGTGCTGTTTGAAAGTAATGGAGCACCGCTGCACCGATCCATGGATAATTCGAAAGATCTCTACCTAAGACGGTCGGATCCCGATTTATGTCGTTGCAAAAATAAAGTTAATAAAAAATTTTTAAAACGCTAAATAAATTAAGAGCTATTAAAAATAGAAATAAGGAAACACGACAGAAAATACATCATTGATAATTAAATTTAAAAAAAAAAGGAGCTCAACAATAATAAAATCAAAGATAAATAAAAGTCTATAATATAATAAGAATTTATCTCCTTATATGTAGTAGGGATGTATTTTTTTAAAAAATCGAAAATGTCTCCCCTCCCCATGTTATTTTGGCCAAGATGTTTGCCGAGTAAGCTCCCTTGAATCAGAAAACACCTCTTCTGATACGTTCATTGTATGCAATGTTGTTATGAAACAAAGAGTCCAATCAACGAATTACTCTCTCATTATCACATGAGATTGTAAGCAAAGTACTTATATGTCAGCAATTATTAATTACCCTTTTGTTTCTTTCTATTTTTTTTTTTTTTTAAATTTGATCTACTCTACAGTGTTTACGCATTTGGTGATCGACTTTAGACCGACCATCGAACTGTTGTCCAATTTCGGTCAAAGTCCAGGATGTAATTCACACCTCGGCCTAAAAGAGAAAGGGAGGGAGAGTGGGTCCAGGCTGGGTTGGTCGGGTTACGCCGGACGCACGATTGGGAATCTGGGAACTCGAGCAGAACCCGAAACCGGCCAACCTGCAGGTTGTCTCCCTTGGTCACCGGTCCGGCTTCCTATTCAGGGACCTTGGAACAGCCTTCCCTTTTTCCAGCGCCGGGGTCCAGCTGATCGTACAGCAACATTCGGCGCTAACAAATTATATCGTTTCCATAGCAAAGAATTTTCATAGAAACACAAATTACCATAATTTATTATAATAAAGATTTGTGCTCTGGTGTTTGTTTGTTGTTGTTTTTTTTTCTTTTTTCATAAACGTAAGGGACATAACGACTACACTGTGCCTTTAGTCCGAGATCAGCGGTTCTGGATCGGAATGGCTGTATTTGTTATTATCATCGCTCAAGTAAACCGGCAAATTATAGGTTTTGTTGTCGAAGACAGGAGGTTAACTAACTTCCGCTGGGCGTGCCGTGACGTCATGGGTGGTTGACTAGTGCGCAGGCGCGCGGCGCCAGCCTAGCCAGAGCCGTATGGGCCCGTCCGCTTACTATGTGAAGACGGGAGGAAAACCGTGGAAGGAACAGATCCGAGCCAGATTGGGGGTTAACTCGGAAAATACAAGGTGGATAATTAGACCCAAGCAACATGTAATGTGCAGTTAAGCCGCGGCAGGGTTAGGGGACAGATAGTTAGCTGCCCGTTCAGGCGGACTGGGATCAATCGGTAAAAATAGACAACTGCAGAAATGTGATGGAGATTACAGAGATTCGTTGAATATAAATGAACATCTAAATATGTAAAATCCATCTTTTCTCGGGCGAGAACATGTTTTGTGTAAAGCCAGGGATTACTGATGATCTGAATTGTATTAAATGTGACTGTAGGATTATTATTATTATTATTATTATTATTATTATTATTATTATTATTATTATTATTATTTAAAGAGAGGCATATTTTCAGCCGATTAATAGTAGATGCCACTGAGCCGAACTTCTACTAGCACCACACACCGGTCGGCTCAGCCCGGCTAGTTACAGAGTTATCGTACTTTAACGGGTGTGGTTTCAGTACCCGCTGGCCTTGTAACGACGATGAAGACGCGAAACAGAAGATAAATTCGTTTTAACCTCACTGAGCTGAGCCCGGAAGTCGAGATTCGGCAAGTATAGTCCCACGTGTGTGCTTTGCAGTTCAGATTAGGTGGATTAGTGGATTGCTCGTGTCCAGATAATCCCACCTACCCGACGGGGATTCATCACAGCTTTGACGAGGTGAGACAGAGAAATGGGCGTGGTTCGTCTTCCTCGTAGCTCGCGGTGAAGGGGCGGAGGGACTTTTCGCTTTTCACCGTGCACTCTCGGCGTGAGCGAGGCTGGGCTCCGCTATGGCTTCCGTGCGTCCTGATACTTCTACCCCCAGGGGGCGGTGTGTCCTGTTATGACGCCACCATTCGTGGTCGCCGGCACAACGTCCAGTCAGCTACAGGGGGCTTCTGAACTATGCGGCTAACGGAAGATGGAATTCTTCTTTAGGTTTCCAGCCTCCCTCGTCCAGCAGTCAGCTCCACTAAACAGAAAACAAGGCAGAGTTGGAGAGCCAGACTTCCGACAAAAAGTCGGAACGACAACGAGCAAAGATATTCACTAAAATGATCATTAAAAAAAAAAACAAAACGCAAGAGAACTCTGCCTATAAACGGATGGAAGGCAAAACAAATTTACGGGAGGGATACTAACACCTCAAGAATTACTCCTCTGGAGAGAGTTCTAATCCGCCTTCTCTAAACTATGGTGCTGACCGGTCGGACGGACGGCACACACACACATATATATACTTATTTTAATCAGCACAACTGGTCAGAAGCCGCTGTTCCGTGCCAATCGGTCGGGAGACTCGTGTGGCTATTTCTGTTTGCTCACCACTTTCCTCTTGACCGCTGCTGCCGGATATAGCGACATTTTCCCACCAGACTGGCAATTACGACGTTCCCAGCCCACGTGCTTCTCCCGCTCGCCTCTCGGTCCACGGCTCCCACCAAACTCCGAGCCGAAACGTTATCTCGTGCCACTCCAGCCAGGTCCGACTTCCGTTGGCTGCGATCAGCTGTCGGAGGTGTGTTCCCTCCCTCACGACCGAAGCGGAAGTTTCCCAATCTGGACCCTGCACACTTTCTCCCCGACTTCCCGTCAGCGCGTTATCTCCTCAAACCTCCAGACGCCGGCAGTGCTAATGTTTCCGCCCGTTCTCTCCTCCTCCCCAACCAAAGTCGCTGTCCCCTAATATCACCCAACGGCTGAAAGTCGGACCATCTCGAAGATTTCTTGCCTGTTAAAAAGAAAAACAAAAACAAACAATATTCTGTATGACGTACAGAAAGACTGTGGCCATTTTACCCACAGAAGAGCCAGTCAGGAACCAGACAGTGTCCTGGGAAACCATTATTTTAATATCGTGTACGTCAAATTTGGCGAGATTTAAAATTAATCATCTTGCATATCACAGGTAACTCTCAAGTGAACCCAAACATTATAACCTTTTCTTAAACTACTCTACTTGTACCTTTATTATTAAGTTAAAAATCACTTTCACTTTAAAATTAAACTATTAATTTATGTATTTGGCTTTTTGATGTTTTAGGCTGTTCTCACAATAAATGGTTTAAACGAACAAATTGATGCTCAGTAAATAAAACCTTGTCTCTGTGAATATTATTTAAAAAAACAACTGTAAACTAGAAAAAGGATCTGTTAGTTTATAGAAAGTTCCGGAACTTCCTTGGCCTGGATTCCAATGTTTAGAATAATCATTATTACAGAATTATGGTTTACTTTTTTTTAGAATTAACGACAACAAACGTCTTTCTCAATCTTTATGTTGCTTATTATGATTTAATTATACCAGTATCTTTATTACTATATACGAGATTTGCCATTATAAATGGTTATATTGATGTGGAAGATACTCTGGGTCACAGCCCCCATCAACCTGTGCTGAGTGATACAGGTTTGCAGGGTAGTTCGCCCAGGGGTTAAAAGAATAATTTACATAACTGTCCAAATTCCATGGGGAGTTTTACCCAGTTAAAAGCGGGTCTCACGTAAGGCGAGAAACTCAAAGTGGATATGCAGTTATCCGAGAGGTTATATCCCAAACTGTCGCAACGGAAGAAGGAAGAGTTCTAAACTCACTATTTCATAAATTTAAAAATAGACCAGGGAGCCGCGTAAAATGGCGTCTATGAAATAAGTCACGTGGATGACATGTGATGACTCTGCTTAATTAAGAGAAAACTGTATTATTGCCCTCTCGCTCCCAAATCGCTACATAATGATTAATTTTACGTATAAATATTTTTTATTGCTACTGAAGATAGATTATAAATAATGCGAAAGAAA
Source organism: Nautilus pompilius (assembly GCA_018389105.1). Taxonomy (NCBI): domain Eukaryota; kingdom Metazoa; phylum Mollusca; class Cephalopoda; order Nautilida; family Nautilidae; genus Nautilus; species Nautilus pompilius. Next base: position 70,546 of record JACATO010001526.1, read on the forward strand.
TGGGGTGGACATTATTATTATCCCTAAGAAGGCAGCTATCGTGAATAATTCGAAAGGATCTTTTTTTCTTGTTGTTGTTGAAAGGAGATAATGTATCCGTTATCAGGGATCAGGATAGAGAAGCAAGCGAGAGTTTTGTAGATAAATGGACTTTTAAGAAGAAAAAATTTATATTAACCATTAATTATCCGTAACAAACCTTCAGGTTATATCGTCTAATACGGGGGCATATTTGAAGAATTGTTTGCGGTAACTAAGTCTTTGGATGGAGAGGTTTGCGACAACAAATGGGTAGCGGTTTGCGTGGATGTCAAATACTTGGTTTAATGGAGGGAGACCCCGCTTAGCGGGGCATCCGCCAAGCCAAGTGATGCTAGACAAAATATTTGCGAGTCGTGTCCAGGATTCTCCCGGTTCTAGTTAAATCGTCGCCGTTAACAAAGCAAACACTGATGGTACCGATAGGCGGCGCGGGTTCATATTGTTGTTGTTGTTGTTGTTGTTTCTCTCTCTTTTTCTTTTTTTTTTAAATACAGATATTTGTCGACTATTGAAGGAAAAGGTCTGAGAGAGAAATGCACATACATTACCAGCTGGCAGGGTGTGTTGTGGAACCGTGAAGACAGCAAACAGATTTGTTGGCATCGGGAAAAGAGAATTTTCTGAATAAAAGTACCAAAACTTCTGATGAAAAAGGCCGGAGGTCACGTGGGAATAACGTGACCCTGGTCAGCACGCTTTGTCTTACGAACGAACCTCTGACCACCCGCTCTCTCTCTCTCTCTCTCTCTCTGGCTCTCGCTCTCTGTCTCTCCTCTGTACTGATGTTATCTCTCTCTCTCTCTCTCCTCTCTCTCTCCTCCTCCTCTCCATCTCGCCTCTCCGTCTCTCATCTCTCCAGCTCTCTCTCCATCTCTCTCTCTCTCTCTCTCTCTCTCTCTCTCTCTCCTCGTCTCCTTTTGTCTCTCTCTCTCTCTCTCTCTCATCTCTCTCTCCATCTCTCTCTCTCTCTCCTCTCTCTCTAGCCATCTCTCTCTCTCTCTCTCTCTCTCTCTCTCCATCTCTCTCTTTTTTCTCTCTCCATCTCTCTCTCTCTCTCTCTCTCCTCTCTCCTCCTCGTCTCCTCTCTCTCTCTCTCTCTCCTCTCTCTCCTCTCTCTCTCTGTGTCTCTCTCTCTCACCTGCCGATGTCTGTTTGCTAAAGCTACCAAACAAGAACAAATTAACTTAAGAATAGTGTTTACAGGTAATATCCTTACGGTCGCCTTCTTAGTTTGGTGAATGACACTGTTGTTGTTTTTTTTTTTTAATATTTCAGTCATAGAAATAACGAGAGAGGCGGGCGCCCCAGTGATTAGGTCGCCGGCGCCGGATTTTCCCAACTAACTGGTTGTGTAAGAGTTTCCTCCCACATCTAAAAATAAAGATGTGTAGTAAGAATATCCGGCCAAAGTCGGAATGAGCAGGGCCCTTACATGTCGCAAAATCAGCAACGCTCTCTAGTGAGTAACTACGGCACTACACTTCTTCACCAGAGTCGTTTTCAATGCGAAGATGTACACTGGTAGTGTAGGACACAGTGCTTAGAGTACTTTGATGTGAATATTAGTGGTGTTAATAAAATGTTTGCTTTAACGAAGTTCTTGGTTAATTAACTAGCAACTCTGCTGACACTAACAGAATCGGAAAGTTTTAAAAACTCGCATCGATAAAGTTGTTTATCCGGAGAAAGTCGTGATGGCCACTCGTCTTTTTAAAATTTTCAAAAATCCCACACGAATTAAAGGAAACAGAGCGCAACCTTACCTGAATTACCGAATATAATAAGTACACTAACCTCCATATGTGTACAGATGCGATATAAAGGATATGGTATATTAAGAGGTTTTATGAGAAAATTTCTAACAATGTAACAATCGATGTACTGATGAATTGATTTATGTATGAAATACAGGGTTACTTTATTAGTCCGAACATATGACCGCTAGGGGGGGTTGTGTGTGTGTGTGTATATATATATATATATTCTACCCGCTGTTTTTGTACCTGCCTGAAGTTTGGAAGTAACAGACATTGACGGATTCCTGCCGCTCGTTTATCTATATTTCCAAAAAATAAACATCTTTGGAAGTCTTTGGCGCCGCCGAGCCGATAGCCAGCTCCACCAGCTTCCATACTGGTCTCAGATGCCGCGATTTCTTTCAAACAGAATCCCGCTCGCGCTTTTCGAGAGGATGTTTCGGCCGCCGCTGCTGATCTGGAGCTGAACTCCGCACTCCGAGGAAAATGGAGAAAGAAAAGAAAAAAAAAAGAAAGAATAGGTTGGCAACCCGAGTTCGAAATCCAAGTGGTGTCGCTGGTACATTATCGCGAGAGAAGAGTTCTGTTAATGGTGCTATAAACAAAAAGTAAGTGCTTTCTAGAGAGAGAAAACAGTAAATGATATTGCAAGCGCAAAGTGACATGTACGCTTCTTACCGAACCGTCTTTGTCACGTGGCAGATTTTCGTAGCGTCTATCAGGCGCAACCCCCTTTTTTGCCCGATTATTTTAATATACGGGGAATGGGGTAGAAGGCGTTATTGGGCCGTGTAGATGGAGTGGAAAGATCACGAGGCAATTTACGATTAAGAAAAGCACTAATTACTTCCGCAATCAGACGGATTTTTTCTGTTGTTCATCAAGGCAGCCTTGTGTATGTGTGTACCAGGCGCCAAGAACCACGATCCATCATCCATAGGGGAGGATATTTTGATGAAAAGAAGTCTCGTGAAAATACACTTTTCTTGCACGTATCTCCTGGACCGCGAGCTTATACACAAGAGATACAAATATGGCCGCCAGTGTTTACATGTTCAGCCGCATGGCTTATTTTGGCGTTCCCACTGTCAGGACAGAAAGAGCCACGAAAATGGATTAATTATAATAACAGTAATTAATTAAAGGATCGGTTGTGAAGTGGGAAGCATTCAACTGTATCATTTAACTTGGGTTGGTAGCGTCGCTGCTAGAGTAAAGTTCAGCGTCGTGCTTATGTCTTCTAGATGAACTACCATCCAGTTATATGGCAAAGTACCTTAGATTTATATAGTACGCCCCAATTCGTGCTGGCGCTATGCAGTGGTAATCTGTACTAGCTAAACAACCACAAAGTTATATATTGATGTACCCTCCAGTTTATAGTAGGTTCCCATTCGTGGTGGAGTATTGTGTTGATTATCTCTACTAGCTGAACTACTACTTAGTTATATAGTGATGTACCCTCCATATTTATAGTAGGTCCCAATTCCTGGTGATGCTAAGTCCAGGCTTTGACTTTCAACTGAACTACCATTTAGTCATATGGTAAAGTACCCTCGATTTATATAGTACGTCCCAATTTGTGGTGGCGATATGACGTTGATATGTCTACTAGTGAACTACCACTAAGATATATAGCAATGTTCCCTCCATAATTAAAGCAGGTCCAATTTCGTGGTGTTGCTATCTCTTAGTAATCTGAACTAGCTAACCTACCACCAAATTATATAGAGATGTACCTCGCAGGTGTATAGTAGGTCCCAATTGCTAGTGGCGACATGTCTTGGTTATGTCTACCAACTGAACTACAACTAAGTTATATAGTCATGTACCCTCCATGTTTATGGTAGCTCCCAATTCGTTTCAGTGTTATGTCGTGGCTATGTCTACCAGCTGAACTATCACTGCGATATATATTAATGTACTCTCCATGTTTATAATTGGTCACAAATCGTGGTGGCTGAATGTCATGGTTATATTGTTACGATGTGTACCCCTTAAAGGAACTACGTTACGCAACAGCGAGAGTGAAACCAACAAACAACAAAATTATGACTTAACTTCAAAAAATATATTATACCCAGCAGTGATATTATTGCAATCCAATCACGGATAGTTAAAACAGTTAGATCTAGATATATGTTACTCACAGGTAACTAAACTTAATCCAACACTGCAATACAATAAATGGGGTAGCCAATACAAAAGCTTATCTGAAGTTGCCGACAGTCAAAGCTGCTCTGGATATGGTCCCTCTGGTTGCTTGGTTGGTTGAGAAATCTGTTGTCTTTTGTCTTATTTCGAATGTCCGTTACACGTATTGCTTGATATTCATTTTTGGATTAACAGTTCTTCCAAGAAAGGGTCAGGTAGGTCTTCTGCTGAGAAAGGGTCAGGTAGGTCTTCTGCTGAGAAAGGGTTTGGTAACACCTCCCCCCTTACAAAAAAACAGAAAATAGATCATAAGGGAGGTTTTCTTTCAACCTGAAATAGTAACCAACATTTCTCAGGGAAACAACAATCTAATATTTTTAGAAGTTTCTTGACAATGCATCAGGAATAACATTATCTTTACCTTTGACATGTTGAATTTCCAAATTGTACTCCTGCATCATCAAACTCCACCTCAGCACCCTTTGATTTTTACCTTTCATTCTATTAATGAATGTAGTGGATTATGATCAGTTAACACTATCGGAGGATGTAATGCATCTCCCAAATATACTTCAAAATGCTGTAGGGCTAAAATCAGTGACAATGCTTCCTTCTCTATCGTACTGTAGTTACACTGACTTTTATTGAACTTCTTGGAGAAGTAACACACAGGGTGATCGACAACATCATCACCTTCCTGCAATAATACAGAACCTGCCCTAATATCACTTGCATCAACCGCCACTTTGAACTGTTTGCTAAAATTTGGAGCTTGTAATACAGGAGCATGAAGAATTAAGAATTTTACTTTCCGAAAGCTTTCTGACATTCATCAGACCAGACAAATTTTGACCTTTTCTTTAAAAGGTTGGTGAGTGGCGATACAACATCAGAAAATTTTGACAGTACTTTTCTGTAATAACCAACTACACCTAAGAATCTCATCAACTCCTTACTAGATGGAACAGGAAAATCCATAATGGCTTCAACTTTGGCCTTAATAGGTTTTACCCGACCCTGACCTATTTTGTGGCCAAGAAAATTCAAAAAAGCTTTTCCAAAATCACTCTTCACCTAATTTACAGTTAACTTTGCTTCTTTTAGTCTGTTTAACAGTTGTATAATGCATTGCATGTGTCCTTTCCATGTATCACTGTAAATAATCAAATCATCAATTTAAGCTTCACAACTCTCCAATCCAAAGATAACAGTGTTAATCATCCTTTGAAAAGTTGCACCAGAATTTTTCATCCCAAATGGCATCACCTTGTATTGATACAACCCATCTGGTGTACTAAATGCAGAAATTTCCTCTGCTCTTTCTGTTAAAGGCACCTGCCAGCATCCCTTGGGTAAATCAAACTTACTGACATACTTCGCATTACCCACCCAATCAATGCGATCATCCACTCTAGGTATAGGATATGAATCAGTTTTTGTGACAGCATTCGCTTTTCGAAAATCTACACAAAATCTCTGGGATCCGTCAGGTTTTGGCACTAAAATACATGGTGAACTCAAAATGCTGCTACTATGTACAATCATATCATTTGCCAACATATAATTAACTTCTTTACGCATTTGAGCCAATTTATTTGGATTACAATGGTATGGGTGCTGTTTTATAGGTAGCGCATCCCCAACATCAACATCATGACAAATAACATCAGTACGACTTGGAGTGTCAGGAAACAGTACCCTGAACTCATTAATCAAATTAATCAAATCTCTTCGTTCATCAGGTTGTAAGTGTGATACTTTTTTACACAAGTTTTTAATGACATCAGAATTTTGCAGTTTGATTGAACAACCAGGAATATCGAGATCAGAATCAGTATAAGTAATAGGATATACTTCTGTTGGATTACAATTAGTCACTGGAGCCAAAACGGCAGCTATCTCTTGATCTTCACCGGGCTTTCTTTCATGGTACAGTTTGATCATGTTCACATGGCAGAGCTGTCTGGTTTTCCTACATTCAGGTGTTTTCACTACATAGTTAAGGTCATCAATCGCTGAGTCAATTATGTAAGGTCCAGAATATTGGGCTTGCAACGGCCGACTTGGTACTGGGAACAACACGAGGACTTTGTCTCCTGGTTGAAACTTACTGGACTTGGCCTGTGTATCATACCAGGTTTTCATGCCTTCTTGAACCTCCTTGAGATTTTCATGAGCCATCTGACTGACTTTGAGCAACCGTGACTTCATGGTGGTGACATAGTCCAGTAGATTTCCATCACAGTCACCTGCTAACCACCTCTCTCTCAGACACGCCAGTGGTCCGCGTGGTCTACGACCAAAGACTAGTTCAAACGGACTAACTCCGAGTAACTCTTGATTCACCTCACGAATTGAAAGTATCAGGAAAGGTATCCACTCATCCCAGTCATGATGGTTCTCATGACAATAGGTATTCATCATTGTTTTCAATGTCTGGGGAAAACGTTCTAGTGCTCCTTGGGACTCTGGATGATAAGCACTGGATCGGAATTGCTCAGTGCCCAAGTGGTACATAGCTTGCTGGAAAATCTTAGACATGAAATTCGATCTTTGGTCCGATTGAACTGATTTTGGCAGCCCATGGTAGTGAAAAATTTCACCAATGCTTTTGTAATGGTTTTTGCAGTTATATTTCTGAGTGGGATAGCTTCTGGAAACCGAGTTGATGCACACATAATTGTTAACAAGTACTGACAACCGGATTTCGACTTTGCGAGAGACCCAACACAGTCAACAATGACCAGGATAAAAGGTTCCTCAAATGCAGGAATGGGTTTTAGAGGAGCTTTAAGAATATTCTGGTTGGGCTTCCCAACCAACTGACATGTAGGACAGGTTTTGCAATATTGCAAACATCTTGTCGGATTCCTGGCCAGTAGAAATGTTGTTGTACTCGATTGAGGGTCTTCTTAACACCCAAATGACCGGATATAGGTATGTCATGTGCCATATTCATAATATCACTCCTATATTTTCTTGGCACAACAATTTGATGAAGGATCCTCCATTCATCCTCAGGATTAGAATCCAATGGTCTCCATTTCCTCATTAGCAAATCATTTCCTTTATAATAACATACAGATTCACTCTCAGTTTCTTCTTCACTAATGTCTCCCTCATAAATTTTCGCTAGATCACTGTATTTCCTTTGATCATCTGCCAATTTGACGGTTTCTACTGTGGGAGAAATCTTCACCACACCTGGCTGATCATTCTTCTGAGAGGATGATTCAGGTTTGTCCATTTGTACTTGGTCATTGTCTTGGCTTAGGAATGTATCAGACAAATCAATGTCCTTTTCGGCTTCTAAGTTCTTGCTCTTAGCTCTGGTCACTGCACACGAAGGAAAAATATCAGGGAAGTCTTCTTCAATCTTTTCTGTATCTGCCCACATCTTAGGTTTCTCCATGACTTTCGGCTCAGGCAGCACCGTTCCGCCAGCAAGATCATTCCCAATCAGTAAATGGACCCCATGTACAGGAAGGGAAGATCTGACGCCCACCACAACCTGACCTGTCTCATAGCTTGACTTCAGGTGAATAGAATGGAGTGGGATGCTGGTGCTGCCCCCTTCAATCCCTCGCATCAGAATGTTGACTCCTGTGTATATTTTGTCTAACAGAAGCAAGATTCCTTCTAGTAGCAAGGTTTGTGAACTGCCAGTGTCTCTCAGTATTTTGATGGGTCTCATGTCAGATTCTTCTGCAGACAGAGACACAATTGCATCTGAAACAAAAGGCTTATATATGGTTTCAATTGGTCCCTTCCTGAGTTGGTCCTCTACCTGGGTTACCTCTGTGGGGAATCTTGGGGTGAGGGTGTTAACTAAGGCGCTCATTGTTTGGTCTTTGTTCCTTTTCTGAAGGATCCAACAGTTACTGATTATATGTCCCCTCTTATTACAGAGCATAGTCGTCCGCAAGCTCAGCTGCATGATGAAGTGTAGTGACTTTCTGTTCATGCAAATGAGTCCGAAGGTCAGTGAATAGACCTCTTCTAAATTCTTCAATGAGGATGAGTTGTCTGAGTTCCTGAAAGTTTTCTCCCACTTCTTTTGAATCACACCACCTGTCAGAAAGTGGTCTCTTTTTCTCTGGCAAACTCCACATATATCTGACCCCCTTGATTTTTCAAGTTTTTGAACTTCTGTCTGTAGGCCTCAGGAACCAGCTCATAGGCTTTCAAAACAGCCACTTTGAAAAGTTTGTAGTTTGCACTGTCCTCCACTGATAAGGCAGAATAAACCTCCTGGGCACGGCCCACCACCTTACTTTGTGGTAACATGGTCCAATATGACTCCGGCCAATTCAGGTTTGCAGCCACCATCTCAAAATGGAGACAGTATTAGTCCACCTCGTTCTCACGAAACAGTGGTGCAAGCCTCACAAACTAGGCAACATCAAAGTCTGCATTTGAAGCTTGTGATCTTTTAATGTGTGCTTCCTTTTCCAGCTCCTTCAGTTTTAGCTCATGTTCACGAATCTCTCTCCTTTCTTCAGCTTCTTGTTGTCTTAACCTAAACTGATATTCAAGTTCTAGTCTTTTCAGGGAAATCACATCGCTAGGTGCTTCCAGTGCCTTCAAGGCATCTTTTGGTAAAATATCTTCTTCCACCAAATATCCCACAATAACTTGTGGGATCTCTGCCTTCCACATAGATGTTTTGACATCCAGCTCATAATGATGACCAAACTCCAACAATTCATTCTTTCTCAAACCTTTGATCCCATCAACAGACGGATTCTTTTCAAACTCCACTACAATCTCTGACAATTTGAAAGCCATATTGTCTGCTTGCTGGTTTCACAATAGCAACACAACAGAAAAAATATAAGAGTTGATCTCTGCCAAACACTCAAAAAAAAACATTTCTGTTATCCCGGATGAGCCCCCAATTCTGTTACGATGTGTACCCCTTAAAGGAACTACGTTACGTAACAGCGAGAGTGAAACCAACAAACAACAAACAATAATGACTTAATTTCCAAAAAAATATATTATACCCAGCAGTGATATTATTGCAATCCAATCACGGACAGTTAATACAGTTAGATCTAGATATATGTTACTCACAGGTAACTAAACTCAACCCAACACCGCAATACAATAAATGGGGTAGCCAATACAAAAGCTTATCTGAAGTTGCCGATACTCAAAGCTGCTCTGGATATGGTCCCTCTGGTTGCTTGGTTGGTTGAGAAATCTGTTGTCTTCTGTCTTAATTCGAATGTCCATTACACGTACTGTTTGATATTCACTTGTGGGTTAACAGTTTTTCTCCTGAGAAAGGGTCTGGTAACACTGTTTTCTATCTGAAATATCACTACGATATATACGAATGTATCCTCCGTGTTTATTGTAGGTCCCAATTCGTGTTGGCTCTATGTCGTGGTTATCTTTAGTAGCTGAAATACCACTAAGATATATAGTAATGTACCTTCCATGTTTATAGTAGGTCCCAATTATTGGTGGCGCCAGGTCGGGGCTATATCTATTAGCTGAACTATCACTAAGATATATAGTAATGTAATCTCCATGTTTTAATTAAATCCCAATTCATGTTGGTGCCATGTCGTGGTTATGCCTACTAGCTTAACTACCAATAATTTATATAGTAATGTACACTTCATGTTTATAGTAGATACCATTTCGAGGTGTTGCTATGTTGTGGTTATGTCTAATAGCTGAAATACCACATAGATATATATATAGTGATGTATCCTCCATATTTATTGTAGGACTCAATTCATGGTTGCGTTAGGTCATGTCTATCTGTACTAGCTGAACACCAATAAGATATGTAGCAATGTACCCTCCATGTTTATAGTAGGTCCGAATTCATGGAGGCGCCATGTCGCGGTTATCTTTAGTTGCTGAAGTACCACTAAATTATATAGTAATATACACTCTATGTCTACAGTAGCTCCCAGATCTTGGTCGTATTTTGTCGTTATTATGTCTATAGCTGAATTACACTAAGTTGTATAGTGATATACCCTACATGTTTATACTGGGTCCCAATTCGTGGGGTCTCTATATCGTGTTTATGTCGACTAGCTGAACTACACTGATGTACCTTCCCTGTTTATAGTAGTTCCCAATTCGAGGTGGCTCTATATAGTGGCTATCTTTAGTACCTGAAATACCACTAAGTTATATAGTAATGTACTCTCCGTGTTTATAGGAGTTCCCAATTCATGTTGGTGCCATGTCGTGGTTATGTCTACTAGCTTAACTACCAATAATTTATATAGTAATGTACTCTCCTTGTTTTTAGCAGGTCCCAATTCGTGGTGCTGAGCTACCACTTAGTTATATAGCGATGTACCCTCCATGTTTATAGTATGTTCTATCTCGTGTTGGTGCTATTCTGAGTTTCTAAACAAAACCCTTTAACATTCCCCTTCTCTTATAGATATTCGTTTGATGTGTATACATTTTTAAGGTAGTGTCGGTGAAGGCTCATATCACCGAGAAGAGCTACATGCAGTATATAAACAATGACAGAGAATATAATATACACAGTTAGGTAATCGCTCCCCTGTGTATATTTTTTATAGCCACCTGCTGGCGTTTTGATAATAAAGGGGGAGGTAATTAGTATGGCGTCATCGAATCCTGGTGGGTTTTGTGTAACGACCCCCTGTCTGAAAACAGAAGTCGGTCCGCCCGATCGCTGGAGAGTCAGAGGAGCAGATCTAGGGGCTCTCAGTCAGCGGACGACCGGCTCATCCCAGTAGATTCTCCCGTAAGCTGCTGTTGATTGTTTTTCGGCACATCGGTCAGCTGACGTAGATATTTCATCCAGGTGATCAGGAACCGGGATGTTTGATTAAAAAAAAAAACACAAAAGTAAATATATCCACATTGCACGGTGGAGTTCCTCGAATTTCGCGATGATAATGATGAGAATGTTCCAGACAACTTTTCTCTTACCATCAGAGTAAACACACGGACCGCGAGTGGAGGATGTACATCCTCCGCACGTGCGGAGAACGGGTAGGGTGAGATTGATTTCTTATAAAGGTACCTCGCAAAACTGGTATTTTATACCTGGCGCAGAGAATGCAATCAACTTTCCGCGTTTGGAAGTCGCTATAGGTCGAGTGTTGTTTGAAAAAAAATCGGCACCTGTGTATCGTCTAATCACGTGATACACAAGAAGCCCGTCAGGGCTGGAATTTTCGATACCAGTTAACCCCGAACGGACCGACTTGACATATTTCGGGGCCATGTCTGTGACGTTTAACTATGTCTTAAGCGGCCACCGCGGACCAGGTGACTAACCCATTAGTTTATAATACCGTACCAGGTTTACTTTCCTAACTGAAATTCATTACGGTCACAGATACAGCGGACTTCGGAACAGTCGGTTCTATTTATCCATCCTCAATACCATCTGGATGTGTTTAACGACCCTGACCACGGGTTGTTGTTTGGGACCCCTGTAGCACCCTTTCTGGTCTAAATGGGCGTGTCTCCTGATATTTCTCGGATCATACTGAAGTGTTCTGCCTCGAGCTGGAGTCCCAGACTTAGTCTTCGAACGGTCAGGTCTATACTAGGCGAAAAAAAATAACGGATGTGACGGACGACTCTCAACAATTTCTGAGACAAAATTCACAAAATGTATAATAAAAAGTAATTAATTAATGGTAAAATAAACATATTTAATAACGGCTTGGAGTCTGCTTTCATACCATTTATTTCTATTCTACTCGAACTCTAGAGCGTAATTCAGATGAAATCGAATATATTATAACTTAGCTCCAACCCAGTTCTTGAGTCAATAATCGACAGATTTCGATCAGTTACAGACAAACTTAATAATACAAAAATCTACCAAACTGATCTGTAGAGAAGATTCGTTTATCGCCATCTTTGTAAACCAAAGTATTTCGTTTTTATTTTTGCTATTTTAACACACTCCATACATTCAAACACACAGATGCAAACATACTCCCTAACAAAACTCCCACACGGACGCACATATACATACACACTCACACACACACTCACACTCAAACACACAGAGGCACACACATACACATACTCCCTAACACAAACTCCCACACGGACGCACATATACATAACACTCACACACACTCACACTCAAACACAGAGGCACACACACACACACCACACACACACTCACACACATACACATACTCCCTAACAAAACTCCCACACGGAAGCACATATACATACACACCCACACATACACACTCACACACACACTCACACTCAAACACACAGAGGCACACACACTCACACACACACTCACACACACACACTCACACACATACACATACTCCCTAACACAAACTCCCACACGGACGCACATATACATACACACTCACACACACACTCACACTCACACACACAGAGGCACACACATACACATACTCCCTAACACAAACTCCCACACGGACGCACATATACATAACACTCACACACACTCACACTCAAACACAGAGGCACACACACACACACACACACACACTCACACACATACACATACTCCCTAACAAAACTCCCACACGGAAGCACATATACATACACACTCACACACATACTCACACTCAAACACACAGAGGCACACACATACACATACTCCCTAACACAAACTCCCACACGGACGCACATATACATACACACTCACACACACACTCACACTCAAACACACAGAGGCACACCACACTCACACACATACACATACTCCCTAACACAAACTCCCACACGGACGCACATATACATACACACTCACACACACAGAGGCACACACACTCACACACATACACATACTCCCTAACACAAACTCCCACACGGACGCACATATACATACACACTCACACTCAAACACACAGAGGCACACACACGCACTGACACACATACACATACTCCCTAACACAAACTCCCACACGGACGCACATATACATACACACTCACACACACACTCACACTCAACACACAGAGGCACCACATACACATACTCCCTAACACAAACTCCCACACGGACGCACATATACATACACACTCACACACACGCGCGCGCGCGCGCTCGAATGATATTTCAAAAAACAAATCATTTCTCTAAGTTTAACCTTTATTAACTAAAGTCACAGCCGGTTTCTTGTCCACCCGATGCACAGAATAGATGTCGATGTTTCCGCTCGGCGATGCACGAGCAGCTGGGGTCTGGCTGCTGGACGCTGTCCCAGGAGGAAGATCAGCTACTGCACGCAGAGACTCGGCACAGTTTCAGTGCTGCGCTTCACTCTCCTGTCATAGGGTCTGAAAGTGATAGGAAACAGGTGTTGCTTCTCCGTAATCATCTGCATCAGTGTGACATCCCGGAGAACCCTCACTGGCTGCAGCAGGAAGGCGGCCTTTAGACGCGATGTCGGCATGACGCGGTCTCTGCGATTTTTTTAAGATCGAAAGGTAAGTTTGAATGAAGCCGTACGTTCGGACAATTCTTTGTCACCACCCCCCCTCCCACCCTCGGTGACCTACAGCCACAAGGTCAGAGCCTCGTTGTAGTCATCGGCAAAGTCGCCTCTGGACTCATGCGGCCCTACTTCCGGGGCTCCCACTTCTAACGGAAGCTTTACGACATCGCAGCAAACAAATCGTTTATTTATCAACCTGTACTGGCTCCAGTTAAATTAAATTGGCACTCGAGCTGTTAGATCATTTTCTTCCAGTAATGCAGCGAATGGACATCTCTCTGCGATGCCTTCTCGTCTAATCCGATTCAAAGCTCGACAGTCTGTACTCCTTCATACATGAGAACATTTAATTTAGGAGAAGACCCAGAATTTCCATAGGACGCAGATCATTCTTCTGGACGCCGATTTATGGATGCAAACGTCTATTCCACAGTTTCTCCGTTGTCCATACAGCAAAACCAGTTTCGCTCTGGTTCTTCTCATCGCAAAACGACCCGCTTGTTCTGACAACTTAGCTTCAAACGTGAGCGACTAACAGGCTGGAAAGTTAGCACCTTTGCCGTCAGGGACCACCACCTCTGCAGACTTCTGTTTACCCGTTCCGCGCCATCAAACAAAGGCACCGTGGCACAGTTTCTGTACAGGTCTTTCATCCATCAAACAGCAAAGATAATTCACCTTTATCAGGAACTCATAGTTTCAGTAACTTTCGCTCTAAAAAGGTTGTAAATAGAAAAAAAAAAGGCTAGAAAGAGAAAAAAAATAATATCGGAAGCAAAGTCCATTGTTTAATATCACAGCAGCAGTACTTAGGTGATTCCACCAGATTGAAAAGATTAATGTAATAAAGCCATGTCTTCAGGGGACTCTGGTAGTATTTTTCAGTCTGCACTTATCTGTACTTTCTATCTTTAACTTTGCTATACGCGAGAAATGGTTTTGTTTATTTCTCCATTTCGATTACAGACAACTTTGTCCTTGTTGAGTGTAAACCGAAAGTAAAACATAATCCATATGTTTACGTAAAGCCATTATTACATATTATCCTTGGCTGGGTCCTCCGCCGAAGATTCATATCTGGTTCCGTCTCGCTTACTGAGTATTGCACACACCGGTGGCTTGTAATTTTTGTAAACAGAGATCAAGTCGAACGAGATAAGATGCAAATATTTACCGCGTTAAACTTCAGAACCGGCTGACGATTTCCAGAATTGGTTGGGCCGCATCTCCGTCAGCAGATAGCGATTGGTTCTGGTAAACAGTTGGTAGAGGCAAGAGAGAGGAAGAATATACACCGAGACAAGAAAAAGGAAATATTTGTGTTTAGATTTGCTTGTTCTATTAAGAGTCCAACAGAGCCGACAACGACATTGGGCTGTCCCATTTGGCCTTGGAACGAGGGTGAAAATGCGTCAAGACGAACAGTTTTTATCGCTACAACATTTGGTGTAGCGACACGTGTCCCATCAGTCAGCGCCATCTAGATGTTACCTTCGGTATCTGGTTGGCGAGGCACCGAGATTTACAAAATACAAGGCTTTTTAAAAAAATTTCAGATTTCGTTCAGAAAACTCCTTTGTATTATTAGTCATTACACCGCACAAAATCATTCCTCTCCTCAGATACTACGTCCGTTTAGAATAATAATGAATGTTTAGCTCTCGCGAATATCAGATTAACTTTTCTTCAAAATCTTTATCATGTTTTGTTTTTTTTTCTTTTCATTTAGTTATTGTTCAGCTAATCTTCCTTCCTATTTTACGATCGTATATCTACCAAATAAGTTTCGACATCTGATAGTAAATTTCTACAATAGGTTATTGCGAAACATCTATATTTTAATTCGCGTCAAATTAGTATTATTATTATTATAGTAGTAGTAGTAGTAGTAGTAGGTCAGTTATATACGAATCCAACTGTTCCTTGAAAACAATATGCCCTTACTGCTGAACGAGAGATCGATTCGTTGCTTGTTTACCCAACTTTTTTATAGCCATATCTTCCACCCACTACATGTAATGGCCTGGTAATAGACAGAAAATTCTTCGCAGTTTTTCTGAACATCTTTATTTACTTCAGCCTTGATGATGTTACCAGAAGCGCTACAGAGACTCCGCTTGTTTGCTATTTTTCGCCGCCGTAGAACTAAAGCTTATTAAAGCCAGCAACGAATTGGCTGATTTGCTCGAGATACTAAGATAAATGCAGCAGGTTATAATCTTTTCAATAAATGACAAGTCTAACATTCCCCCAAGAATACATAACCTATTAGATGACACAGTGGTAAGTAGCACTGTTACCATGGGATACCAGTACACAGGTATCTTTTTTGGTACTGCTTTGAAATAAATTAGAAAGACAGGTATGCTGAAATCTAAAATTTAGAAATATGTCCCTTACCCAGTCAGTAAGAATGTTTTAGAACTTGGGGAAAATTATGAATCATTTTCCATGTAAAAGTAATCCACAGGTAACATTCAAAAGCAAAATTATTCAATTCGTTCGTGTCAGTTACCGATTTACTTTTTCTGGCCTTTACGATACTGAAAGAAAAAATAACATTATTTACACCATCCCGTTCCTAGCTGCCAATAATTTCGTATAAAATTCCACGGTTTAAGAGTCGGACAAGAAAACAAAGAAGTCGATAGTAAGCTATTGGATTGCCATGGTTAATGATCCGAGTTCGAATCTAGATCGATACCGGATTCGTTTGGCGAATCTCCCCGCGAGCCTTTCTCCGGCTGCATCTGGTAGAGGGTCCGCGGAGAATTCTTGGATGGCTGGCAGCTGCCATCGCTCGCTTGTTCACCGAGTCTGATGGTCAACACCTCCCATTATAATTCCTCGCTGTGAGATGACCTTATACCTCGAGGAAAGGGCAGTGAATGTTTGACTCTTTAGCCGCCTAGTTATTTAGCTGATGCTACTACTGTCGTGGCAGTGGATATGACGCACTTGCCACTAGAATGGAAGACAACTCATCTCGACTGATTAAGAGTTTCAAACCACAGTTAAAGCTTCTCTGCAACAGTCAAACTAAATATTTTAAACCCCCCCTTTCGCTCTTCCTCTATTTTTTTCAAAATCCTTAACGCACTGTCAAGTGAAAATCGTGATCAGTTATTGACTCCCGATTTTATATAACTGAATTCCACTACAATACTGATGTCAAGAGACTGCAAGTGGAAATCAGTCGGGTTTTGGTGCTAGTTATCAGGGAAGCTGGGCCGGATTTTAAATGGGAGTGGACAGAAGTTGAGCACGGATTACTTATCGGTGTTTATGTCGAGCTAGAATCCTTGACGTAATGGCGCTGACTCAGAAGACATGTGGATAGGCCATTCCTAGTGCTGCATATTTTATGTGACAGGCGTCGTTGTGATAAATTTGTCTTCTTTGACAGGAGAGCGCCATGTCGCGCCCTCGTGCGCTCGTTCGCTTGATTTTTGCACAAATATACTATATTTTTGATCATCAACGATCTTATGAATTCTAAAATGAAAAAAAAAAACAAAGACCCACACTGGTTTAACCAGGCTCAGGTAGCCGGTACAGAGTGGTCAGTTCAGGGATTTACTGCCCTTTCTACACGGTCGGAGACATTTAATGGGTTTATTGCCGCATAAACTTGGGCTTAATTAACAGACCGTCAGCATAGCAGTTGGAGTCAGGTGACCTGAGCATTACATGGGTCCGGAAAAGAAAGCTTATGATGGCGGAGAGTGCCTCCCTCATTAAAGCTCCACTGACCGGGTCACCCGGTGCACGAGGAAGCACGGTTCCCATGACACCGAGACTCGCAGCCAACAGGTGTTCCAATTTAAATGCTCGATAGTGTAGCTAAATTGGAGATAAAGACAAAGATTTTGGGAAAGTTTCATGTTTAAGAACAATTATTACGGCTTCTGTTGTTTTAATTACGTGAACAGACTGGCAAGGAAGACAAGTGGTCAGGGCGGCTATTCTTAGAAGAAGAACAACAACAACAACAACGACGACGACAAGCAAATAATCCTAGATCCAAGGAAATTCATTTATTTTGTAAGGGATTAAAATTATCTTTTTTTATATATTTGAATTTAACGAAATCACAGACGTAAGTGGTTAAAGAGATTTCACAAATCCGGCCGGATGCCGCGGTAGAAGGAGAGATGAGCCTGAAGACTTCGAGTATGGCTATCACCGACTGGACAGTTCTGCTTCGAATGGGACGGAGAGAAATTACTTCAGCAGAACCTCTAATCACAAGATCTGTTATTGTTTTAAATTTTCCTATTAGTTCCTCCCGAACTAGTTACCTTCCCTTCAATAACTGGTTGTTTCAGCACTGTTTAGAATTTTACACAGCTATTGCCAAAACTACCCTTTACCTTAATGCCGAGGATTCTGGGGTTTTGAAAGTTGTTTTAAGTGTTTGTTAACAGAAAATGTTTCTTAAAATTTAAAACCCTGCTGTTATAGTACTTAGGCTTTGACTAAGGCATCGATCACGGCTTGGTATTCTAAGAGAAAAGTTTTTTAAAATTTAGTAATGGATGTAATACGGGTGAAACGAACCACCGACGACTTCCCTTATGGCCGTGATACATATAGGCGGATTCACGCAGCTCCGAACAGTTAATCGGTGTCTTCCACCCGGCCCCTGACCGTGACGATCTCGCAGCCCAGGGGAAGATTCATCGCCAGCTTTTTAGCGATGCCTTTATCTACCGGACCGCATTCCGCATACGTCAAAGTCTATTGACCGTGCTGTTGTCACGATTGTTGGGCCTCTACATATTAATAGATTTACGCCATATCTGACGTGATTCGCGGGAAGGGAGGATTGTTAACGAGATCGGTTCGCCCACGGAATCACCGCCACAAAGCCGACTGACGTCACGAGATAGTGGGACAGAGAAAGCCTCGGTGCTGCAGTTCAATTAGCAGCCACGAGTTAGAATTCGAACTAAGCCAGATATCGGAGAAATGCGAATTCTCGCCGCGGGACCATCGTCAGGCGAGTCCTCCTGAACGAAAGATATTCTCGCAAAACTCAACAGACTTCAGCAGGACTGTCATGGAAACGACAACAATTTTATAACGGGGATAAAAGCTCGTCAAGTGCGTGATTACGATACATATACAAGTAAAACACTTATGGTCTTCATCTGCAACATAAACGAGTTTTCTTAGAGAGATGCAAAGGAGCCATTGTGTACTTGTTCTTCATGTTTTGTGGCTGCGCGCGCGCGCGCGCGTGTGTGTAATTTTCTGTATTTGTGTGTAATTATTATGTATTAATGTGTGAGTGTAATTGTGTGTATTTGTGTGTGTAATTGTGTGAGTGTAATTTTGTGTATTTGTGTGTGTAATTGTGTATTGTAATTGTGTGTATTTGTGTGTGTGTGTGTGTAATTGTGTGAGTGTAATTTTGTGTATTTGTGTGTGTAATTGTGTGAGTGTAATTTTGTGTATTTGTGTGTGTAATTGTGTATTGTAATTGTGTGTATTTGTGTGTAATTGTGTGAGTGTAATTTTGTGTATTTGTGTGAGTGTAATTTTGTGTATTTGTGTGTGTAATTGTGTGTGTAATTGTATGAGTGTAATTTTGTGTATTCGTGTGTGTGTGTTTGTACACGTGTGTAATTATGTATGTATTATTGTGTGAGTGTAATTTTGTGTATTTGTGTGTGTTTGTATGTATGAGTGTAATTTTGTTTGTTTGTGTGTGTTTGTATGTGTGTGTAATTGTATGAGTGTAATTTTGTTTATTTGTGTGTGTAATTGTGTATGTGGAATTGTGTGAGTGTAATTGTGTGCGTTTGTGTGTGTGCTTGTATATGTGTGTAATTATCTATGTATTATTGTGTGAGTGTAATTGTGTGAGTGTATTTGTGTGCGTTTGTGTGTGTTTGTGTAATTGTGTATACTTGTGTGCTTGTTTGTGTATCCGTCTGTGTAGTTGTGTGCCTACGCAGGTGTTTTGGTGTTGTCTGTGTGCGTATTTTCCATGTGTATTTGTGGTGTGTGCGTATGTATCTCTATGAGTTTGTGTATCTAAGTGTGTGTGAGTATTTACGTTTGTGTGGCTGTGTCTGTGTTTGTACACGTGTATTGTAAGTGTACGTCTTTCTCTGAGTGTGTAGCAGCTCGCTAAGAAAACGATTAACGGAAGACGAGAGTAAAAAGACGCAATACTCCGTTATCATCCATTTCGCACCGAGCGGGTTAGGGTTAATACGAATCTATTTGCACGGCCGAGAGATTTCTTTGGCGAATAAAGTGACAAACTTCAAAGAGAATGTGCGGCCAACTCGGTCTTTTCGTCGAAATCTCTTAATCACTTCTTTCTACTTAGGAAACAAACAAAGAAAAAAAGTCAGTCTTCAATTGGCTACCTTCAAATAATAATAATATATGTACGTATTCAAGTTAGACTATAATCTTTGACGGTTTTTATAATATATTTGTTTATTAAAGTAATTTTTTACACGGAGCTACACACGAAAGGAGGAGGTAAAGGTTTTGCTGGTTTGAAGATGTGGGAGGAAAGTGAATTTCTGCTTGTTGTCGTCAAACACCGCGCGATCGATCGGTCCGCTGACGATGTAAGATTGCACCATCGTGTGATAGATCAGAAATAATCGTATTCTATTAAAGCAATCAATTGTGTTTTCACTGACGTTCCACCTGTACAGGTGTGCGCCGAAGTCGGGCGGCTCTGAGCGGGGAACACGCAGGCGATTCTTGCAGCACAACCGGAATCTCCCCTGTCTAAAGAGGTTCAGCCCCCGAGATCTTTATTATCCAGATATCCCTTTCTTTACTAGTCCCGACTCCATTCCTTTTGTTGTTGTTGTTGTTGTGGAAAAGACCACGGGTTTTATAGAAAAAGGCAAAGAAAGAGAAGAAAAAATCTGCCCGTTGGACTAGCTGTCTAGACCCCACCTCCAACCCCGCAGAGAATCTAAGTAGGGGTTTCGGATCCGCTTACGACGCCCCGTTTTAATATCGTTTTCACTCACCCGTCTAGAAAGCAGTTACTCGTGAGGGAAGATTTAATTAAAACAATCTTGAATCCATCCTCGTATAATACTGTCTGTCTCCCCGAAACCTACGCCGCATCAGGGCGGCTGAGTACAAAAAACCCAAGGCTTGGAAAGTAAAAGCTTTTCTCCGTTAGCCGCTATCCCCCTGCGAGACGGAAGTGCTCCAAAACCATTTCGTCCAGAACATCTGACAATGACCCGGAAGTGCCGTGTGGACGACCGAAAGTCTCTCCCAGACGTTTCCAGATTAAATTATTCGGGATAAATCTGAAACTCTCCCCCTCCCCTCCACCCACTAGAAAATCTACTTTAGCTGAGATTTCTGTCTGTCCGGTTTGGAAAGAACCTGAACGGAGTAGGCGTGAAGACCCTTCTGCGATAAACGCTCTGGCGGCTTTTGGTTGGAACTGGCCGAAAGTGGGAGCTTCCTTCCGAGGTCTGCGGCCCCGGTGAGAGAGAGAGAGGGAGGGATCTGACGATGGCCGGAGAGTGTGGGCTAAACGGGTGCTATAATAACAAAAGGGGGGGCTGTTCACGTTTAGGGTTTTGGAGTTCTCGATAATTGTCGGGGAGAAGCTGCGTTTACATCTCTGACCTTACAAGAATCTAGAAAAATATTGAAAATTTTAGTATTCATTTGACAGGGATCCGGTTAAAATATTTGGCCAGGCTTGGTAAGGATTTTACAAACTGCCTGAGCTCCGTTCATCACCCACCCCTCCTCCGACCAGAGATCTAATTCTTGAAGCGACTAGGAAGCGTCCTGACATAGGCCGAGGAGCCGTAAAAAGGTATTGCCGCTCGAAGACAGACAACCAGCTGTCGTGGCGCAGCATCAATCTAACAGAGATAATGAAGCCTTGGAAGCCAATAAGTCCCAAGTGGTTATTAAGCTTTGACGGACAGCTGACGATCGCATCTGCACGTGTTTCCACTCTGAGGCCGATATTGCATTTATTACTGATATCGTCTCTTCTTCTTCTTTAAACCTCCCTCCTGATACTCTTTTCATCTTCCCTGCGATTAACGTCAATTATGGCTTCCGTTGCCAAGCCACGGAGAAGGTCGAACCAGAGCAGAATCATCAGCCCCGCCCGGTTCTTAGAGCACCAACAGTTTTTCGTTTAACTTTTTTCTCGATAAGAAAGAAAAGAAAAGAAAATTCGTGTATAAATGGAAAACAAACGCAATTTTACTGCTGTTGTTGAGAGTACAGTTGGAGATGAAACCCGGCTTCTGCACGACGCTAATCAGACCGCGTCCCGTTTTCATTGGCGACCCGGTGGAGCCGAACTACTAAGTTTGAGGGCCGGGGTTCGAATCTCGGTTGAGCCAGGCTCGTTTTGGCATTGTACCTCCCTTTCCGGTTTCTTCCCACATCTTAAAAATAAAGAATTCAATTCTTAGCAGTTTTTCTTCGGGAGGGAATTATACTAATTTCAAAAAATGGAGAATTCTTCTTAGCATTTACAGCAGCGATATCCGACAGTTTAGCATCTCAGCCGCATAGATAACGAAGTAAAATTTGACAAACTCTTACCTCTCTCTGTTTATGAACGTATTTTATTTTTTTTAAAATAAAATCATTTACCTTAAAGGGATAAACAAAGAAAAGGAGAGTTCAACTCGATCAAGTTGTTTATTTCTTCTTTTTTCTATGAAAGCTCTTTGCGTTCTGTTTAAAACTTATTTTAAGTTTGTTACAAGATCCTTCGGTAGCGGGAAATATATTCGGCATGAGAATACTTTAAAACAATTGTCGATGATGACCAGACAGAAAGTATGTAATATTAGCTTGGGGTGAATCAAGAACGTACGTTACATTTGTGGCCAGCATCCCGTTGTTATCGTTATTCGCTTAAATACCGAACTACTTGTGTATGGAGCGTGCATTGTAAAGTGCGTGTCTCCGACTGAGCTAACAACGATATTCTAAGTAGAATGTAGACAAGAAGTGTATTGTTCATTGACTCTACGAACCTAAACTAATACAGTATCAGGTATTTTTTATGGTAATTATTATCACTTTAAAAGAAGAATTCCATATTTACATACAAACTCAGCAATGAGAAATAAAAGCCAACTTTGACATGACGTTTACTGTCAGTTACCGGTGAAGATGGACTTTACATGGTGCTAACCTGAACATTAAAGACACTTTGTTTTGTGCATTAGAGAGAATGTGTTTTTGTTTATTCTGCCTGTGTTACCATTTGAACATATCTATGTATTCAGTGTGATCTTATTTAGTGAAGCTCTTCTATCGAAAAAATCCTGAGGATAAGGCAGCTTGTCGAAATACTGGTGCGCAAGTTATCTGTAACTCTACACAAGCTCGCTGACTTGAGTGCGTTCGTGGTTCGGTGATCGTACAGATAGCAGGTGCGCGCGCCCGCGCGTGCTTGTACTCGATTCCGGACTCCGACTAAGATAGCAGACAAACCCTCGTTGCTTCATGTTCAATTATGTCTTCTAATTCCAAATTTGAAAGTTTGGAAACTTTGACAAATGGCCCTTTTCCATAGTCAGCTGAGCAGTCGCATCGGTCGAGCCTGTTCCTCTCCATCCATCTTTGTCAAACAGCCAGGTCGTGCGAAGTGCTGAAGATGAAATATTCAAGGTTTTTGTGGGAGACGGGACTACGTGTTAGAGATTTCTTTCAAGAATTATGCTCTGTTCTTATGGTGCTGTGATGCTAAATACTAAAAAAAAAACCTCACTTGTGAAAATAAACCAGTGTAATGCATTAACCCTTTCAATTGTAGTTTTACCGATAAACGGTAATATTGGTAAGAAATCGACATCTTTGGAGCGTAAATGATCTTACCTTTTCAAAAAAAACGACTCACTTTTTCCCACAAAGTGGAACAGTTAGATCGAAAAGCTATTTATTGGAAAGAAGTCGATTTGTAAGCGAAACCAACTTTTCATTTGGAGACCGTCGATCTCTCTCAATAGTGAGACCAGTAAACTGATATTTTACTTGTTTACTTACTTCGGAAATATTTGGCTAGGATAATGATCTGGAATATCTAGAAATAACGATTAAAGTAAAACAAAACAAACTCCAGAGTTAGCAGCGATATTAAGAAGCAGAAGAAAAAAAATTTTTTTTTTTAAAGTTTGCAATCGTTATTTGAGACACCCAACAATTCCATGCTATTGGAGAACCAATGCAGTTAGAAACATGCATGTCAGAAACAAAATACCAGGTTCAGTGACTCCAGAGATGAAGCAGCAACGCCCTTCATCCTGGTCTCCGGTTTTACATTTCATATATAGGATTATTCTAAAACATAAGTGCAAAAGGAAGAAAGCGTATTGTATACTATTACTGATAACCTAATTTATGTTCATGACTCATAAAATTACGATATCGGAAAGGTTTTGCTAATATTACCAAGAACGCAATTGTTATCTTTGCTTGTTGACGTGCAGAATCACTTCTGTTGGGCAACTTCTTTTGATGAAGTTACACTTGACGTTGAATACTCTAATTAATGAGAATACTATAACCCAAACAGATATAACTACCGGAAATGGTAGTGCAAGTCTAAGCAGATTTACGAATAGCTGAAGCAGTTCTTTCATTTAGTTCGTAGCTAACGCGTGCGTCGCGCCTTGGTTAGCAATTTTGCATGTTTGCTATCATGTTGGTTGCCGCATCCCACGACTGTACCAGAGAACTCACATCTTGGCATATCTCCGTCAGGGCTCTTCATAAAGGTTTGCCAGATTTTGGAAAGTCTCTACGTTTTCCTGACAGTCTGGATAATTTCAATTACCGAGCTTCCCCATAATCCGGCTATAAATATATCCAAACAAATTAGAAGTTTAATATTTGACGAGCCTTTGATAAATCTTAGCTTCTTTTTTTGGAAATGGTTTTAATACTTTTTTCTTCTCAAACAAAAAAAGGATTTAATTATATTTACGGAACTTACGTATGGAGTAAATACATGGAATGGTTATATAAAGGAAACCGTGGATAGCTGTTTTGTGTAAGATGTTATAGCACCCGACGTCATATACTTTCGATCGAAGGACAAAGTATATGACGTTAGTTATGGCTCATCTACACTTAATATGTCGTTGGTTATAGTTTATCTAC
This sequence comes from Nautilus pompilius, assembly GCA_018389105.1. NCBI lineage: Eukaryota > Metazoa > Mollusca > Cephalopoda > Nautilida > Nautilidae > Nautilus > Nautilus pompilius. Next base: position 95,099 of record JACATO010001526.1, read on the forward strand.
ACTTAATATGACGGTGGTTATAGTTTATCTACACTTAATATGACGGTGGTTATAGTTTATCTACACTTAATATGACGTCGGTTATAGGTTATCTACACTTAATATGACGGTGGTTATAGTTTATCTACACTTAATATGACGTCGGTTATAGTTTATCTACACTTAATATGACGTTGGTTATAGTTTATCTACACTTAATATGATGTCGGTTGTAGCTCATCTACACTTAATATGACGTCGGTTGTAGTTCATCTACACTTAATATGACGTCGGTTATAGTTTATCTACACTTAATATGACGTTGGTTATAGTTTATCTACACTTAATATGATGTCGGTTGTAGCTCATCTACACTTAATATGATGTCGGTTGTAGCTCATCTACACTTAATATGACGTCGGTTGTAGCTCATCTACACTTAATATGACGTCGGTTATAGTTTATCTACACTTAATATGACGTCGGTTATAGGTTATCTACACTTAATATGACGGTGGTTATAGTTTATCTACACTTAATATGACGTCAGTTGTAGTTTATCTACACTTAATATGACGTTGGTTATAGTTTATCTACACTTAATATGATGTCGGTTGTAGCTCATCTACACTTAATATGTCGTTGGTTATAGTTTATCTACACTTAATATGACGTTGGTTATAGTCTATCTACACTTAATATGACGTCGGTTATAGCTCATCTATACGTCGTATGACGTCGGTTATAGTTTATCTACACTTAATATGACGTTGGTTATAGTTTATCTACACTTAATATGATGTCGGTTGTAGCTATCTACACTTAATATGACGGTGGTTATAGTTTATCTACACTTAATATGACGTCGGTTGTAGCTCATCTACACTTAATATGTCGTGGTTATAGTTTATCTACACTTAATATGACGTCGGTTATAGTTTATCTACACTTAATATGACGTTGGTTATAGTTTATCTACACTTAATATGATGTCGGTTGTAGCTCATCTACACTTAATATGTCGTTGGTTATAGTTTATCTACACTTAATATGACGTTGGTTATAGTCTATCTACACTTAATATGACGTCGGTTATAGCTCATCTATACGTCGTATGACGTCGGTTATAGTTTATCTACACTTAATATGACGTTGGTTATAGTTTATCTACACTTAATATGATGTCGGTTGTAGCTCATCTACACTTAATATGTCGTTGGTTATAGTTTATCTACACTTAATATGACGTTGGTTGTAGTCTATCTACACTTAATATGACGTCGGTTATAGCTCATCTATACGTCGTATGACGTCGGTTATAGTTTATCTACACTTAATATGACGTTGGTTATAGTCTGTCTACACTTAATATGACGTCGGTTATAGCTCATCTATACGTCGTATGACGTCGGTTATAGTTTATCTACACTTAATATGACGTCGGTTATAGTTTATCTACACTTAATATGACGTTGGTTATAGTTTTTCTACACTTAATATGACGTTGGTTATAGTCTATCTACACTTAATATGACGTAGGTTATAGCTCATCTATACGTCGTATGACGTTGTTATAGTTTATCTACACTTAATATGACGTTGGTTATAGTCTATCTACACTTAATATGACGTAGGTTATAGCTCATCTATACGTCGTATGACGTTGTTATAGTTATCTACACTTAATATGACGTTGGTTATAGTCTATCTACACTTAATATGACGTCAGTTATAGCTCATCTACACTTAATATGACGGTGGTTATAGTTTATCTACACTTAATATGACGTCGGTTGTAGCTCATCTACACTTAATATGTCGTTGGTTATAGTTTATCTACACTTAATATGACGTCGGTTATAGTTTATCTACACTTAATATGACGTTGGTTATAGTTTATCTACACTTAATATGATGTCGGTTGTAGCTCATCTACACTTAATATGTCGTTGGTTATAGTTTATCTACACTTAATATGACGTTGGTTATAGTCTATCTACACTTAATATGACGTCGGTTATAGCTCATCTATACGTCGTATGACGTCGGTTATAGTTTATCTACACTTAATATGATGTCGGTTGTAGCTCATCTACACTTAATATGTCGTTGGTTATAGTTTATCTACACTTAATATGACGTTGGTTGTAGTCTATCTACACTTAATATGACGTCGGTTATAGCTCATCTATACGTCGTATGACGTCGGTTATAGTTTATCTACACTTAATATGACGTCGGTTATAGTCTGTCTACACTTAATATGACGTCGGTTATAGTTTATCTACACTTAATATGACGTTGGTTATAGTCTATCTACACTTAATATGACGTAGGTTATAGCTCATCTATACGTCGTATGACGTTGTTATAGTTTATCTACACTTAATATGACGTTGGTTATAGTCTATCTACACTTAATATGACGTCAGTTATAGCTCATCTACACGTCGTATGACGTCGGTTATAGTTTATCTATACTTAATATGACGTCGCTTTTAGCTCATCTATACTTAATATGACGTTGGCTATAGTTTATCTATACTTAATATGACGTCGATTATAGCTCATCTATATGTCATATGACGTTGGTTATAGTTTATCTATACGTCTTATTAAGAATTATAGGTACTATAACAACTTACTTCTGTAACAAGTAACCCCGGTCTTCGCAATATATTTACTGAAATACATCTCTATATCTCCTCGTTTATAAACCTAACACTGTCTTCTGTTCGGAATGTTTAACGAGAACATTAGCGACTATAAAACAGCTGTTTAAAGCTGTTAGTCGTTTCGTTTTATCCAGACATGAGTTGTTTTTTTTTTTATTTCTGAGAAAATAACATATTACTTTAGAAATTTCAGCAAATCAATTTTGCAAATGAGCTTTGCGCAAATCTTGTTCTTTACACATTGCACCATAACCTGCACAAATTACCAACAAAGAAACAACAACAAAAACGCTGATATAAGTTTAAGAGAATCTGGACTCTCTGAGTTTACGTATTTTTAAACACATGGTGATAGAAAAGTCGTAGGAGTCGTTACCCGCTGCGTCTGGCTCGGGGTCTAGCTTGCTAAAGCGAGTTGAGATTTAACTGAAAAGATCTGTGGCCAAGCGAGGCCCTCTATCGGTTATGCCAACATAAATCCTTCTCCGTTTTAAATAATATTGCGCGATGATAGCAGCTCGCGACGCTTGCCCACGTAAACAAAAGAGCCGGCTGAATCCTTGAGGGAAGTAATTGGAAAACAATATAAACAACACTTGGCGCGAGGGGCATAAAGAGAGAGAGAAGCCACCCTGGTGCCCGTCGTTCTGTTTGTCTCCGATTCTGTTTTCTGTGTTGGCTGCTGAAAACTGAATAAATTTTAACATTCGTAGTTTTAAATAGGTATTTCTCCTACCAATTTTTACTAATCAATTCAAAGTATATCACAGAAAAGAGTGTTTTTGCTTTATTTACTGTCACGAACAAAACAAAAGTCTAATTCTCAGACGTATGAAAATTATTGCAATCATTTGCTAAAGTTATTTTCAACCAGCACTTCACAATTCGAGAATTTGCAAAATGAGAAATGTAACAATTCTGAACAAGAAAAGCACGCAGACTTTGAGAGTTGCCTTTTGTTAATTACACTGGTCAACAAAATTTAATGTATTATACTCTTTATGAATGCAAACCAACTTTTTTAGACTAATTTTTCATGCTGATTTCAAAATTTCACTCCATTTGTATGCAGCACGTATCAGTTTTTCAGTAGATACATGCAAATATTTACATATTTGTATATATGAAATCATTAACGTAATAAATAAGGACAAATTATTTTTAGAAAGTAAATGAGTTTATTGAGTTAAAAATCATCACTATCATTCTACAAAGAGTGAATACACAAAAATGGGTCAGACAAAACAGACAAAGTTAGAACAACAGAGTTAGAAACATTGTGATTTGGATTTCCTGCGGTGTTCCTGATCTGGTTGATCACGGTAAAGTGCCCAGCAGTAGTCAGCCAGCATACTGTCATTCCAGAAGCCTTGGTACCGTTTCTCCATAGCACTAATGTCCTGGTGAAATCTTTCACCATGTTCATCAGACACTTCTCCAAGGTTATCTGCGAAGAAATCCAGATGGGAGTCCAAGAAGTGAACGTTCAGTGACATGCGACAACCCATTGCTGAGTAACATTTCAGAAGATTCTTGATGCCATCCTTGTAGTCCGTTGCCTTTTTGTTGCCCAAGAAATTCTCACAGATCCAATTGAAAGCATTCCAGGCAGGCAGTTCCTGTTCATCCAGTGTTGTCTTGAAGTTGACATCTTTGAGTACTTCTCTAATTTGGGGTCCGACAAAGATACCCTCTTTCAACTTCACCTGTGTGATTTTTGGAAACTTTTCTACAATATACTCAAACCCTCTGGCATTTCTCTTCCCTAGTGTCTTTACAAACTGTTTCATCAGTCCAACCTTTATGTGCAAAGGAGGCAATAGGACATTACATGGATCTACAAGAGGTGCATTCTTGACGCTAGACAGTCCTGGCTGGTATGATGTTCTTGTCTGCCAGTTTGATTCCGAATAATGTCTGTCAGTTGCCCGACTATCCCATAGACACAAGAAACAACAGTATTTTGTGAAACCTGACTGCATTCCCATTAACATTCCAATGACTTTTAAATCTGCACATTTTCCATGAGTATCTTTCATAGGCAATGGCATGAAGTAAAAGTTCCATATTCTCATATGATTCATGAAGATGAACGGAGTGTGCAATAGGAATGGAGGGCTTCAAATTACCATTATGGAGAAGTACAGCTTTTAAACTTCGTTTTGAAGAGTCAATAAACAAACGCCACTCTGCAGGATCATGATTTTGTGATAAACATTCGAAAAGTCCATCGATGTTACTGCAAAAGCAAAGCGGGCCTTCAACAGAAAAACACGTTTGTAGAACCACATTTCTCTGCCGAAAATAAGTTATACGAACACCATGCTCTAGCAGATACTTCTTCTTCAGTCTTGATGCCAACAGTTCTGCTTTATCTTTTGAGAGGGATAGGTCTCTGACAAGGTCATTCAGTTCAGCTTGGGAAAGTTTCTGAGGTTCAAAGCTATCGTCATCAGCCACGTAATCTTCCTCAGCAGCACTATTGTGACAGTCAGCATCATCATCTGATGTTTCAATACCATCATCTGGTGGAACTGGAATTGGCAGACTTCCATTGTGAGGCACAGGTCTCATTGCAGAATCCAAATTGGGATACACAATTTTGTGTTCATTCTTCATAGAAAACCCTGTGACATTTACTTTGCAAAAATAACAGTCATTAAAATGGTCTTTCGGCTCCCTCCATATCATTGGAATGGCAAAAGGCATGGACTTCTTCCTCTTATTGAACCAGTCACGTAAGCAATTTGAGCAAGCTGAGCAGATAAAATGTGGTGCCCATAACTTGTCCTGATCTCCAAGAGGACAGTCAAAGTATAGCTTATAAATCTTCTTGATCTCTGGTGTTATTGTACGTTTTTGAGCTTTCACAATAAATTGTCCACAGACATAACAAAACACATCAGGAGGATTTCTACACTGTCTTGACATTGTTAACACTGTAAAACAAGTAAGGAAATAGATACAAATGGTTATACTTATATTGAATTTGAGATGATGAAATATTTCATCAGACCAATTATGACTGGACAATTTGAGATGTGTTGAAATACCTATTCCATCAGACAAAACTTGATTGGTTAATTTAAGATGATGAAATATTGCATCTGAACTATGCAGCAATGAATAATGTAGTTTATTTTAAAGGTATGTTTCCATGATGTAAATGAAATACATGCATACACGTCATTAATTGGAATTTCTTTATAATGCATGAGCTAAAACCAAAAAACTTTCTCATCTTGAAAACTGTACGTGATGTCAAAAAACTAATTGTATATTTGAAATCAGCATTAAAGACTACACTAAGTACACCTTGACATATGTTTGATGGAAAATACTTGTTGACCAGTGTTATGGTAGGATTCTCGGTAATACTTCCGGTTTTCTTGAAAGAAGGCCAAAATCATATTTTTACATACGTGAAAAATGTAAGCCGTTTTTATTGAATGGCCGAAGAAGACTGCAAACAAATAATACTGATTTCTTATGTAATAAACTGAAAATAATTTCAAGAAGCTAATCTTAAAAAATAAAATTGCACAAGATAACTACTAGATTTAATTGCTTTTAGGAATTTATAAAAACATTGTTGCGATTAATCCGAATAAATAATATGGCGGAATTATTTTTCAACTGTACGGGAGACGAGATTACAGGAAGGAGTTTGTGAAAGTAACATCGTGAAAAAATTCATGTCAACTGAGAGCATATGCTTCCTACAAGACATAGAACAGTTACTGAAATCAATCTATAGGGCTGTGTACAGCAAGTTTACTTTACAGACTTTACCAGCTCTGACTGAAACCCTATACCGACAGAAAAGAACGATCTCACAAAGTTTGTATCCGCACCAAGGTCCGATAGACTTTGGTCCTTTCTTTTCGTGACAGTCACTTTAGCGTAGTTAACGTGGTTACGTGGCAAAATACTGCAGTAGATCATTCAACACTGTTTAGGTAAAATGGCAGATTAGCGGCCACTAACTTATGAGCAACTGGTGTAATCTGTCAAAGCCTTGATACTTTAATGTATACCTTGCTTGCGATGGATTTTAAATGGAGTCTGAAACAGCGCTTAATATAAAAAAGCATGAATGGATTCGTTCATTCGACGGTGCTTCGCAAGATGAAAGCCGTTTAGCTTTCGCTAAATCTATAGTTTTCCAGCACCAAGATGTTTTGTCACTATCATTCCATTCCAAAGAAGAGCTAAAACTTATCATTATATTTTTGTTCTTTGTCTCCTACAGTTCTCAGAGAAATAATCTCCAAGACAGTAAAATTGTTAGGAAACTATTTAGTACCTCGTTGAATGAATTGCTGGAAAGAAAGAATTAAGATCCGCATAGCTCTAATTTTCTTCTCTCTTTTAATGTCTGGCAAAGGAATATTATTTAATCAGTCTATTAATCATTTTTATAATTATCTATAATGCATTATCAATATTATACTAATATCTGTATGCTTTACAATATGTTTATTGTATTTAACTAGGCAGCTCGATATTCTAAAGATGTAAAAATTCATGTAAATATCATATTAAATGTGACTGCTTTTGTGCTGTCACAAGGTCAATTCTCATTTAATCAGCTGGGTTTCGAGATGAGTTTTAACAAAACAGATTCATTTAAATCTTTTTGGATGCGTTAAACTTGCGAATAGACCTGAATCTGATTACTAGGATTACTTCAGTGTTGTTTGTTACAACACGACCAGATAGTTCTACAGATGTCTTGCGAGTTGGTGCAATGGTGCATCACGTTGTAGCTAACGTTTTCACAAGAATAACGAGCGACCTTTTAGAGTTTAGATACCATCCGTTATTATCTGAGCAATTTTAAAGTCTTAGTTACTCTCGAAATATATTACTTGGACTTTACCAAAGGCAATTATTAGCAGCTTGTCCAGGATCACTGCTTGAAACTATTTACGTTCTCTCGATCTTCACCAGCCTATAACAAACAGTTCTTGTTTTTTGGAATTCTTAAAACATCGAAAACGGTCGAGATGTGTGCGCGTGTGAGGATGGATTTGTGCGTATGCTGTCCTACCGACATTTTATTTATGGTGGGTTAAAAAATATAATAAAATTTATAGTCGGTATCTCACGCGCGCTCTCTCCCCTTTTTTTTTCTAATTCCAGTTTTCGGTGAAACAGATATTCTCAGCCAAGAAATGTTGTAGTTGATAAAGTCACTCCACTTGTCAGAACCGCCGATTTATCTGTACCAAAGGTCTCCCTCTCCGAAATCAATCATGGAGCAAGTGGGCGGAAGTGGCTGCCAAACGACCGGTAACTCCGTTAGCGATTTAAATAAAAACGAAATTTTCCTTCCCTCCGAACAAATCGACATCGACAGCAGCATATCATTATCTTTATGCAACTTTCTCCACGCCGTCCTACTGTTTTGCTCTCCTTTCAGTGACCGCACCAGCCGATTTTTCTTTCTTTTTTGTTGTTGTTAACTTCTTTACACACATTTTATCTATCTCTCTAAGGTCTGTATCCGAAACACGGTCGCTTCGTTAAAGGAACTCGCCCCATATCCATGCTGATCGTCCATCTCTAGCTCGCGTTCTCCGAGCATCTGTTCCGCATTGCCGTATTCCGGATGCCAGGCAATTAACATTGAAAAAAGAAAAAAAAAAAGATTTTTTTTCTTCTTCTCTAAGTGACGAAGCCATCTAAATTAGATTAGAAGTTCACGGTTTTAGACGAACACGAGTCAGAGTATTAGGGGCTTGAAATTATGAGAGGGAAGAGAAAATTAGCTAAGTGAAATTTGACAGACCGGCGTTTCTACGATCTAAGTGGCTAAGAATGGCTTGTCTTCAACGATTTCCAAACAGATAAAAAATCATTAAATTCCTAAAGGGTTTGCAATTACACTATCGAAAACAGCAAAAAATTGGCAAAGAAAGATGGTAAACAGATTCGGTTATTCATTTAAAAAATATAATCCTTATAACTAAGGGGGGAGAAATTCATGTCTGTTCTTTTAAAGTTTCTGTTAATGATAAATTCTAAACAATAGCTCGAGTGCCCGAGTAGTTGGCAGTGACCATCACGGTCAGCTGTGACTGCTTTCATTCTTGCCGACGTTGGCGGCATAGATCTGGAGGATTTTGCGCCCCACTCTTCTATTTTTCAATTTTAATTACCAAATAACCGTCCACGCCACTCTCCCATACTTGTGAGTGATCTTCCCCGGTAATCCCCTCCTCTATTCATCTCAAACACTGGCCTTTTGCGCAACCTTCTTGCAAACATCGTGCAGCGATTATTGGGTGAATCTCTGAACTACCTCAGACTCGTCGACCCACATTACCCACAACCCTTCATCTTCTCTGTGAAGTTAAGATATTAGTTTATAACTTTCATTTGGAATTGTACCAAAATTATTCGTGGAGAATGAATTGTAACAGTAAGAGTTGTGGATGCAAAACTTACTCTGTAAGTCATAATTTTAAAATAAGGTTGCTCATATACATAAGCCGCCTTGTTTGTCTTGACGTTTAGCTATCCAATGATTTTAATTTCATCTGTCGTGGTTCAGTGTTCTATATAAAGATATTACTGTAACTGCTAATACATTTTCTATAGCTATATTTTGAATAGTTTTGGTTCCACTATTCCAAGCAGGAAATGAATGTACACTATTTTTAAATTTAAAATCATTGACATATCTTTTGTTTGCAGCATTATTATTATTAGTTGGATTTGCAAATATGCAGTATTACTATCATAATTTATGTAATCATACATACAAAATTCATACCTATTTTGTGTTATAGCAAATTTTCATTTTAAAACTTTTCCTTTATTACCAAAAGCTTTTAATTTTAACTAACAATTCTATGTAAAAATGCAGATCTGCTTTATATATATATAAAAATTAAATATTTTTTAAAAGAAGAAAATTTATTTTAAGCTTTGTATCTGAATTTGTTATTGAATGAACCATTGTGCTGTTATTTACTTCTATTAATTTATTGCTCTAATGATAAGTTGAATTTAATGAATTAATTAAAACATAGACTCTGACTCCAGTATTTGAAATCTGATTATTATTCTGATCAAAAGCTTTTAACTCGTTGGGATTATTTATAATTATGTAATCATCTAAATCTAAATCTCCAGCCATGACACTTGATCCACCTTGTTTTAGAAGTCTGATGTGTTCAGATTAGAAGATATTAATGAATTATCTTTCTGGCTAAAACCAAACTTATTGACACTCATTTAATACTTAAAATCGGATAGTAACTTTGATGATTCTACAGGTAGCTTTAGCTGATTATCTACAAAGTTTAACCATTTCGTTGAAAGATTCGTTTTGTTTTTCTTTAGTTAAAGCACTATTATATGAAATTATATTAATCCAGAGTATAACTAAGTTTGTTTAATTTTTTAATTCTTAATTCTTTTTTGTCAATTTGTTTGACAGTATAATTATTATAGATGTTAAACAACGCACCAGTGATAAATGATGTATTCATATGTAGAGGGAAAATAGACATAGATTTAGCACCACATGAAAGCGAGACGGCTACAATATTTTTAAAAAATCTATTTTATGTTCTTTATGTTTTTTTTTTCTTTTTTCATATTTATTAACTCTTCATAATCCTTAATCATCTTTCCTAAATTTTTTAATTCTATTTAATTTATCTCATTAATAACACTAACATTTCTATTTAACCATTAAGTAAATATACACTATTTTAGTTTGCTTTATATTTTAGCTGTAACAACTTCTAGCCCCACTTTATCTAAATCACTACCATGATCGAGATGCAAACCCTTAATCGCAACTTTTTGCCAACCAGTGTGAACTTCAAGAAAACCTGTAACGACTGCACCTAAAAATAGTAAAATAATTTTTTCTAAAATTCAACGAAGTTGGTCAATAGCTCCAAGAAATCCGCCAACTGTTTTACCTTTAGCAACGTTTTGTAATTTTCATTAAAATGTAATTAAATCCATACAACTCTTTTTGGAATAATGTCGGTAGGTATCCATTTTGATTAAAACTACTACAAAAAAGAGTTTAGGGAGTAATCCCCTAAACAGATGCAATCAGAACAGATAAATGCCCTACTTTCTTCCTGGTGCGTTTCATTTGTGTTGTTGCTAAGTTTTAGATAAAAAACTTTAATTTTTACAACTATACATTTTTTTTGTCTTCTCGTAATAAGAATATAAAAATCACCATGTAACTGATCTCTATTCATCTTCAAAGTAACTCTACCGAGAGTTTTTTACGTTCACTTAAAAAACTTATGAAGAAATGTATTATTCCATTTATTTAGCAAGAAAAAGCTTTTAAAATTTTAAAAACAACGTCCAATTTATTACCTTTTAATTGTACATTTATATTTATCTCACAAAACTACTACAAATTCCTGAATCTCTGGGCAGGACAATTTTGTTTAATGGTAACCTTAACCTTTGCATCAACTAAGCTATTATTTAGCCATTCTGACTGAGTAAAGTTCTTTTAAATTCAGTAAGTGTAACTTGAATTCTCATCAGTCTCCTAAAACTCATGTTTAAATTCTATCATTTTAAAATAAATTCTAAAATGAATCCTTCTAAAATATATATATTTAGATCAAGTGAGGAATATCTTTCACTATTTACAAGTGGATGAGCGTTAGTAATTTAATAGTTATTAAATATAGAAAAATTTACCCCTTGATTATTATCTTCAGTGGTTTGAAATCCTAACACAATATATCTAGATTTTTCTCTTCTTGCTGAAATAATCAACCTTAAATCAAAATTAATATTTTGTGGAGCTTCAATAAAATCCTTTTGGGATTTTAGCATACTCATTATGATGTCTGATTTAACTTAAAGTATTTTAACAAATTTTGTTTGCTGTTTACCAGACAAATGGATATATGTGGTATATACAGCATAATTTTCAAGAAATTTTTTTTTCCTACCGTAACTTTGTTTGCTCTAAAACTTGCATCATTATTTCTCTTTCTTGTCAAAACAGTTTGTTTCTTCATTCCATGCAGTATATTTAATATTCTTCACAGAACTCGAAAATTAAAACCAAAAGATATGAGTTAGAAAAATATATAAACTAAAACTACCTTTCAGATTTAATTTTTCTCTGATGAAATCGTCTTGTTTTAAATCTTATATTAGCATCTGCAACTGTGTCTTTGCACCAACAATGATTTGATTTCTGGAACTCACTAAAATCATTTACATAGGTTATCAATCCTTTCATGGTTGTTGCTTGATTCGGATAAAGTATAGTCTGTTTTTTTACTACCTAAAACATATTTAATTTGGCTAAATTAATGCAAAATGCCGCTATCTGTCAAAGGTATATCTTCAGCATCAACATAATTTTTATTACAGATTTAGAAATTCTTCAAATAATATCCCAACTTAATGTGGAAACAAATGCACATCTTTGTTTCGAATTGTAACATCAATTGATGCACCGGAAGTGTTTTTGTTTGTCCCATTTCTATACTCACGTTCATGAGACTCATATTCACTAATAGTTTCATCAGTAATTAAATCTTCTGCTATGCCACTACATTCCATTTAATAAACAAAAATCTATAAACAATACAGTTTATTTTCTAGAGGCTTTTATCGATTTTTAAAATCCGTTCCTCATTTGTATTTAGTTGTAGTCTATGTAGTTGTTCCATTGTCTACACTATATTTAAAAATATTATTTGCATTATTAAACTTTGGAAAAGAATAATACATCTCAAGATTAATAATCAAAACAACTTTATATTGTTTTGTGGAATCTAGATTTAGTGTTGGATAAAAAATTATTTTAAAATTTATATAGTTTTTTATGATAAAACACTATAAGAATCTTTTGGTTTTACCAATTGTTCAGTGATTATTCTATAAAATAGTTTTTCAATCATTTATAATGGTTAAAAACTTTGGTTAATCTATTAAATTTAATTTAAGCAACTGATCATTAATTAAATTTATTCCATTAAAACCAATATTATTTCCAGCCTGTTTAGATTTTAAAAGTAAACTAAGTCTTTCAATTAACTGATTTGGATCTGAGAGTAAATATTCGACTCGTGTATCTTCATAAAATATTGTTGTCTCATGGTCTGTAATCAAAAGTGTTTTGATCTAGATGAGTCTCAATTTCTTTTTTTCTTAGCTCAGGAGCAATATATTTGTTTCATCTATAATTTTTACTTGAATGTAATTCATTTTCTGCACTATCATTGTTGTGAAAAATAGTTAAACTGTATATTAACAATGTAATGTAATTTTAAATATTTTCGTTTGATTTTTTTTTTTTTTGTTAAAGTTCTCATAAATCATGAGTGGTGTCAATTTAATATTTATCATAGATAAAGGAACAGAGTTAGGTCTAAGCATTGGTATTAATCTTTTGAAGTGCTAAAGGTACCGGTTCTAGACTTTGAAAAGTATGTGCTGCTAGATGCTTGTTTGTATTTAAGATTAAGTGAAATAATTTAACTGATTTAATATAAAAATTTTTGCTCACCTTTTAAATATAAAATAAAATCTTCACATTAAAAAATCTATTTTCTCTTTGTTTTTTTTTCACTTTATAAAACAATATTTAATGTGTATAAAAATCGACCAAGCAAAATGTTCTACTGCATCGTTTAACGATATACGCAAAATTTCCATGCGAAATTTTCTACAGAATTGTTAGGATAGGATAATTTATCAACATTTGAACGATATCTTTCCATTATATTTATCAGATGATTTGTCTGTTATTAAAAACATGATCTGCCTTCCAAAATTTTAAAATAAAATATTTAAATTCATTGAAAGTCATACATTTATTAACCAAAATATATTGAAGATTCCTTTTTAGATAATGGAAAATGGATGTCTGGAAAGTTTGTGGTAACTCTGGAAAATATAAAAGATACAAATTATCCCTTTCTCAAAAAATTATTCGGTTTTTGTTTGATTTTTTTCACATAAGGTCATCAAAGATAAAAAAATTTAATTTTAATTAAAACTTTGGATCAAAAATATTATTTTAGTCTTCAAAGTATTCTCATTAAAAATGTTACTTGTCTCACAAAGTGTTGCAACAGAGATGTTGCTAGATTAATGAAAATGAAATGTCATACGATACAGTTGATCTGTTATCATCTAGTATTCTAGTAGATACAACTTATTACTATATTTGTATGTATTTGTGTGTATTAGATAAAGTATAGTTTTCATTATTTTTTTAATTACTGATTTTAAAATTCCTTAAGAGTTTTATTTTACTTCAAAATCTATTGTATATGTTTTAAATATGACCACAAACTTTATTTAGTTATTTTCCCTGCATAGTTATCTTTCATTTAACAACATTTTATTATTTCTTAACTTTAAGTGGATTACTGAGTAAGTAGAAGTGTAATAAAAACGTATATCTTTCATATCTTCGTATATATATTTTTTTGTTTTATGTAATACCATAACGAATCTGAATCTGAAAATAATAGCGTTAGATTAGTCTCGTATTTTGATATCATAAAATTAAAATAAAAATCATGCATTAATTATTTCGAATAACTTAAAATACGCATTTATAAATAAAAATGTTTGTTAGTACTGAGTTATTTTACTAGTGTTTATTTACTTTACTTTTAGGTTTTGAAAATGCTTACAACTGTCGTTTTCTTAATTTTTAAATTATTTTACTATAAACAAAGTTATTAATTAATTAGAAAATATTTTCTTTTAAATCAACTGTAGACTTTATATATATATATTCAACTCAATATATAGAGTTTTAGCCAAGCAGATAACAGTTTTATTTAATTTTGTTAACTTCATACCTACAGACAAATAAAACTAAAAATTCTATAGTGTAAAATATAATTCTGTTTGTTATAAAAAGTATTTAACAATTTTTAAATACTATGTTTACATCCAAATTTTTTAAAAACAATTTACCTTGATAAATAAAGAGCCACTCGGTACCAAGGATATATGTGTTTTTTTTTTTTACAGCTAGTGGTGTCTTTAAGGTGGTTATGTAAATCTTTCGAATGTTCTAAATCTACTTCATACATGACACTTATTAGTGAATCTGGTTTTATTTTTGTAATGTTTTAAATCTTGTAGTTCTGCTCCCCTAAATCCATTTGTTGTGAGTGGGCGAGATATAGCGCAATCGTAAAATTTATTTGCAACAAAGTAGATAATGTAAAATTTTTCTTCAGTTGAGTTATAATTTATATTGAAAACATTAAAATAAAGGTAATACAATTTTATTACATCTCCCGGAGTGAGATCTAATACTTTATTTTCCATTAGTTACATCATTAATAGCATATAATCTGTTGAGAAATCTAATTTCGTGTTAGGCATATTTTAAATAATTTCCAGGCTAGAGAATGGTCTGTAAAGAATTGTGATAGATCTAATTTATAAACCTTTTGACATTCAACTTTAAAGTTTTCAAATACATCAGTCAAAAGTAAGAGATCAGATTTAAAATATAAACCATCATATTCTCAT
Source organism: Nautilus pompilius (assembly GCA_018389105.1). Classification (NCBI taxonomy): domain Eukaryota; kingdom Metazoa; phylum Mollusca; class Cephalopoda; order Nautilida; family Nautilidae; genus Nautilus; species Nautilus pompilius. The sequence goes on from JACATO010001526.1 coordinate 110,272, forward strand.
AATGTTTGAGCGTTTTACTTTGAGATACATTTTTATAATACTCACAATCTGAATGAGCTGCTTCTTTTATCTAATTCATTATAACCATTTTCTTTTGTTAATTCACTAGTAGCTAAATAATACTTACTAAAATTCTCGATAGACACACCTTTTGTTCTAAATGTTTTATCAGTAGTATGAATAACTTATTTTGGTTTTAGATTTACCACTATCTTATCTGAACTTGTTCTCATAAATTAAAAAGAATTTAAAGATCTAAATTCAAGACACACGGCCATTGTTCTATCATCTGTTATCTCTTTATCAACAGGTTAGTTAAATATACTTTCTGAAAACATGTGGTATAATAGAGAGAAATTTTTTTTAGCCAGATTTGAAAAGAAAAAGAATGATTCGATTCTTTTCGTAAGTAGATAAATTATGAAACACGAGGATGTAACTAACTGGCAGTTAAAAGACTGGTTGGATTCTCACTTTTTTTATCTCTGACAATAAAAAATTCTTTACAGATATAACAAAACTCAGAAGCAAAGGTTATATGATCTTCATTTGTATAAATGATATCTTTTAGATTTTTTAGAATTGAATCAATATTGTATACTTCTTCTGCTGCAAACTAATAGATTATTATACGTTTTAGCCATTCTCGGTAAAACCGGTAGTTTTCAATGCATATCTATCTCTCTGTTTTATTAGTTCTTTCTCATCTTCATAATTTAACCAACAGATGAGGCATAGAAAAGTTTTTATTTGTGCTTTATTATTTGCGTTTTAATTCGCATAGATATATTTTAATTATAATATAATGAGATACATGTTCTCCTGTATATTTAAATTGTAATTTTATGTGGTAACATCGTTGGTATCTTCATCAAACATGTATACATTAGCTGAGATGTTGTTGTTGTTTCTAAACTTATTTCATTTACTGCAACAGGGTTAGTGATGCCTTCTATATTCAATTTGGATTAATAATTTTCGTATTTCGTTACTCTGTAGGGGTTAGTTTTACTATAAACTGGGTGTAGATGCGCAAGTATATACCAGAAAAAAACATTTTGATCCACATTTAAATGTTTAATACAGCAATTTTTTTAAAGTTGGGTAATCCTACATATGATACTGCCTTAAGGGGAATGATTATATATACAACAAGTAGTTTGATAGTCTTTTATATAAGTAGTTAAAACGATTTTTAAAAAATTAAAGTTCACAGAAAGCGCACATATTTTTTCAGTAGAGTATGCATTGACATTTCATACATAATATAGACAAAAATACAAAGCTATAATGTCTTCATAGCTCAAAAAAGATTCTAAATCTTTAGGTCCACATTCTGATGCCGTAATTTCGAAATCAGAGTCATGACCATCAGGAACAGAGTTTATAACTTCCACATTTAATTAATCTTCTTATAATACTTCGTTTGGATTTTTTCTTAAACCTAAAATCAGCTTGTCTTTAAAAATGTTTTAACTTTTTGCCATAAGTTTAAATGGCTTAAGAAATAAATGTAACTGCAACTATTTTCATTGCCTTCGCTTATTTACAAGATTTGGCGCCAGCAACTATTCATTAATCCCTTTCTTTTTACAACTTTATCAAGAACATTTTAAAACTTGAGGTAAAAATAGGAAGTTTCACATTTGTGGCTTAAATTATTTAAATATCGAAGAATTATTTGTTATGTATTTTTTTCTACTTTAAGTCTTTGGATTTGTTGGAAATATTCTAAAAGGAAAAAAAAAACAATTAAAAGATACGAGATTTAATTTTTCTGTAAATTTCTTTCTTCTAAAAATTCTAAAAATCTACACGGATATTTTTCAAAGTTCAAATGTCAATATAGTTTCAGTTTATTAATAGTTTTATTAAATTATTTACCATGCTAAAGTTTTTCTCTACAAAAATAATCCACACGAGAATTAACTTTTGTTGCAACTTTTAAACATCTGGCAGCTTGAAATGAAGGAGGTGGGGGCTGAAATAATGTATATTTTAGGTTGTGGTCTGAGGAAAAAACGCTGGTGGATTTGGACGCGGACGCTGGAAGATCTCATAAACTTTACAATAGAAAGCAGATTCTAGTTTTCTACTAATAATCGGACTTAAAGCATCCTGCTATCATTCGGCCGGTCAGCTCGACACTTTCGTTCAAGCCTCTAGAATTCTATAAACAAGTCTCTGTATCAGATAAGAATCTATTCATTGCACTAAATTTTATAAATCACATTGTAGATATTTAGTTGTGAATATTTATGCTTGAACTTTTAAACGTGAGATTTTAAAATTAGGTTACACTAAAAGTGTCGGGTGAAAGCCAGCTTACCTTATAGGCAAATGAAGAAACGTTACTGATAACTCGATGCTTACCTGTCACGTTGGCTCTAGTCTGGTATTTATTGTGAATCAGCCACAAGAATACCTATTGACACTTGACTATTGCATCCATAATAGATATTGCTAGCTGTGGGTGTACTCTCGTGTCTGTGCTTACGTGTCTATGAGATCAAATTTATTTCAGTACAAAACGGGGCAATAAATAGGAATACTTTAATGAAGAACCGGCATCTTGCTGGGTTCTGCCCGGCGCGTTCTAATAAGTGTAGTTTCTGTAGAAGATCTAGTTCTTCACCTTTTTAAAATAAACTTGTGCGATTTCGGATTATTTTCATTCCGATGCGTAATGTCCAGGCGATTCTTGGAATGATTCAGGCTATTCTTGGAATGAATAGAGAATGGGAGGCGCGGAGACTCAATCACAAATTGACACATAGAAGAGAAGTGAGCGAAGGTCGGTCCAGAGTGGCGCAGTACGATTACAGATGGGGAAAAAACCTGAAGTTATAAGAAAATGTGGGGTGGAAGCTTCAATATCTACACAAGTCACGGTCAGTCGTAACTGCTTTCTTTCTCGAAAGCCAGTATAAACATCACGTTCAGCTGTATCCTTTTTCATCGTCGATGACAAACCCGACCAACAGGGTCACTGTTGCTTGTGAATACGACCATCATTGGTACTTTCAACTCTTTCGTTAACTGCTGTAGACTGGGTGACGAAAATAACAATAAGGTAGCTAAACAATGAAGGCGTTGGTATGTCTTCTCGTCTTAAATTGTTCATATCGATTCTATTTTACAAGTGCCTTCAAGTGTGAAGAACGTCGACAATACCTCGTCTGTAATATTATTCAAAATTAAAGCAAATCCGACTATTCAGTGACGAAGTTTTGCATCATATGAAAACACAATGATAGGGAAAAGGACAAAGGAAACAGCAACATTAACTGATAAAGTTTAGAAGGAGCATTTTAAGTAAAAACCTGATATAATCCTAGCGTAAATAATCAGAAATAGTTGTTAACATAAACTTTGGTTTATATGAAAAAAGAAGAAGAACAGCAATTATCTGTCGTAGATTTTTGGTTGCAATATGTAGTAGGATAGCAGATAATTCGCATCCATCGAGATAATCTTTTATTTAAAACAACTAATTTCCCACTCCACCTCACAAGCCCATTGCCGATTTTACAAGTTTTCGATTTCCAAATGAAAGTAGACAAAAATTCTATGCTTTTTTTTTTAACCCTTTTCAAAATAATTTGGGACCTGCACGCAAATCCCACTTCCTTGACAGCAATTTTTTTCTTTTGATTTTAAAAAAAAACTACGTCATTAAATCCTAAACCTAATGAACAAGTACTTGCACGTATTTTTAAACACGTGACTACGACAAAGACTGCAATAGACAGAGGTTTTGGCTGCCCGCTATGCGCACGTGTACCTTATAGGTGTCCCTTCTCGAAAACAATGACTGTCATGGTCAGAGGACTGAAGAAGCAGTTTAACGTTAATTTCTCCAGCCATCAACATGTTTTGGAAATGACTGAAGTCATTTTTTTTCCCCAAAAAATGTTGGTGGGGGAATAAATTAGATTACAGTAAATAGAAAAAGAGACTGTTTATTCCTTGACGCGGAATCTACCGTCTTTTCTTCTAAATGCCACGCGAAGATGGCGTTTTTGTTGTTCGTGTCAGTCTATTAAGAACAAGTAAAAGTGTCTCTCCTCCCCCCCCCGTTGAATGTGATTGGCTCTGTCATCACACGAAAGTCACCCCACTCTCACGTCAGTTGCCGGCGATGTGCGATGTTACGCGTGCAGCTGAACGGAAAATTAAAAACTCAGAGTTTTAACTTATGTAACCTAATAGTTGGTGGCGCGGCGCTCCCATGGTTAACCTAGTGAGCTGCTAAGGCCGAGGGCTCGCAGAAGACCCGACTCGGTTTGCTGTACATCTCGCTCCTCGTCGGCCTCTCATTTCCTCCTACATCTTTAAGTAAAGAGTTTCGGTCCTGGGGCAAATATACCAGTCTCCCCCTTCAAAAGCGCCCGGCCCGGAAGGAATATGGAAGTCCCGACGCGAGTAACTCCTTCTCCTCCCTAGTCATCTTGAATTATAGAAGCACAAATGGGTTTCGAGCCCCTGATTGTGGACGGCCCAAGAAGATAAAGATGGACCTAATATTAGATATTTTTGAGTGTGTCGACTTGAAAAATGTCTAAACAAAGTAGCGACAGAGAAAAACATGTAAATCGTTTTAAAAAAAAACCTGTTCTGTCAAAATTGTGACCATAAATGTTACGCACTTGGTTTTCTTAAAAAAAACAACAACAAACAACTAATCCTTACGTTAGACGATAGCAGCTTGACATTTTCTATTGATCTACGAAGCACTTGTCCTTACTTACTATTCTTTTTTTTAAGTTAACGCTAGATAATTACCAGTGATGATTATGCATGTCACGGGATTTCACGAGGACCCAAAACTAGGTGAACGTCTTAACTCGGTGTGTTTTTTTATCCGACGAGTCGAAGTGTTTCCAGATGCACAAATTTGCGTTTTTTGTGCAGTGATGAGATAATTAACGACGGCGACAACAAAGAAAGATTAACATTTTAGATTAATAGTTCCGTGAAGCTCTTAGATATCCTTGGAGTTGGTTTCGGTTTTGATCAGCAAACTGACTTGAAAAAGATTAATAACTTTTTCCTTTCGTAAGCAAAAGCAGCGAAATAAACTTTTAACTCTGACTGGTCCCCTACTCCGCGACTAGAGCAGGGGTCTCCTCGAGACAAGAACCGAAAACGTTTTGAAACCGATACTGAAAGTACTTGTGAACACGCTTTAGCCTAGCAGTAGTTAAGGTTCTGTTTACCAGCAAACTCTGCCGTGTATTTGAAAACTACCAAGGCTGAGGGTCCGGGTCCGGGTCCGGGTCCCGGTCGGAGTCAACTCGGATTGGCGTAGCAGTTTCTGGCATCGGCTCGCCTGTCGTGCGAGTTTCTTCCGGATTGTCCGTTTTCCTCACCAGTTCCGGATCCTTGTGGAGCAGCAGGATGAGGTTCTCTAACGGATAACCGCGACTCTACGCTTCCTCGCCACACCTGTAGAGACAGGTAAACAAAGCCAGAAAAATTATTTCTGAAAAACGCTAATAGTCAGATTTCTCTAGTAATCAGAAAAAATGGCGGCTCCTCCGTTATGCGCATGCGTCGTCAGCCTACACTCGATCGGTTCGTCAACATCGCGGTGATAACGAAGCCGGTCGCTAAGAGAAAAAAGAAATGTGGACACAGCAAAAAATAAAGATTAATAGTACAACGAAGATAAAATTTTAAAACGTGCAAGAAATTCCCTTTTTTTTGTATAATGCAAGATTTGTCTTATTCACTGAGAAATCTCAGTCTCTCTTATTGTAATTTAGTGTAACAGCGCTTGATGATGGAGTGAAATACTAGCATAAACGAGCCATTACGAATGACCTAAAATCATGATACAATATAATAATTTGAAAAGTTTGAATAGCATATTTTCTTTATAGTTTTATAACTTCTTAAAAATGGTATTGTTATCTACCAATCTGCAAATTTAAAGTCATATAATACGATTACGGTGTTGGTGTTTTTGTTTTACCGTTTTCTGTTTGACGATCATTCTTTTCCATCCTCTGGAAAAAGATGATTTTCTGTTCGCCATCATCAGCACCGCATAATACTGATTGTTTTAAAACTACAGGTATGTATGTATATATCCAGTCCTCCTCTCATCCTAGCCGTCATCTCTTGAAACCGCCCGGCTGCTTTGAGACACGGCGATCTACTCACCTTACACGGCACACCTGTCTGCCTACCTCTTTTTTCTCAACTTCGACGCTCTGATTTTGTTCTTCATCGTCTCCGAAAATATCTCTTCCTCATCCCCTCCAATTCTGCCGTTTAACTGGGTTTGGTTTCCTTCTGGCAGAATTTCTTTGTTGTCTTATCGTTGTTTTGTTTGCTCTTCGTCTGTTTTAATTGTAATTCTTCTTCATGACAACCGAACTCCATCGTTTGCATATCCGCGTAGCTATAGAGTCGTTCCATGGGCTTCTTCCCTTTCTTTGAAATGTACGTAGCAACTAAAAGCACCGCTCGATAAACCGAGGTCTAAAAATAAGAACAATGGATTACGTGAGATTATGTGACAACAGGGGCTTGGTTGTAAGTAAAACAGGGCTACAGTTCATTTTAAAATCTAAAGCACGGGTTTATAAGTCTTACATAGGCCGATAGATGTTTCGATTAGGATAATAACCGGGATGATCGGGCTGAGAATAAGATATAGTGATTTTTATTCCTGTACTAAATGTTTAAACATTTGACAAGAAGCCACTGTTATCCTCACAACAACAGCGGTCGGGGGAGATGAGTGCTGGACCTGAAAGTTAAAATGACATAAATCTAAATGGGGTCTTTTCAGGTTGTTTCACTGTGACACAATCGGTGAGAAAAGGGGGTGGGGCGCAGTAAACCGCTAGGGGCGCGATTTGGTGTACTCACTGGCATGGATGGCTTCTCGCTCTTTTTCACCGCCAGCCGGCCGCCGTGTGGGTCTCTTTCCACACCCAGATGAATGGAGAGTAGTTCTAGTAGGGATTTCCCTGCCAGAGTGGGAAGTGCCGGGAGTCACGTGGCGCAGAATTGGTGATTTTGTATGATCAAACAGACTGCATCTCTCTCTCTCTCTCGATCTCTCTCTCTCCATCTCTCTCTTCATCTCTCTCTCTCTCTATTTACTAACGCCATCTCTCTTTCTCTCCATCTCTCTCTCTCTCCATCTCTCTCTCATCTCTCTCTCATCTCTCTCTCTCTCCAATTACTGACGCCATCTCTCTCTCTCTCCATCCCTCCCTCTCTTCATCTCTCCTTCTTCCTTCTCTTCACCCCTCTCTTCCCAATTCAAATAAAAAGAAGAATAAAAAAGCAAGACGAAATCTGGGGCCGGTTAGATTACCTTTTTAGGGTTCGTATTGTCACTTCATTAAAACAAACAAACTGTTAATCTGCCTGAAACAGAAGCGCTACCACTCAGAAAGTCTGAGAAAAACGGTCCACAAATCAAAGAGGATGAAAATCTTGCACTTCTGATCGATATCTCTTATTTCTCGATGTTTAGAGGGAGGGAAGTGGCGATAAAGGTATAGAAGGAAATAGATTAAGTATATATATTTTTTCTCTCTCTACGCACGTATTTCGGTTTTCTTGAATGACGGAAGCTGTAAAAATCCGTCACGGATAAACGAACAGAGGTGCGAGACCAACAGATTTAAATTAACTGGCTCCAAGGGACGTAAAGTTTATTCCCAAATAGTGATTTAACAGAATTGGATTAGGTGGGGGGACATATACCGCACTCCGAATATCTTCGATGTGGATCCACTCTCCTTAAAAACTTTACACGAAATCCAGCAGTTATTGTCAGTCAAAAATATTTTAAAACTTTGGGAAATAGATTAAGCCTTTTACCAGAAAGATTTGCTAATTCTTCCAAATGACAAAAATTATAAACATTACACATAAATAAATAAATGTATTATTTCAACAACAAAAGGACTGTAGACCTTTAAATATATATACGACACTTTTATAAGTCAGAGACCTTTAAATTTATACGTCACTTTTATAAGTCAGAGACCTTTAAATTTATACGTCACTTTTACAAGTCAGAGACCTTTAAATTTATACGTCACTTTCATAAGTCAGAGACCTTTAAATTTATACGACACTTTTACAAGTCAGAGACCTTTAAATTTATACGTCACTTTTACAAGTCAGAGACCTTTAAATTTATACGACACTTTTATAAGTCAGAGACCTTTAAATTTATACGTCACTTTTATAAGTCAGAGACCTTTAAATTTATACGTCACTTTCATAAGTCAGAGACCTTTAAATTTATACGACACTTTTACAAGTCAGAGACCTTTAAATTTATACGTCACTTTTACAAGTCAGAGACCTTTAAATTTATACGACACTTTTATAAGTCAGAGACCTTTAAATTTATACGACACTTTTATAAGTCAGAGACCTTTAAATTTATACGTCACTTTCATAAGTCAGAGACCTTTAAATTTATACGTCACTTTCATAAGTCAGAGACCTTTAAATTTATGCGTCACTTTTATAAGTCAGAGACCTTTAAATTTATACGTCACTTTCATAAGTCAGAGACCTTTAAATTTATACGACACTTTTATAAGTCAGAGACCTTTAAATTTATACGTCACTTTCATAAGTCAGAGACCTTTAAATTTATACGTCACTTTCATAAGTCAGAGACCTTTAAATTTATACGACACTTTCATAAGTCAGAGACCTTTAAATTTATGCGTCACTTTTACAAGTCAGAGACCTTTAAATTTATACGACACTTTCATAAGTCAGAGACCTTTAAATTTATACGTCACTTTCATAAGTCAGAGACCTTTAAATTTATGCGTCACTTTTATAAGTCAGAGACCTTTAAATTTATACGACACTTTTATAAGTCAGAGACCTTTAAATTTATACGTCACTTTCATAAGTCAGAGACCTTTAAATTTATACGTCACTTTCATAAGTCAGAGACCTTTAAATTTATACGACACTTTCATAAGTCAGAGACCTTTAAATTTATGCGTCACTTTTACAAGTCAGAGACCTTTAAATTTATGCGTCACTTTTATAAGTCAGAGACCTTTAAATTTATACGTCACTTTTACAAGTCAGAGACCTTTAAATTTATGCGTCACTTTTATAAGTCAGAGACCTTTAAATTTATACGACACTTTTACAAGTCAGAGACCTTTAAATTTATACGACACTTTTATAAGTCAGAGACCTTTAAATTTATACGTCACTTTCATAAGTCAGAGACCTTTAAATTTATACGTCACTTTCATAAGTCAGAGACCTTTAAATTTATACGACACTTTCATAAGTCAGAGACCTTTAAATTTATGCGTCACTTTTACAAGTCAGAGACCTTTAAATTTATACGACACTTTTACAAGTCAGAGACCTTTAAATTTATACGACACTTTTATAAGTCAGAGACCTTTAAATTTATACGTCACTTTTATAAGTCAGAGACCTTTAAATTTATGCGTCACTTTTATAAGTCAGAGACCTTTAAATTTATACGACACTTTTACAAGTCAGAGACCTTTAAATTTATACGACACTTTTATAAGTCAGAGACCTTTAAATTTATACGTCACTTTTATAAGTCAGAGACCTTTAAATTTATACGTCACTTTCATAAGTCAGAGACCATTAAATTTATACGACACTTTTACAAGTCAGAGACCTTTAAATTTATACGTCACTTTTATAAGTCAGAGACCTTTAATTTATACGACACTTTTACAAGTCAGAGACCTTTAAATTTATACGTCACTTTTATAAGTCAGAGACCTTTAAATTTATACGACACTTTTACAAGTCAGAGACCTTTAAATTTATACGTCACTTTTATAAGTCAGAGACCTTTAAATTTATACGACACTTTTACAAGTCAGAGACCTTTAAATTTATACGTCACTTTTACAAGTCAGAGACCTTTAAATTTATACGTCACTTTCATAAGTCAGAGACCTTTAAATTTATACGACACTTTTACAAGTCAGAGACCTTTAAATTTATACGTCACTTTTATAAGTCAGAGACCTTTAAATTTATACGACACTTTTACAAGTCAGAGACCTTTAAATTTATACGTCACTTTTACAAGTCAGAGACCTTTAAATTTATACGTCACTTTTACAAGTCAGGCTGTGTAATGTCATAAACCGTCTTTATAGATACACACTTTAGGGTATCGATAATATGTATAGTTATTATAAGTGGCTTTCCATCTCTGTTTACTTTAATATTAATAATCATAATCTCTGTAACAGGACGAAGACAACAGTAACAACATGTGCCCGTGAGAGATAAGTTACACGCGGGAAGTTTCGTTACTTTGCTAACAAATGTCGGTCTTATCAGAGAGACTAAATATAGACACCACTCGCTTTCCTCCCGTGACGTGGACACGGTGACGGGCAGGACAGGAAGGGACATTCTAAAACTGTAAACCGATTTTAGGCTCCATAAAGGTTAAGGGTCGCCTCGGTGGTTGTCAGACCGTAGTAGTCCAGAGACGTCAGTTGTTTTTTTTTTATATCCGGCGCCCCTCTCTCTATTCACAAGATTTAGGAGGGTGGATACAGTAGCAGTAAGTGAAATTAGATAGCGATCGTTAGTCACAACTAGTGAAGTGACCCACGACCGTTGAGCGGCGTGACGGCTCTGTGTACCGTGTATGCGAACGATTAAGAACACCCTAGGTGACACGGGGAGCGGAGACATCAAACATGGCTACCCGCCTACACTGACGCGAATTTAATTGATCTTTGATTTATGAAATGGCTCGGTAAGTTTGTGTAAGAGGGACAGACCCGGGACTCTCGCCGCTCCCTCGCTTGGCTTCGGTGTTTGTAATCAAATCTCTTATTTAGAGATTTACTCGATACCCCGTCCCCAGGCTTGAGAAATACAAAGTGGCAATTCAAAGGGCCCTCTTTTTTTTTTTTTTATCGATGTCCCCCCCCCCCAAAAAAAGCTGGGGTCAGAAATGAATTCGTCACGTGGATTTGTCTATTCTTGAAAACGACAGCTGCGCGTGCGGTTGGAAATGGGTGGAGGGGGGAGGGGTGTGTCTGGGTACCGAAGGTCTGCTGTGGGCTAGAGAGAGAGAGAGAGAGATGGAGAGAGAAAGGGGGAGAGAGAGAGAGAGAGAGAGAGAAGGGAGAGAGAGAGAGAGGGAGGTGGAGAGAGAGAGAGAGTGAGAGACGGCGGCGGTATAATGAGGGATTGGCTGGTCATGTACAGGAAGACGCCGTGGAAGCGCGATAATAAAAAAGTGGACCTTACACTTACTCTGTGTGAGAGAGAGAGAGATGAAGAGAGAGAGAGAGAGAGAGAGAGAGAGATGGAGAGAGAGAAGGAAATACACGACGGGTCAACGCCATTAGTCGAGCCAAGTAAAGCAAGTGTGTTTATTGTTGCCTCTAGCAGCGCCTACCTGTGCATACCTTTATAATGATTAAAATGATATTTTTTTTTTACAAAATGAAGGACTTTTTAAAGTCCCCTTTAAGAAAACTTCATTGTAAAGAGCATTCAGGGGAAAGTCTGCAAACAAACTTTCTTCTTTAGAATGGAATCTCGTCGTGTGCTTAATTTAAAGTTTCAAAATGGTTTAAAGAAAAAATTTTTAAAAATTAAATTCAAACCAGACATTAAATTATTTAAATAATACTGTTTTATTTCTTTGTAAAAGTAATCTTCAGACAATTAATTCGCTAACACTGGCTGATGGTTAAGGGCCCGGAAACTTTTAAATCAACTTATTCTCTCTCTCTAACTTAAAAAAGAAAGGAAAACCACTATTGCCTCGTATTCCAAACATCAGAACAGCTGAACTCTCTGAGTGAACTATGTTACGAAATCAAATTTACCCTATTTATAGCAAAGTAACAATACCAAGTACAACCAAACCTCGCCGACTGAGAGAGGCTAATTAACTGGTGAACAAAAGGTTCTAATTTTGTTTTCATTTCCATCACCTAACTAACTTTTCCTGCCTTTTTTCAGCTGCAATCTGCCTGCGTGCAGTAGCGCATATATTACTACTACGTTATCATATATATCTTCATTTGAAAAAAGTGCTTCGTAAAATAATTATAATATAAAGTTTACTTTAAAACGGTAAACAAATTAGAAACGAATATCTTTAAAATTATTCATGTAGGAAAATCTGTCTTTTTTAAAGAAATTTTATCACTTTTAAAATATTCACTTCTTTTTAGAGAGAGAGAGAGAGAGAGAGAGAGAGAGAGAGAGGAGAGAGAGGAGAGAGGAGAGAGAGAGAGATGGAGAGAGAGGAGAGAGAGAGATGATGATGGAGAGAGAGATGGAGAGAGAGAGAGGAGAGAGAGAGAGAGAGAGAGAGAGAGAGAGATGATGATGGAGAGAGAGATGGAGAGAGAGGGAGATCAGTTAATTAAAGATTTATTTGTTCTTTTTCTTTTACCCTTCAGTCCAAATTTAGTAAAATAACCACGCAATCATCAAGTTAGTTACGTAAAGAATATTCTTGTTTGTTTTGTTTTTTTTACCTCTGTTCAGATTTTCCGATAAAAAAATATGTACTGGGAAATAAGAGCATAAATGAGCTAAACTTTGCTAACTTATTTAGGTTTGATTACCTTTGTTACATCTGTACGTACGAAGATCATCCTTACCCAGGCTGAGGATGAACAACAGAGAATAAACAGAAACGTTTTTAAAATTTTCACTCAACAAGTGTTATGATCGTGTCAAAAATTGTTATTATTATTATTATTATTATTATTCTTATTATTATTATTATTATATTATTATTATTATTATTATTTATTATTATTATTATTATTATTAAAGTGCAAAGAAAACTACAACACTAGGATATAACAATATTATCAAATAACAAACAGTGATGCTCAGATGTTAACTCTCCTTTCAACTAATTTCACTTTGACCAGTTTTCTTTGTCCATACCGAACAAACATCCACAAGTGCAATTAAAATAAAACAATAACTTGAATATTTAGAAAAACAAACAAACATATATATATATATATTACTCCAATAGGTTTTAAGCCACTTCTGTTAATTAATTAATTTATTTATTTATTTATTTTTAATTTAAATTCAAATGCTGATTGTAGTTGAGTAGGAAGAATTTCTTGAACAACTGGAAAACATGATATGCGCAATTTTTCCGAACAACTTTGTAAAAACTGCGCTGCCAATAATAATAATAATAATAATAATAATAATAATAATAATAATAATAATCTTTTACAAATAAAAATTAAATAGAAATAATAAGCGAAAGTAAAAAAAAGTATTTTATAAGAGTAAAGTATCATCTGAAATTAAATACCTAATTAAGACGCCAAATCGCTTTAATAAGAGTTCATCTAATCCCAGCCCATTAAGTAGTAACTACTTCTGTGATGTTTTTCCAGCTTTTACTCTCATCATCGCTGTCTCAGAAAACTTCCGATGATTTTCTTAACTTTTAATTTTCTTTCTGTCTTTACTATTTTACACTTGATTTATATATATATCTTTGTTGATAGACACCCACAGAAAGTTTGTGCTTACTTCTCTATTATGACTGGTCAGTAGCTTGTTGATATCAGTATTTAATCTTAAAGTAATCGTTTTAATTAACAGGACTTTGTCTAGGATTAGGTATGAACCCACTAACACAAGGCGTAGGATCTCAACAACAGCAACAACAACACACACGCACACACGGCTTTGCTGTCTACTCGCAGTTACTACTCGTCACGTGTCCACTCTACGGACTCTCTCTCCTTCCAAGTTTTCCTTCCTTCTCTGGCGGCGGAAAAATAGTCTTAAATTACTTCTTTTTCTTCTTGTAGTTGAAGCAATCCAGTACCTACTAGAAACTTCCTTTCGGAAAGTCCTAGTGTTTGTCATTTAAAAATCCAGCTATTAATCGAAAAAAAAAAAAAACCGATTAACCCTTTTCTTCCTCTACGGGTTAGAAATTACTCCGCCTGATCTCTGTCAATCGATTTCCTCTTTAAAACCAAAACGGTTCCGTGTCCGTACCCAGGTATTTTTTGTTTTTTTTTTATGAAAAAAAGAAGGAGTGGGTTATCGAGAATAAGGGGTGCACTCATGTAGTCAAATACATAAAAGAAATAATAAACAATCTTTTTTGTTTAAATTTTAAAAATGACAAGGAATAATTGAGGTGTACATGATTCTAACTGTGAAATTGTTTAGTAATTATTTCCCTGGGAAATTCTTGAGTTTGCCCTGAAACATATGGAATTTTAATTGAAAGGAAGAACCGAGCATCTACAGTCATTGCGAAAAGTTTTGCAGTGCCCTGTGATTTTCCCAACTTCGCTCGACGGAGTCGAATTAACCCTTCTGAATTTGCATAACGGCGTCACGTTATTGCACTGAAGCGTGTTCCGCCCGGTAGGGTTTTATGTACTTGATCGGGAAATGACAAGAAAATCCAAGAATGATTTCCGAAAAGTGTCAAACTATATATATGAGCAAGATTCGAAAACGAGTTTTGTTACTGGTATTTCTGGGATGATGCGGAACTTCTGGCCCTGGCTGTGTAAACTCAGACACAGGCTTGGACTTTATCTATATTTTAAAAACCTTTGAATACCTTCGTTCTGATACTGATTGTTTGTTGTTTCTCCTTCCTTTCTACCCCACAGGTGTTTACATGAACGATCATGTCTGAGTATTACCATTTCCTCCTCTTCCCCCCAAAAAATAAAGATAAAAATAGAAGGTTAATTACTCTCTAGAATCTTCCGTTTGGGTCATTCCTTCTCGCTTTCTAATGAGATTCTCTTTCTTATTTCAAAAGTTTAGGCTGTTATGTCTAATTTGTCGAGAGTAGTAAATAGGGGATAATGCTAAATCAACCAACACCTGTGGACATTAGGAGCCTAGAATGGTATCTTCGAGGTGAGAGCTACTTCGTCCGCAGGTCGGCAGAAATAAGCCTGTCTGGATTGTAGAGAGAATAAGGCGACTAGTGGAGAGTAGCAGATATATTTTAAAACAAAAATGGCCCGAAGATTGTCTTTGATGATATTTAATAATAAGAATAAAAATTAAATACTTGCATGTGTTTGTGTGTGAGGGTTGATGGGGAGAGGTGAACAGAAATAAATCGCAATGATAAAGTATTTTCTTACCTCATAACATTTGAGAAAGAATGTAAGACATATTTACGTCCGGACGTGTGAGAGGGGGACTTTGGATGGTTTGTTAGTGAGCTGTTTTCTTTTTAATTTACATCAATCAAACGATAGATATTTGAACTCGTAGCAGCGCAGGCCACCGTCCAGTTACATCTTTCCTTGTAGCGCATTTTGTTTGCACCCGCTGGCATCTACAGCTATCGCAGCATCGCTGTCGTCACGTTATATAGACGGATATCGAATGTGGCGACCAGTGTAAATAAATAGCATAAATGGATGCAAAATACAAAGGTTAATAGGAAACTAAAGGTCGTGTTAGATAGGTGGAGAAACATCATATCCTTCAGATGGGTGTTCCCAACTTGACGTAATTCAATAGAAAAAAGGAAGAAACAAGAGCTGGTTTGAGAAGTACGGCGAGTTAACGGACCAGGGTGGCTTTGAAAGATCCTGTTTGGCCGTATTCCAAAGACATTCTTCATTCAACCAAAGACCTCGTTTCTTGTTCATCATTTATTAAACATCAACGGCGAGCTGCCAGTAAAACAAACAGAATGCTCCAGCACGTGACTTACAGGACACGTGTGAAGGGAAGCGTGTCGGGATCTGGTTTGGATAATGCTTGTCTAACCACGTAGGTCTCACCTGCGCATCTTGTTATTGAGTTTTGCACTTTCTGTTTCGAACTTTGCCAGGTTTCGACCCCAGTTTGTTTTAGATAAAATTTTAATAGCAAAAGCCCACGTAAAGCGATTATATAAGGGATTCTAAAATCCTTCAGATGTTTACCAGCATTAGCGCATGGTATTGGCAGCCATTTCCTCGGGTGATGTATTTTTGGCTTATACTGTAATTTCCTCGCCGATTTATGACTGTGTTTTTATTTTCTGTATGTTTTTTCAAGAAACTGCTATACAAGAAACTCTGGTTTTCTGCTCTAAGTTCCACAAAACAAGCGTAGACAACCGCTGTGACGTTGTAATCTACATCCCTCTCTTCAGGTATAAAAAAGCAAAAACCAATCAGATTTTTAGGACTTTCTCTGGTAGTAATGAGAGTTTGATCAGAACCGGGTTTTGTCAAAACACCTGAGGATGGAGCGGGCGCGGCTGTCGAGAGACGGACGGACACAACTCCGAAGTTAGGAAGACACAAAAAGCGATAACCTCGGTTTGGACAGAGCTTTAACAGATGTCAGAAACAATAGCATTTGTTTTAAGGTAACAAAATGAACTTATTTTGGATGTTCAGAAAGACGGTTAAGCTTAACTGTGACTTTTGGAGCATAAACCGCGTGGTTATCCACGTCTCCGAGAATTAAGCAAAATATTTTGTCACCTAATGTCGGACTCTGTGATACTCTTCGGTCAGCAGTACGATTTTCTTCACTGATGTCCAAACGAAGACCAGAAATCACGAATATGCTGAATTGTCAGAAACGTAGTAAGATTTATTCCTGTGACACAACAAGTACCGGCCTGGAAACCGGCGGAAATGGAAGAACACACTTTCGTCATTTGAAGTTTACGTTTCTGAGTTAGATAACGTCTTCAGGCCTAGGAAATCAGTAGTACCCGGTGTGTGTCTGTGTGTGGGAGGGTTTGTAAAGAAGTCGACGGCTCGTGAACTAATCTTGTCCCATGCTCTATAGAGTTGGATCCTGAATGGTCAGTCACATATTAATTTTTTCCTCCCTTCGCCATGCAAGTGCCCGCTGTCTTGCTGCAAAGGTAGACGAAGACCATGTAGCTGTAGACGAAGAAGGAAAATCAGGCACGGGATATCGTCCTCATATCAGCGGCCTTTCAGCACTAGATGACTAAAAATCCATATTTACCACGGCAGCCCCTTCTCCCATATCGTGCTATCTCGCGCAGCGGCTTGTCTGAGAGAGGAAACATTTGTCCAAACATCTGCGGCGATGCCTTTCGCTAAAGACTTCCCCCCTGTACTCTATCAGATCTTAGTAAAACACTATTAACACGCGTGACAGTAGATATGTCATTTTATTATTGTAAGTTGTTTTTCTTTACAAAGGCGCCTGGTTTTTGGACTGTCTGAGTATATAAAACTCCATGCAGCATTTGGTAGTATATGTAGTGTCGGAGAGCAGCCGGCGGGATAAGCAGTTTCCCGTCTCTATCCCAAAAGAGTTTAGTTTCAGTTTTAGTTCCAAAGTAAATGATGACATTAGTTAAAAGGCTGAACAGCTGTTCAAACGAATTCTGGGTACTTTTCTTCAGCCTCAACTACATCCGCCAAGAATAACTTAAGCCGTTATTTACTTTTGAGAATGTATTATTCTATTCTTAAGAGAATTAAGAAATGTTAAACGAATTTATCAGATAATCTGGCGCTAATGAAGAGGATTTTGGTTTTTTCGTTGTCATCTAAAAATGTTTAAAATGCTATTTAAGAACTTCCTAGTGGAAGAGCACAGGTTAACTTCTGAGCAGCAATATTCTTATTTGTTTTCAATGTTTTGTTTGAGATGACTGAAACTCTGGAGAATTCACTTGGCGCCTGATATTTATCTTTAAAGACTCCTTAATATTTCCACATAAAGAAAAGCACCTACTTGAGTGGATTAACTGATTTTCCCCAGCAAGAATGGTGGGTGAATTACGTTGTAATACCTGCCAAACTTCTTATCTACGTACAGGTGAGAATAACAAGGAGAGAGAGAACGAGGAACAAATGCCATCTCGTGGAATAATCTCCGCCAGTCTCTTGCCAACAGACTCGGTATTATCTTGCATGATAAGAAAGCTCGACTAAGCCGGCGGATCTGAATATATCAGAAAGGAGAGGCAGACTGATTTAAAACCCTGGCCGCCGAAATAAACGCACAGACAAGATACTTCAGCATCTGTGGGCGTCGGACGGAGAGTAAAGAATGTTAGGTATTTTCTCGAAAACATTTCACCTGAATAATCAGCCACATGTCGGTAACAGAATGTAATATGCATGATGTGCTTTATCGTGCAAATAAACTTTACAAAAAGAAAACGTTTCGCAAAACTGACGTAGAGCTGATTTAATTAGTAGAATTATCTGTGGATATATTTAGTACGATCTGTTGTTTTCAGACAAATTCGACAAACGCTTGGAAATATCAATTGAGACTTCGCCATTAGTTCCTACGAGAACGTTTAGCGAATGTTCTTCGCCAATAGTTTCTACGAGAACACTTACCGAAAGTTCTTCGCCAATAGTTTATACGAGAACACTTACCGAAAGTTCTTCGCCATTAGTTCCTACGAGAACGCTTACCGAAAGTTCTTCGCCATTAGTTCCTACGAGAACGCTTACCGAAAGTTCTTCACCATTAGTTCCTACGAGAACGCTTAGCGAAAGTTCTTCACCAATAGTTTCTACGAGAACGCTTACCGAAAGTTCTTCGCCATTAGTTCCTACGAGAACGTTTACCGAAAGTTCTTCGCCATTAGTTCCTACGAGAACACTTACCGAAAGTTCTTCGCCATTAGTTCCTACGAGAACGCTTAGCGAAAGTTCTTCGCCATTAGTTCCTACGAGAACACTTACCGAAAGTTCTTCGCCATTAGTTCCTACGAGAACGCTTACCGAAAGTTCTTCGCCAATAGTTCCTACGAGAACGCTTACCGAAAGTTCTTCGCCAATAGTTCCTACGAGAACGCTTACCGAAAGTTCTTCGCCATTAGTTCCTACGAGAACGCTTACCGAAAGTTCTTCGCCATTAGTTCCTACGAGAACGCTTACCGAAAGTTCTTCGCCAAACAGTCATTTTTGCTTTAAATAAACCGTAAAAACGGCAAAAGCTTTTATTCTGTTGACATGGAAAAATATCAATAAACAGTCACGTCTTCTATAAAGAGTGCCCACAGGAGAATCAAGCCTAATAATCTCATGTGTATTCCGACTAATATAGCTAGCGAAACCAAAATGCCAAAAAAACTTACATATATTAATACGGATTTAATAAATAAATCGATTTTGTCGCTCAGCTGCCGTTGAAAACTAAGAGTTCAGATGTCGCCGTCAGCCGATATTGGATAGGATCAAAAAATAAATTCGGTTTAAAAAAAAAAAAGTCGTCGCAGTTGTTTTTAGAAATATCCGGAGTCACTGCTATCTATTTTCGAGTGCCAGTCGATGTTTATCTACTCGCAGAAATTACCACTCCCGTGTCAAAGACAAAAGAAGCGGCAGGATTTCCCCATTGGAGAAGGGCTCACACCTCCCCCTCTGTCATACGAGTTGGTCGGTCCGGACGGGTCTGACTGGGGTCTGCTCTGTTTCTCAGCTTCCAGTATACAAGCCCATAGCTGTCGACGATCGCAGCTGCCAACCCACTGACAGACTCGGGGTGTTTTCGCAAGTAGCAGAAAATGACGTGAAATTGCCCGACCCCGAGATCAATCGGCGTGGTATCGGGGGGGTGCAGGCGTGTTTTACATCACCCCCCATCCTCCCCCCCGACACATCACGCGAGCGGGGGTGCGGATTTTTTCTCGTTTCATCAAATCGTGATAGCGTTGACGGCTTCCTTCCACCTTATTTATTTTCTCGAGAACCGCGGATAAACAAAACTTCCGACCATTTCCGAACCGATTACGCGCCGTCCGGTTGGGCGCGCGCGCCGAGCTCGCCCTTCCGTCTCCCTGGTCTTGTATCGAGAAGTCGTTTTCTCAGTAATAAACATCACGGAGAACCGGAGCAGCTTCTGTACCATCAAACTAAACTAACTACATTGCTTCTGGTCGGACCGCACTAATCATTTTACTTTCAAACCCTGAATTCTGGCGAAACTAAATCTAAATTATTATTTAGCAAATGTCCGCTTCTAAATCCCCCCTCTCTTTTAGCATTAAAAAAGGGATTGCTATGTTTTTTGGGGGGTGGTGGTGGCTAATAATGTCTCTTTAAAGACCTGTAACTAAGGACTTAATGGAAAGGCCAAAGTTCAATATCTTAAAACGATCTCTTAATTAACAACTCATTAGAATTACGACTTCAAAAACTGAAAGTATTTGTTCTTGCTACGTTCATGTATCCAATAAACTTCATCAGGGATCTCAATATCATCGATAGTGTCGATGGTCACTTACGGTGTCAATTTACAATAGCCGCTTTGTATAGCAATCTTTTAATGCTGAGATAATCCCTTGGTGTGATGGGTGGCATCACAGAAGTGGTGCTCGCAGGAAAGACCTTGCCAGCGACATCGTTGACATGCGAAGATTGGTTATCTACCAAGAGTAGTATCATGAGTTTCTCTTTTTTTTTCCCCTCTTCCTTTTTTGCATCTGTTAGACGAACTGCTTGGACGGCCATGAACGAGAAAATGCCATTGGTTATCGATACTACTTTGTTGGGATTCCTCAAACGGGCAGAGCTGACAGCTTTGTAATTTTTCGACATCGAGCTTTGCTCATTCCTAAAGGCTGTACGTCACCCAGTGTCAGTCTCTTTTTTGGACCGATCTCCACCGTTTGCTACTTCTGATTTAGAAGGCTGGGTTCCACATCAGGAAGTGCTTGAAATAAATAGGCCAATTCTACTAAAGACTGGAAATTTCTGGCTCTCGCGCAGCATCGGCCTTAACCGGTGTTTGAAGTCAACAACAGCTCTTTTGTTAACATCTGCATTATTTCCATCAATTCCAAATCTTTAAAACGAGTTGCGGTCTCTGTAGGAGTGTGACCGGCTAAATAGCTTGGAAGGAAATAAAGTTTTCGTGAGAGCAGGTGCTTCTCTTAATTGTTCATTATACGTGCTGTCTTACACAAAAGATCATCTGACCCGCAATTTGTCTGGCGAGAGGAAAAAATATTTGACGCCATTTGCTTCATAATTATTAGAGTTAGAAGTTTTTTCTTTAAGATGTCTGACACAGTCTGTCTAATGATTTAAAGTTTCTTAACCCTGGTTTTACGTTGGTTTATGTTTATAAGATGTGATATGTAGACTGATTTTCATTCTTCAGAGAAATCTCTATTCTATTTTCACTTACAAGCTATTTCCTGACACACCTACTTATACACTGTATATTGCGGAAGCCATTTCAATCCCCTGCATGATAAACCACGCTCTAGTCCCTCGATATCCCCCTACTAGAACTTTGCAAAGTTTCTGCAAGATTTGAAACGACACAGTACTCCGGATACAAATTAAAATATTAAAATATTATTTCGTGCTACCATCTTTGTTTTAGAAAATAAATGAAACTTTTCGGCACACAGCAACAGTCTTCTTTCACTTGCCGGCTGAAAGATTTCGACTGACTTTAAAGATAATCTGTGGAATACGTCACAGCGGGAGCAACCGACGGTGTTCCGAGCAGCGGAATAGAAAGATGCCGTTTCCAGTCAATTGTTAGGATAACCAAAGATGAAGACAAAAATCCGTTCTTTGACAACAACAACTGCAGTTTCTGATATTCAGAGATAGCAAATCTCTCGACAGCTGCCGGCGAACAGCCATAACACTGGGGGGGATTATCAATGGAAGAAAGAGGGCAGGAAAGGCAAAGAGCTGCTCTTGGATCTGTCGCCGGTTACCTCAGGGGCTAATGTGGTCAGGGTATCACTTGACACCTCACTCGTCCCATAACCCATAGGTCGCTGGTGCACCCTGAGAGGTGTCTAGGACATTTTGCCACCTGGCGGATGATCGGGGTAATAGCCAATAAACAATCACTGCTCTAAAATACGAGTACCAGATAATCTTGGTTTCATGTATTCGGATTAAATATCCCTGAAACTAAAATTAACGGTTTAATTAAAGACTCCATTTGAGGTCGGAGAAAGTAGAAGACAAGTTATCCGATAAATAGTTTAGAAATTCCCACCAACACGACCATTAAACCATTTGTACAAACAAAGATCTTTTCTTTTTTATTATTCCCAGAGAGAAAGTACACATTTGGAGGATGAAACAGGGAAGAGCTCCGCTGTTAGAATCTGAATATTGAAAAAATAAACGATTTTAACGTTGGGGAAAAGAGTGCACGTGGAATGTGTTTGCGGTTTCTCGCGAATAAAATATCCGTCTATGTCAAACATTAACTGAGAGTGACTGCCTAGCTCCCATAAAGCTAGTGCCAGCAAATTGAGCGTACGTGAGAGTGTTTATTGTGATACTGGCCTTCCCATTCCTCCCGTATCGACTTGCCAACCGAACGTACGCGGCGGAATGCTTGGTTTTGCTGTACGTCGCCGAGTTCACACGGCTGAATGATGCGGAAGTGCAAGCAAAATACTAACGATGCAAAACCGTTTTGTTTTTTTATGAATGCACGATGCACCAGAAGGTCAGAGATAAGGTAAATAGTTTGGAAGCTAGCAGACAGAGAGGCGAGCCGGTCCGACTGTCAGAGCACCACATGGTATCTCCAAGACCCGCCCTGCTTTCTGTCAGAGCCGGGCCGAGCCTACAGACCTACAGCAGAGCCTTCCAACCATAATTAATTAAAACAACAAAGTGACTCGTACAATCGATACAGGGGTGGGGCGTTTAGCTTACACGGCGAGGTATCTATCAAACGTGCCGGGGGTAGGACGGGCTCGTAACGCAGACGGGAGGGGGGCAGGGCGGAGGAGCCAGGAGACGCGGGTCTGGGGTCTGTTTTGACACTCGGCTGCGGTTTGTATATACAATGACGCGAAGGTTTCCGCCGTGAGGGGCCTCTTGGTATACAGTTAAATACCAAGCGAGCGGCTCCGCCAGAGGCGTGTCCGCCCCTAGCGCGTTCATCCGCGCTACACCCCAGCGTGGTCAATTGAAGCTAGTATGTATGACGTATCTGTAGTGTTTCTAAATCTCCGCCTTGAAGAGTGCACCCACGGGGAGGGTATTCTGCGCCGGTTGTTGGTCGCTGTTACCGGTTTTGTATTATTATCTCGAAGAAAATTATAGCAAAAAAAAAAAATAATAATAAAATAAATAAAAATTGAAATTTGAGCCGTTTAAAAGGAAATAGAAAGATGAACTAAATCGGGGGTCTCTTTGGCCCTTTAATCACGCTGGCTGGTCTTAAGGAGAGATAAACCGCAGCACGAGCTGCTTGAGATTGTTCTGAACACCTAAAACATCCATAGTCAGATTAGATTCACTCCATAAATTTCTGAAAGTGAATCAAATAAAGAAGCATTTATTATGGCCTTTGTTATAATAACACACACACAGCAAATGGGCAAATTCCCTTTCTATTTAAAAGCAGGAAGTCAGAGAGAAGTTTTCCATTCTCGTCAGCAGGCTGATTAACTATAAATCTAAAACTCGATTTATGCGATAATCTCCTGGCTGTTGTTCATTTCGTTATTATCCAGTTTCTGGGAGACTCTCCCCTCTCATCAGGGTGATTCCGATCGCACGCAACTGTCACACAGTTAGTTCTTTTGTCACGGGATGGATAACTGAGACAAGCATTAGACAATGGGGGAGTTTTCCCTCACGTGACACTCACCGACAAAGATGGACCCGGCGGGATGTTGACGTGAAATATACCAACGGGAATCGACATCGCATCAAATCTATTAAAGCGCGCACTTTTTTTAGCAGCGATTGCCGATTCCCTCACACCCTTTCCTGCAACAATTACTAGTTTACTGAGCAGACTATTGGTAGATCAGTGGCTCCTTCCTCGTCTCTACAGAAATACTGACGCGAGATTCAGAGGTTATGGACTGACAGACTTTCTGCCCGAGTCGATCACTGCCCTCTACACCAAAAGGAACAACGGGGATGGCGACGGCGGCCTGGTTTGATCGGGGAAAGGGTGTGTGTCCCCTTTTATAGCAGACAGGGCGTATCCTCCGATCGTCCATAAACCCACGACACTATTAAACAAGCGGGTTGGGAGGCGATGTGAAATCAAAATATGACGTCGACCGGTCATCGCTGGATGACTTGAAAGAGACTCTTTGGCCGGTGAATATGTACAGCGTACTCTTCTGTTTATTTATTAAATCAGAGAACACGTTCCAGCTGCAGGTATGCGAGCAGTCACCAAACGTAAAAGTGTTAGAATTTATAACTTACCCGCACGAGGAGTATCTCTAGCAAGTTAATTTGTAAAAACAGGTCGCTATTTAGATAAAATCTGTCCCCACCCCCCCCACCACCCCGTTTCAATTATTACAGTATCTCAGGCTTGCAACAATAAACAAATAAATTAAAATCTTGTACACGAAAATTTTGAAAGGACCTATATCGGATTCTTGTACAAGCAAACCAGCTGTCAATATTTACTCGCAGAGAGACAAGTTACCGCCGCTATGTTTGTACAGTTCAGTAATAAATTGAACGAAGATAAAAGGTCTTTATATATATATCAAGGTGGTGTGTGCGGAGGGTGATAATGCGGGATCATATATTACATACAAAATATGTTTATATTAGTGTGGGATGTCAGGAAACCATCTGTGGGAGACCCCCGTAGGGCTGAGCATTTTCCTTACACATATTCAGCTTTAAGGCATCTTATAACTTTTATTTTGTTTTCCCCCTCTTTGCCGTTTTAAAACGAAAAGGACAATGAAAGGTTTATTGATTTATTACAACGACTCGCAGACTGCGAGAGTGACTCCAGCGCTGATGATTTTCTTCGAATGTTTTGTTTGCGTAAACTGAATCCATGTTGCTTTTTTTTGTGTGTGTGTGTGACAAAATGCACTGAAAGACTGGAATGGATACCCTAACATTGGCTACAGAGAAAATATCTGCGCAATAACTCAGGAAAATTAACCGAAGCCCACTCTCTCTCTAAGTTAGATGAACGCAAAACGGGCGGATTCGCCATAACTCTACGCTTTTATCTCGGACCGGACGAGCCAGTGAATTTTAGCCCGGCTGCGACTTACAGAAGGGTCTGCTGCATCATCGTGTGGAGGAGACTCGTCACAAACGTTACGAAGCACTGCCCGGGCAGGGGGCGCTGTGTAGACCTTTAAGAAAAAGTAAGAACCTTACAAAAAATATCGCTATAACTGCGAGAAAAGCTACCATAAAATTAAAACTTGTTTGATTCTTTTAATCAGCAAAAAATTAACTAAATGTAAGTAATAGAACAGTAAGTAAATAAACAGTTAAATTGTTATTTAAACAATTATGATTTTCGATGAGAACACCAAAACTGCTTATACAGATAGGAGAATATAGAATCAGTAGTGCAGTATTCTTGAATTTGATCGATAAAAATAAAACCTAATTTAAAATTCTGCGCTAGTTCCCTTTACTTTGTACATTTTATTTATATTACGTGCGAATTTATAGAACCTGCAGGTATTGTAAACACCTTTATCCCGTAATAGCGAGGATATCTAAGCTCGAAATCCGTAAGCATTAACACCTTGGATTGCCTAAACGCCATGTGAAGTTTAGGATAACCCTTAAAAGGGGAAGTCTCCTGCCAGAGTTACTTCAGCTTTCCTTCTATGGTGAAGAAAACCCACGGAAGATTTTAAAATATTATTAAGGTTTCTTAAATTTCTTCAAAGTACCTGGCGCCACCTGGTGCACAGCTAACAATGCACCACAATTAATACAGTTAAGCAAAAAATTATGCAGTAAAATGCTTTGTTTGTTGTTTTGTGAGATTCATGAGTCTAAAAGAAATATTCCCCGAGTCTTTGATTTTATCTAATGGAATCCAAAACAATGTCTTCAGCCCTTTGTCTACATAGTTTTAGCATGTAAAATACTGGTATTTTGTTATTAAACCAGAAAAATGTTCAATGACTAGATTGAGTTATGCATCACCAAGTTCAGAACTGCGAGTGATAAGCCTATCTATTTATCTAAGCATTTATCATCATCGCTTTTGTTTGCCAAGATCCCTTCATTACTCTGCGACGTATATGTGATTGGATTGCTTTAAAATTCTGCAAATTCAAATAAATCAAATTTCTAAATATTTCACATCTCCACTTGGCTTGCACCTAGTTGCAATCAATTATTACTTATTTTTTTCCCGAAGCCATCAGAAATGTCGGGGGGAGATGTTAAAGGTCCTCTCACTATTTGATCAGCGCAATAATGATCATTATAAAATCTTTTAAATACACAACATACGCACCCATCATGTTCTTATCTGCCATTACTTCGATAATCTACAACAGAGAAAGTACCTTTCTACTGTTGTCTTCCTAGAAATGCTCGCTTCACCAAATGGCGAATTTTAATGGTTAAAATTTTAAACAGGAAGAAAGTCATCTTTCTGAAAGTCGCAGTTCTTATTCCCGGCCTTCAGAGGTCTAACCTATCGTGATGCAAACCCTTAAAAGTGTTAGGAGTTCAAAAACCCCTGCATGTACAGCAGGGAAGTTCTCGTGTTTCACTCGATCAGTTGTTAACGACTCGACCTGAAGCGTCCGAGTTTCACTTTAGTCTTTCCCTTGCTACAGAAAAACTCCATTCTATCAGCTTCGACAGGGTTAGAAACACTTTCTTGTTGTGGTTGTCATCATCGGTTTCACTCCTGTGAGAGTTCCAAGTTTTTACCATTTTTTTTTTGGTTTTTTTAAATTCTTTAAACCCACCCTTCAACTTCTAAGAAGCTATACGACGTTCGGCTCCTCCCGTTCAGGAAGTATCGCCTGTAATGAACTCCAGGTGGCGCGCAAAAGAATCGCTGTCCGTATTTCCAAGCAATCTAGCAAACTCTCCAATAGACTTAAACATTTAATTTTATTTTAATGTCGCCGCACAAGGCCATTTGTGAATGACCAACATTTTCAGCTTTATTTTTGTTTTTAATCGTGTAACAACTGGCAGCTTAATAAAAAATTTTCACCTGCGTCAGAACGTCAGATTCGCTATTCTTCAAAATCGATTGCACGGCCCTTTAACTGCAGAACTGTGGAGAGTCGATCTATGCAAAGGAGGGAAGCGAACGACCATCAAAGAGTAGATTGGGCGTGAAATGTACGAAGTCGTGTGGACTCTCTCTCTCTCTCGCCTCCTCCTTTGACATACGTATTTGCTTCTTAAGCAATCTTCGACAGCGATTGTTCCAGAAATCGCAGATTACCTTGACGAGGAAAGCTGCTGGTTCCACGCGAGGAAGAACACACACCTGATAAATATGAATGAAACGACCTTAAGCCGATACATTTTAAAACCTGTTTATATCCATTACAGTTTTCAAAGCTGAACACGGGACAGAAGTTCCAGCGGACCTCGCTAGAAGTGAAAAACAAAAGCAACTTAACTTAAATCTGTAGGCCCTTTTTAAAAACAGTTTCGGTCCCTAAAAGGAACGACCTAAGTCAACAAATAAGTGACCCTAACAAAATATGACCGGTCCTATTTGTATCCTTTTCGCTATTTGCTTGTCTTAAATTGTATACACTGGTTACTGTTAATAACCAGTACAGTGATCGTGTTGAGCAAAATCACGACCAGCCAAGAACCTTTAGCTCAGTAGATGCATTTACCTTTGTCTTGCAATTTTAATGAACGCTTAACTGTTTCATTTCTAGCCGAAATCCATTTATTTTCATCTGCCAAATTGTAAAGATCCCTTTAAATGATGCAGGTAATGTTTGTTCCTAAAATCGACGGAGATATCGGGTGTAGCTGTCAAAATCTCCTCATACAGTTTTGCTTTAGAAACACAATTCGTCACTATCTGACCAGGTAATTTGCCCGCCTGTCAATGCAGTCATTAACTTCGATTGGTATACACCTAAAACTGGGCCTCTGTAGCGCATCGATATCGCCAGCTGTGCGAAGCGTGATGATTCTCCAACTACGCCGACTTGGTTGGTTGCGATGTCCTCTGCCCGACAGGAGTCGCTACTAGAACTCTCCGTTGTCAGAGGTAGGAGAACACCGGGAGTACCGGGAGGAAACTCGCGCGGCTGACTGATGCAGAAGAGCGAGAGGAAACTATGATGTAGGGGTGGCCACCACCCCATTCCGGATCTGGAATCGAAGTCGGGTCCTCGCGCTACAGAGCACCACGCCGATCAAGCATGTTGGCTTGTGACCTTAATCATAATTATCACGGAGAATAACCTTACTTCCTGATCCTCCATTAACAACAAACCAAGCAAGGGAAGGGCCGGCCTATATATACTACAATAATCTGAGGTAGAGATAAATACTGGTAACCAAGAGTTTTATAGATGCTTCGTATTGGAAATGTATATTTTAAATAACAAGCATGATTGCATGTTTAGAATTTCCTCAAATTCCCGTCTCATCTATGAGATTAATCCATAAAATGCATCATACCAACAACCTTTCAGATGAAAGATGATTCCGTCTGCTCCGGTCTCCACCTATACCAAGTTCAAGACGGGTGCGCCAAGACTCAAATAAGAAAATGTTAACAATACACGTACATTACCTAAAACAAAGGGCTTTTTGGTTACCTGCTCCCTGATGTTGAGAATCGAAAGTAACAAAACAGTCAAGTTTTTCTTAACTTAGTTTTAACCAAACGATTTTATTTGTCTCAACAACTGAGCGACGACATCTCTTTGGTATATACTTCGACCAGCTGACAGAACGTCAGGTTCTGCCGCCGTCTCCCTCCCCTGCAGCCAGAGCATCGTCTTATATATATACACCGTTATTTCTTTAATTAATTTCTGTGTCAAGACCTATTGAAAACTTTAGGAAAAAAGCGAGAGTTTTTGTTAATAAATCCTTGGTTGGTGGGGGGGGGAATCTTTAAAAAATCTCTGTGGCTTTTGTTGTCTTCTTTCATAGTCTCTATTTTTGTGTCTTTCTGTCTCTTATGTTGACTAGAATCATAACATCAGACCAGTTAATAACTTAGTGTCGTTTGCCAGGGGGGGGGAGAGATATCCGGATCCTAACAACAGTACATGGGGGTGGATCAAACCCCTCCACTCCACTCCACTCCACTCCACCCCACCCCTGGCCGGTAGCTGTCGCCTTCTCTAGGCCTGGCTCGAGTCCTCACCACGCCCGTATCCCCTGGTGTATTTGTTGCTGGACGTAACCAGTCTGCTGCAGCTGGTTGACCGAAGCCACATTACCGACCGAGTTATACGACGGAGCCGAATACGCGAAAGGGTTAACGTTGTAGGGCGCCGAATAGGGCGCGTTCACGCTCTGCCCCATGCACGGCTTACCGTCCCTGACCAGCACGGGCACCGCGACGCGCCTGGGCGGCTGCATGGTAGACAGCTCGAGGCTCTTGTCCTGCCGCTGCCTCTTGCACTTGTACCGTCTATTCTGAAACCAGATTTTTACCTGGGTCGACGTCAGCTTCAGCATGTTCGCCAGCTGTTCCCTTTCCGGCGCGGACAGGTACCGCTGCTGCTTGAAGCGCCGCTCCAGTTCGTACACCTGAGCCTGAGAAAACAACACCCGTGGTTTTCGTCGCTGCCTCTGGCGAAGTAGCGGGCACTCGCCGCAGTTCTCCGAGTTGCTCGTCCCCATCTTCGGCTTCTCGTTTTCTATTTGAGAACACGACGCCTTGCCTGCAGTGGAAAGAAGAAGACAGTCAATAAGAATACCAGCAAAACGCCGCTGCTATTAGTAATGAACCAAGCCCTGATATTAAAGAATACCGAACCTGGTTAGACATTAAAGTATAACTATCGCATTATTTGTCAGCCTACTCCGAGTCCGGGTGGATACAGACAGCATCAACTAAAATGTGCAATTCCAGTCTATTCTCTGCGGTTCGGCCTCGGTGCTAAAATCACTTATCACAGGTCATCAAATACAAGGTGGATGGATATGGTTGTTTAAACATATTTCAGATAATGTTTTGAAACAAAAGTAGTGGCGATGAAGACCCTAGCGAATGCTACAAAGAACAGAGACTATGTTGCACAACTATGACGTACACGAAATTGTTTATCTCCTTCGCAAGAGAGTCATGGCGTCGCCCGTATGTATATGAAAAAATAATTTTAAAAAAGCTTATACATTTAAATCTTCTTAAAAATTAAAATACTTCGGAGGGCTATTTCTCTTTGATTCCTGGACCTTTTTAGCCTTCAACGATGATGACAAAGGGGGCCGTTCGGTAATTTGACAAAATGCGGGGCTAGAATCTTACGCAAATGGGATGTCGGTTGATCGTGAACTTGGAAATAACGGTAGATTACACAAGCTTAAATTAATACATGGATAAATTAAACTGGGAAGCTGTCTTAGGTCTTGGTAATAATTCATTCACTCAGTATTAACTACAGAGAGTAATAATATAAATGTATTCCGAATAATTTAGTAAGTGCGAAAGAAAGCCAAAACTGGTAAGTAACAAAGTATATGACGTCTATTATAGCTCGTGCATACTTTTAATTAAGATTTACTAGTTCTTCAAAGAACTTAGCCCTGTAATAGCTGGCCCACGTCTACCATAATAACTTTTGAAAATGATTTAATATTAAATAGAACTGCCGTAGAGGAGTATTTACTAAAGCAATTAAACATACCATAAATTTACTTTGAGAACAAGTTAACTGGTGAGATTAATACAGATTAAAGTTTCTTTAATTTACATGTTAACTCAAACAAAAACAAACCTAAGGAAGGGTTATTGGAATTTAATGGCAGATAATCCTGATATTTTAAATAGTTTAGTATTTTTTATTTAAAATAAAATTTTGATATACCAGACGCAGAGAAAACTTATGAAGATCACGTCGATACGGAAAATGTGATTTTGAATAAATTGAATTCGTTTACATGTACTAAGGCTGCAGAATCTGATATTTTTCCAAGAAAACCTAGAAGGAACTACGGATCCTGTGCAAGCCTTTAGGGAAAGTTGTAATTCGCTTAATTCATTTTTATGAAAGATTCTCATTCCCAATAAATGGGAAACTTCCAATGTTACACCCATTTGTAAAATAATTTTTGGAGTAGTAAAAGTGATCTTGGTAAATTGTAAGCAAGTTAGCTTAATTCCTGTAACAGGCAACGATTTATAATCCTTTACCGAAGACAGTTAACAAAAAAACCCCATCTAATTAAAACTAATATCTCAGCCTGGCTTACAATCTAAATTCATAATGGATCTAGAATTTTTGGAAAAGTTACTCTATGGTAAAATCGAGTTGATGTCGCTTATTCAGACTTCAATAAAGTTTTTGATAAAGGTACACGCAAAAGACCAGTAGAGAAGATTACAGAACAGGTGATTTTGCTATATTATGAATATTTTAAAAATAAAACTTCTTAGAGAGCAGACAACTAACCAGAATATAATCGCCATACCAACGAATCTGTGGGGGGGGGTGCGGCAGGAGGCTTGGTCTACTACTGTTTTTGATTTTGGTAAATGATATCGATGTGACTTATGCTAATATTAAAATGTTTTTCGGATGATACTGAAATATATGGCGGTGTTAACACTAGATATACTATCGTAGATCTATTAGAGGTTTACATTTCTTAATCATTTAGAATACGCCCAATGATCAAAAATATTAGACTACCACGTTTGGATTTTGGACGATACAGTCCATTAAAATACCGACAAATGTAGTTAATAGTAATAATATTATTCAACTTAAAAATCGTATAGATGGTCACTTTCTCTTTCCCGTGTGTCCCTGGATGAGCCATAATGGCTTTCTGCCTTAGATTAAACAGTAGTACTTGTTTGTTTTTCGGGAACAGTGATTGCTTCGATTCGAGTTATATAAATCCTCCTCCACCTCTGTCACATCTCTCCCTTCTCCGAGTCGCAAGTCTGCTTTAGAATTTCAATGAAACTGTCTCTCACCCGAGAACAAACTGCACCCTGACATTTCTGCCGAGAGTTCTGAAAAGCCTGTGAAGGATTTTTATGAGAGAAGTGCCCCCAAATTGCTTTGTGTGCGCATCTGCTGGAAGATAGTGCAAATGGTCAACGACGACGAGATGAGTCGTTCAGCTCCGGACTACTGATGCCAGGTGAGCAGTCGACCGATCAGCCAACCGTAAAGCGATAAACTCCAGCGCATCACGAGCTGGCTGGCCCAGCATCAGCTAGAAGGCCAGGTGATTTTCAGCAGTAAGCACTGGACCGTACAGGCCAAAGACGGAGCAGGTTTCTTTCCTAAATCGATCGTGCTGACGCCACGAGTGTCTTTATCCACTGATGTTTGTTGCGATCGCGGGTTACCTGGCCAAGACCTGGACCTAAGATATTAATGTAACTATCCATTAGCTCTACTCATGAATGCCAGTAAATATCCCTCGTGCTCCTATCTATTTTAGGGGGGCGGTATACGATAAAATGATATTACAATTTTCAGTAAGACATTTGGTAAAGAAATGTTTAAGAAATAGATATTTAAAAAAAAAACACAAGGAACACCAGGGCACAGCGAGTAGCCCGTCAGATCGTCCGCCCACCTGATAGCATCGATTTAAATTATATTAAAGGGGAGCGAAACAGTCGAGACAAATATCGGGCTAATCTAACTTTGATAGCATTTCTGGTAGGCACCGAAATACCGGGCAAGTTTCGTAATTGTACCAGACGCCATCTGGCGGATACACACAATCGGAAGATGAGGGGGCGCTTTTCTAGAAAACAAGCTGTAAATCGCCGGACAAATCTAAGACTGATCAGGTTTTTCTCGCTGAGGATGATAAGTGGCGGGGTAGTTAAACTGTTAGCGCTCTCGCTGGCTTTGCACGACACGCACTCCTGTAATTTGCAGCGAATTAAGCCGGCCGGCTTATCAGTGGCAGGCGCTCCGATAGCTGGGGCCCAGGGGTGACAGGCGCATGTTCCTACAGGCGGCTGCTGTTATACGACGCTTGGAATTGGCACCGGAGTTTTATAGATCCTGGAACGTTTCGGAATCCGACGTGACACACAGGATTTACTGGATTGTCTGATCTGGCCTCGGCTCGGGTCAGTAGATACGAGAGAATGCCAAAGATTATGAGATGGTGGAATGGTTCAGAACGAAAATGGTGACGATTTCCATTACAAAGCGCCCGATCCAACCCGCGCGAGAAAATCAACAACTGTGGGAGGAGGCACCGGACTGGGGAAACTACACCATAAATACATTGACCGAAGCTTTACCATAAAAGTGGGGTTTTCTTAAAAGAAAAAAAACAAACAAAAAAACAAACTGACTTTGACTGTTATTCTCATTTCTGGTTTGAAAATCGTACTGTACGATGGCGATAGACCGACAACTTCCATCAGACAAATTCTGAAAGCTTGATGTTATCAAACTAATCCGGTAAAATCACGGTGACTGTTAATATTTCAAAGTGAGATAGCTGTCACGTGTATTATATTCTTTTAAAACTGACGCCATTTTATTAAGTTTATGCAAATTTGCACTTGAAATTATTGGTTGTTCAGGAGCATAAGGCGACCAGCGAGACGATAGTGTGATGTCGCCCTGGGCCCTGATCACGAAGCTAAGCTATCAAGATGCCGACACTCTGTTGTTATTACTGTTGTAGCCTTTTTTTCCCCCTTAAAGCATCAGTTAACATTTTAGAATCTAGATTTAAAGCACAGAAGGAAGACTTTCTTCCCTCATCAGCAGGACCTTCCTCCTCGCCGAGTTTTCCAACCGTAGCGCTCTTTCTTCTTGACGCTCTGCAGTCAAGGTCTTCCTGTAATGGCGAACCAACCATCCATCTCTAGATCTCTTTAAATTGTCATTCATCATTTTTAACAACTCTACTTAAAGTCTATTTCTCTTCACTTGAAATATTGTGATCTTTTCACTCGGAAACGTACGCGACCTTACCGGCGTTAATACGGGCCTTCGAAAAGCCGAACAGCTATTTGTAAAATCGAATACCATTGGTTGCCATGCCATTCTTTACTAAACACGTTCTATGGTTGGCTGAAAAAGGGTAATTTAAAACTGGGGCTCGTTATTAAAATTAAAGAAGGATACCAGGAAGAAGAAAAAAGCAATATATTCGCACAGATGCGGGATCTGTTATTTAATGTTTGAGAGCATGAACACTTAACTTTCTGTGTGAGCCTGTGCATAGATTCTCCTGTACTGTCGTGTGTTATACTACGCTAGCCCAGGGCTTAGAATGGAGAAAATCTGTACACAGAATTTTTTCCTTCATATACTGAATACCAACTCAACAAACCTACAAAACAGCACAATGTAAACGAGTGATCTGCAGTCCAGAAGATTACTTACTGTTTCGCATATCGTGATAAGTATCGACCCATTCAGTAAACTTCTTTAGGATCACCATTTCTTTAGCTGCAAAGGTTTCATCCGTTTAATGATTGTTTACATTCTTTTTCTAATTATATTTCCTAATTTCCAGATAAAGTATTGATAGAATGAAGATTTTTCCAAATGAAGCTTTGCACAGTCATAAAAAAGAAATCTGAATCCAACATATAGGAAAGATTAAGTATAATTTCTGGAATAGGACAGGCACTGGGCTACGACAGAACAGAAAGGATCCAGAAGAATTTAGAAAGAGTTCTTTGAACAGTGATGCGATAAAAGATCTCGTTTATGTTAATGTGAAACCATTTAAGGAGCCGGCCTTGTAGTACGACCTTTGTATTGCAGCGAGGGTATTCAGATCTAATAATAAAGAAACGTTAGCTACATCCACGCTAGATCCCAAGAGTCGTTAATGGCAGTTGTCTAGTAGTTTTGTTGTACATGTTTTACACTTCTGTGGATCGCTGCTACCATAGCGCCAACTAGTTCGCTAAACCGTCTGTCTGATCTTCTTGGATCCACTGGGTCCTTCCTGCTGACGACGAGCCTCGTTCTGAGATTAAAAAAAAAAAAATTGACGCCCAGAATATTCTCTCTTTCTCTCTCTCTTTTCTTTTTCTAATTTTAGTTACTAAAAAAAAATCTAAAGCGGGC
>JACATO010001527.1:0-215000 GCA_018389105.1 Nautilus pompilius
GTAAGTCATGTCCATCAATGGTGTTCCAGATATCGGCAAAGACTGTACATCATAAGTTAGCCATTGGTAATGAATCAATGTATTTTGATAGAAATTCTTAATTTACGAAAATCAATTTTGATTTTCATTCTATCAAAAAATATCTACAAGAAAAAGTTGTATATATTCGATACATCATCTCTACTTTTAGGAATTTAAACAGCAGAATACTTACAGCATCAATTTCTAATTGTGGCTTATCACAAGGATTAACACTATTCTTATTTATATAGACGAAATGTAAAATGTTTTTTTTTCATTTGATAAGACAACTCTAGTTATCGATCTGTTAACAAGAATATGTTGATATTTATTCAATGTTGTTTATTTCATTCTGATCATTAAATGCCTATGTGTGTCATTGCATAGTGGATATTTAATGAACAGTAATGTGATGTAAAGGATGAACAGAATTTTATGACAATATTTTAGTTTAACAAGTAATGTTAATCTATGCTATATGGCTTTAGATACATAAAAATAAAGATTTCATGTTGTTGTTAATATATATATTTAAATAGATATTATTTACTCTTATAATTAATCTAAATAAAATTATTCAAAATATCAAATCAAGAAATATTTACTGTGACAACTCATACATGAATAGCTAATAATACATCCCGAATTATGAATGGTAGACTTTCATTTATGAATATTATGAATATACATTTGATTGCTCTAGGGATGTTATAGTATCTTCCAAATCTAATATCACCATTAATTATATTACTTTGGCCCCTAGTTGTCTGCATAAATATAAAATACATCTATCAAATTTACATAAATCCATAATATTAAATATTATGCAAATGCAAATAATAGTGTTAATTAAGAACATTCAACTTCGTAATACATTACGATAATGTAGGCCCCTCTAAATGGTATCAATTAATTTGATTAAACCAATCTATAGATCTTCATTTGATGGGAAAAATTACAATTTAAATAGGTTAATTATATTTAATGAACATAAATAGATATATAATTGCATAGATGTCATTAAAGGAAAACTGTTTAGATATTATGCAAGTATCTGGGGTTATTTTGTGTTAAATAATTAAATATCTTTATGGTATGCTTTGAAACTCACTGAAAGCTGTAAGATAAATTAATGTTCGTTCTCAGAATAGTCTGCTAAATTATTCATCGATTAAGCTTGTAATGTGTTCTACTATGGTAAAATTAATTTTTATTGAGATTGATAAATGGACAGTAATAAGATTCTCTTTTTACAATACTTACAACATATTATTCTAATAGAATTATTGGTTATTTTTATGTTTTTAACTTGTTAAAATGTGATTGTAATAAATTTATAAAACATGATCATTGAAATTAAACTAATGATGATATATAACATTACTTTTTTACTATAAAATATAACAAGATATATTTAAAATGAATGTTTAACATTCATTCTTCAATCTCTGATTTGAGATAATGACAGTTTCTTAATTTAAAATACACTATTTTAATACAACTAATGTTTTACCTTGTAACAAATGTTGATTTTATCTGATCAAAATTAGCAATCTTGTTAATATTTCATTTCTTTTCTCTTCTATCATTTTGAAGTATTTCAGGAACCATGATTTCCTGCTGCATTTTATTAATGTACAAATTAATATTTGAATAATAATTAACAAATTTGACCTTTAATTTTTAAAAGGTCTTTGCTTTATGATATGAATGATGGTTTAACCTGAATATCAAATTCAACAATGCAATTAATTGAAATGATCATGTGAATATTTGACATGAAATGCTTTATTCGTCTGTAAATAACTTGTTGCAGTTTTAATAAAAATAATGTTTTTATTGATGAATTCATTATGATTTGAATACAGTTCTTGAAACAATTGTAATTATCTATTTATTTCCAAATTTGTTACTTTATTTTCTTTTTGCTTCCTTCCTTATATTTTTCTGATGATTGTATGCCAGATATCGGTTGAACAATTTATTAGTTTTCAAAAGATAAGCCCTTCTGCACAATAAAATGTCACTGCCTTTAATTCTATTTGCTAAACGAAATAGTATTACTTCTCCACTCATAAAATGATGAATCAATTTTTTGAAAATCATCTGGTATAGGTTATATAATATTTTTCATTCCTATATGTAAAAAGTCAAATTCTTTCAAAGCAACCAAAGAGAAATATTGAATTTAGATACAAAATCTTATGATAAATAATTACTAGCCATTTTAGTGGAGAAGTGAATAGAAAGATATAGAACAAAGAGATCCTGGATACTCACTCTCTATTAATGGATTCCAGATAGAATAAAAATATATTAATTATTACATTTTGAAAAATTATAAATTTATAATAATATATGTTCAAATAAATAACAGTTGTAATAATTAAATATATAAACACTGAATATTTATATCTTTTTGATAAATCTCAAATCTGGTATGTCA
This sequence comes from Nautilus pompilius, assembly GCA_018389105.1. Classification (NCBI taxonomy): domain Eukaryota; kingdom Metazoa; phylum Mollusca; class Cephalopoda; order Nautilida; family Nautilidae; genus Nautilus; species Nautilus pompilius. Next base: position 2,468 of record JACATO010001527.1, read on the forward strand.
TTTCTATCAACATGTCTTCCAGTTATCGGCAAAGACTGTACATCATAAGTTAGCCATTGGTAATTAATCAATGTATTTTGATAGAAATACTTAATTTACGAAAATCAATGTTGTTTTTCATTCTATCAAAAAATATAGAAGGAAATTATGCATATAATTGATATATTATCTTTACTGTTAGGAATTTTAACAGCAGAGTATTAACAGTATCAATTTCTAATTTTGCAGCTTAGCACTAGGATTAACACTATTCTTATTTGTATAGATAAATATAAATGATTTGTATCGTTTGATAAGACAACTCTAGTTATTGATCTGTTAACAAATATATGTTAATATTTATTCCATGTTGTTTATTTCTTTCTGATCATTATTCACCTATGTGTGTCATTACACACATGGATATTTAATGAACAATAATGTGATGTAAAGGATGAATAGACTTTCTTGACAGTATTTTAGTTTTAACAAATAATGTCAATCTATGCTATATGGTTTTAGATACATAAAAATAAAGATTTCATGTGGTTGTTAATATATATATTTAAATAGATATTATTTACTCTTATAATTAATTTAAAGAAAAGTATTCAAAATATCAAATGAAGAAATATTTACTGTGACAACTCATACATGAATAGCTAATAATACATCCATAATTGTTAATATTAGATTTCATTTTATGAATCTTATGAATATACATTTGATTTCTATACGGATATTATTAGTATCTTCCAAATCTAATATCACCATTATATTACTTTGGCCTCTAGTTGTCTGCATAAAATATGAAATACATCTATCAAATTTACATAAATATTAAACTTTCTTGTTTATCTTATAAGAACTTTGCATTCCGTAATATTAAATATGATGCAAAGACAAATAATAGTGTTAATTAACAAACATTCAACTTCGTAATACATTACGATTGATGTAGGCCCCTCTAAATGGTGTCTCTTAATGTGATTAAACCAATCTATAGATCTTCATTCGATTGATAAAAATTTACTTTAAATAGGTTAATTATATATAATGAACATATATATATAATTGCAAAGATGTAATTAAAGGAAAACTGTTTTAGATATTATGCAAGTATCTGGGGTTATTTTGTGTTAATAATTAAATATCTTTATGGTATGCTTTGAAACTCACTGAAAGCTGTAAGATAAATTAATGTTCGTTCTCAGAATAGTCTGCTAAATTATTCATCGATTAAGTTTGTAATGTGTTCCACTATGGTAAAATTAATTTTTAGTCAGAATGATAAATGGGCAGTAATAAGATTCTCTTTTGACAATACTTACAACATATTATTCTAATAGAATTAATGGTTAGTTAGTTTTTCACCAGTCAAAATGTGATTGCAAACAATTTACATAAAAACATGATCATTGAAATTAAACTAATGATGATATATATAGTATTACTTTTTACTATAAATTATAACAAGGTAATTTTAAAAATGAATGTAACATTCATTCTTCAGTTTCTGATTTGAGATAATGAAGTATTCTTAATTAAAATACACTATTTTAATACAACTAATGTTTTACATGTATCAAATGTTGATTTTAACTTATCAAAATTAGCAATCTTGTTAATATTTCATTTCTTATCTCCTCTATCATTTTGAAGCAATTCAGGAACCAAGATTTCCTGCGGCATTTAATTAATATACAAATTAATATTTGAATAATAATTAACAAATTTTATCTTTAATTTTTAAAAGGTCTTTGCTTTATGATATGAATGATGATTTAACTTGAATATCAAATTCAACAATGCAATTAATTGAAATGATCATGTAAATATTGTTCAAGAAATGCTTTATTCGTCTGTATATAACTTGTTGTATTTTTACTAAAAATAATGTTTTTATTGATGAATTCATTATGATTTGAATACAGTTCTTGGAACAATTGTAATTAATATATTTATCTTCAAATATGTTACTTTATTTTCTTTTAGCTTCCTTTCTTATAATTTGATGAGGATTCTATGCCAGATATCGATTGAGCAATTTATTAGTTTTCAAAAGGTAAGCCCTTCTGCACAATAAAAATGTCAATGCCTTTAAATCTATTCACCACACAAAATAGTATCACTTCTCCCACTCATAAAATGATGAATCAATTTTTTGAAAATCATCTGGTATAGGTTATATAATATTTTTCCATCTTATATGTAAATATGTCAAATTCTTTGAAAGTAATCAGAGAGAAATATTGAATTTGGACATAAATCTTATGATAAATAATTACTATCCATTTTATTTTAGAAGAGACTAGAACGATATAGAAGAGAGATCCTTGATACTTACTCCTCCCTTTTAATAGGATCCATATACAATTAAAAAATTATATTCAAATTACTACATTTTTGAAAATTTTTAATATATAATAATTATTAGCTTCATTGAAATAACAGATATAATTATTAATATGTAGATACTGCAATATTTATATTTACTGTTAAATATCAAATCTGGTAAGTCATGTCTATCAACAGGTCTTCCAGATATCGGCCAAGACTGTACATCATAAGTTAGCCATTTGTAATGAATCAATGTATTTTGATAGAAATACTTAATTTACGAAAATCAATTTTGTTTTTCATTCTATAAAAATATCTAGAAGGAAAATGATGTATATAATTGATATATCATCTCTACTGTTAGGAATTTAAACAGCAGAATATTTCCAGCATCAATTTCTAATTGAGCTTATCACAAGGATTAACATTATCTTATTTATATAGATGAAATAGAAAATGTTTTTTATCATTTGATAAGACAACTCTAGTTATCGATCTGTTTACAAAAATATATTGATATTTATTCTATTTTGTTTATTTATTTCTGTTCATTAATCACCTATGTTTGTCATTGCATAGTTGATATTTTATGAACAGTAATGTGATGTAAAGCATGAATAGAATTTTTTGACAATATTTTAGTTTTAACAAGTAATGTCAATTTATGCTATATGGTTTTAGATAAATAAAAATTAAGATTTCATGTTGTTGTTAATAATGTATATAAATAGATATTATTTACTCTTATAATTAATTTAAATAAAAGTATTCAAAATATCAAATCAAGAAATATTTACTGTGACAACTCATACATGAATAGCTAATAATACATCCATAATTGTGAATATTAGAATTTCATTTTATGAATCTTATGAATGTACATTTGATTGCTAAGGGATGTTACTGGTATCTTCCAAATCTAATATCACCATTAATTATATTACTTTGGCCCCTAGTTGTCTGCATAAAATATAAAATACATCTATCAAATTTACATAAATCCGTAATATTAAATATTATGCAAAGACAAATAATAGTGTTAATTAAGAAACATTCAACTTCGTAATACATTGCGATTAATGTAGGCCCCTCTAACTGGTATCTCTTAATTTGATTAAACCAATCTATAGATCTTCATTTGATGGGAAAAATTTCAATTTAAATAGGTTAATTATATTTAATGAACATAAATAGATATATAATTGCATAGATGTCATTAAAGGAAAACTGTTTAGATATTATGCAAGTATCTGGGGTTATTTTGTGTTAAATAATTAAATATCTTTATGGTATGCTTTGAAACTCACTCAAAGCTGTAAGATAAATTAATGTTCGTTCTCAGAATAGTCTGCTAAATTATTCATCGATTAAGCTTGTAATGTGTTCTACTATGGTAAAATTAATTTTTAGTGAGATGATAAATGGACAGTAATAAGATTCTCTTTTTACAATGCTTACAACATACTATTTCTAATAGAATTATTGGTTATTTTTATGTTTTTTAATTTGTTAAAATGTGATTGCAAACAATTTACATGAAACATGATCATTGAAATTAAACTAATGATGATATATAACATTACTTTTTTACTATAAAATATAACAAGATATACTTAAAATGAATGTTTAACATTCATTCTTCAATCTCTGATTTGAAATAATGTCAGTTTCTTAATTTAAAATACACTATTTTAATACAACTAATGTTTTACCATGTAACAAATGTTGATTTTATCTGATCAAAATTAGCAATCTTGTTAATATTTCATTTCTTTTCTCTTCTATCATTTTGAAGCATTTCTGGTACCAAGATTTCCCACTGCATTTTATTAATGTACAAATTAATATTTGAATATTAATTATCAAATTTGACCTTTAATTTTTAAAAGGTCTTTGCTTTATGATATGAATGATGATTTACCTGAATATCAATTCAACAATGCAATTAATTGAAATGATCATGTGAATATTTGACATGAAATGCTTTATTCGTCTGTACATAACTTGTTCCAGTTTTAATAAAAATAATGTTTTTATTGATGAATTCATTATGTTTTGAATACAGTTCTTGAACACATTGTAATTATCTATTTATCTCCAAAAATGTTACTTTATTTTCTTTTTGCTTCCTTTCTTATATTTTTCCTGATGATTGTATGCCAGATATCAGTTGAACAATTTATTAGTTTTCAAAAGATAAGCCCTTCTGCACAATAAAAAATGTCACTGCCTTTAAATCTATTAGCTAAACGAAATAGTATCGCTTCTCCCACTCATAAAATGATCAATCGATATTTAGAAAATCATTTGGTATAAGTTATATAATATTTTTCCTTCTTATATGTAAAAAGGTCAAATTCTTTCAAAGCAACCAAAGAGAAATATTGAATTTAGATACAAAATCTTATGATAAATAATTACTAGCCATTTTAGTGGAGAAGAGAATAGAAGGAAATAGAACAAAGAGATCCTGGATACTCACTCTCTATTTAATGGATTCCAGATAGAATAAAACATATATTAATATTATTACATTTTGAAAAATTATAAATTTATAATAATTAGTATGTTCAAAGAAATAACCGTTGTAATAATTAAATATATAAACACTGAAATATTTATATCTTTTGATAAATCTCAAATCTGGTATGTCATTTCTATCAACATGTCTTCCAGTTATCGGCAAAGACTGTACATCATAAGTTAGCCATTGGTAATTAATCAATGTATTTTGATAGAAATACTTAATTTACGAAAATCAATTTTGTTTTTCATTCTATCAAAAAATATCTAGAAGGAAATGATGCATATAATTGATATATTATCTTTACTGTTAGGAATTTTAACAGCAGAGTATTAACAGTATCAATTTCTAATTTTGCAGCTTAGCACTAGGATTAACACTATTCTTATTTGTATAGATAAAATATTAAATGATTTGTATCGTTTGATAAGACAACTCTAGTTATTGATCTCTTAAAATAATATGTTGATATTTATTCCATGTTGTTTATTTCTTTCTGATCATTAATCGCATATGTGTGTCAGTGGATATTTAATGAACAATAATGTGATGTAAAGGATGAATAGACTTTTTTGACAATATTTTAGTTTCAACAAGTGATGTCAATCTATGCTATATGGTTTTAGATACATAAAAATAAAGATTTCATGTGGTTGTTAATATATATATTTAAATAGATATTATTTACTCTTATAATTAATTTAAAGAAAAGTATTCAAAATATCAAATGAAGAAATATTTACTGTGACAACTCATACATGAATAGCTAATAATACATCCATAATTGTGAATGGTAAACTTTCATTTTATGAATCTTATGAATATACATTTGATTGCAATAGGGATATTATTAGTATCTTCCAAATCTAATATCACCATTATATTACTTTGGCCTCTAGTTGTCTGCATAAAATATAAAATACATCTATCAAATTTACATAAATATTAAACTTTCTTGTTTATCTTATAAGAACTTTGCATTCTGTAATAATAAATATGATGCAAAGACAAATAATAGTGTTAGTTAACAAACATTCAAATTCGTAATACATTACGATTGATGTAGGCCCCTCTAAATGGTGTCTCTTAATTTAATTAAACCAATCTATAGATCTTCATTTGTTTGGAAAAAATTTACTTTAAATAGGTTAATTATATATAATGAACATATATAGATATACAATTACAAAGATGTCATCAAAGGAGAGCTGTTTAGATATTATGCAAGTATCTGGGGTTATTTTGTGTTAAATAATTAAATATCTTTATGGTATGCTTTGAAACTCACTGAAAGCTGTAAGATAAATTAATGTTTGTTTTCAGAATAGTCAGCTAAATGAATCATCAACTAAGCTTGTAATGTGTTCTACTATTGTAAAATTAATTTTTAGTGAGAATGATATATGGACAGTAATAAGATTCTCTTTTTACAATGTTTGCAACTTATTATTTTAATAGAATTATTGGTTAGTTTTATGTTTTTAACTAATTAAAATGTGAATGCAAAAAATTCACATAAAAAGATGATCATTGAAATTAATCTAATGATGATATATAGCGTTACTTTTTTACTATAAAATATAACAAGGTAATTTTAAGATGAATGTTTAACATTCATTCTTCAATCTCTGATATGAGATAATGACAGTATCTTAATTTAAAATACACTATTTTAATACAACTAAAGTTTTACCATGTAACAAATGTTGATCTTATCATATCAAAATTAGCAAATATGTTCATTTCTTATCTCCTCTATCATTTTGAGCATTTCAGACCAAGATTTCATACTCCATTTTATTAATATACAAATTAATATTTGAATAATATTAATAAATTTGATCTTTAATTTTTAAAAGGTCTTTGATTTATGATATGAATGATGATTTAACTTGAATATAAATTCAACAATGCAATTAATTGAAATGATCATGTGAATATTGTTCAAGAAATGCTTTATTCGTCTGTACATAACTTGTTGCAGTTTTAATAAAAATAATGTTTTTATTGATTAATTCGTTATCATTTGAATACAGTTCTTGAAACAATTGTAATTAATCTATTTATCTTCAAATATGTTATTTTATTTTATTTTTACTTCCTTTCTTATATTTTCATGAGGATTCTATGCCAGATATCGGTTGAGCAATTTATTAGTTTTGAAAAGATAAGCCCTTCTGCACAATAAAAATTCACACTGCTGCCTTTAAATCTGTTTGCTAAACAAAATAGTATCACTTCTCCCACTCATAAAATGATGAATCAATTTTTAGAAAATCATCTGGTTTAGTTTAATAATATTTTTTTCCTTCTTATATGTAAAAAGGTCAAATTCTTTCAAAGAAACCAGAGAGAAATATTGAATTTGAACACAAATTCTTATGATAAATAATTCTAGCCAATTTTGTGTAGAAGTGACTTGTAAGGTATAGAATATAGAGATCCTAGATACTCACTCCCTGTTTAATAGGATCCAGATACAATAAAAAAATTATATTCAAATTATTACATTTTGAAAAATTTGAAATATATAATAATTAATAGCATCAATTAAATAACAGTTATAATTACTAAATATGTAGATACTGCAATACATATATTTTTTGATAAATCTCAAATCTGATAACTCATGTCAATCATCAGGTCTTCTAGATATCAGTAAAGACTGTACATCATATGTTAGCCATTTGTAATCAATCAATGTATTTTGATAGAAATTCATAATTTAAAAAAATCAATTTTGTTTTTCATTCTATCAAAAAATATCTAGAATAAATGATGTATATATTTGTATATCATCTCTACTGTTAGGAATTTTCACAGCAGATACATACAGCATCAATTTCTAATTTTTGCTTATCACAAGGATTAACACTATTCTTATTTATATAGATGAAATATAAATGTTTTTATCATTTGGATAAGACAACTCTAGTTATTGATCTGTTAATAAAATATGTTGATATTTATTCCATGTTGTTTTATTTCTTTCTGATCATTAATTGCCTTTGTGTGTCATTACACAGTGGATATTTAATGAAGAGTAATGTGATGTAAAGGATGAATAGACTTTCTTGACAATATTTTAGTTTTAACAAGTAATGTCAATCTATGCTCTATGGTTTTTAGATACAAAAAATAAAGATTTCACGTGGTTGTTAATATATATATTTAAATAGATATTATTTACTCTTATAATTAATTTAAATAAAAGTATTCAAAAATATCAAATCAAGAAATATTTACAGTGACAAATCATACATGAATAGCTAATAATACAACCCGAATTGTGAATGGTAGACTTTCATTTTATGAATCTTATGAATATACATTTGATTTCTATAGGGATGTTATTAGTATCTTCCAAATCTAATATCACCATTAATTATATTACTTTAGCCCCTAGTTGTCTGCATAAATTATGAAATACATCTATCAAATTTACATAAATATTATACTTCCTTCTTTATCTTATAACAACTTTGCATTCCTTAATACTAAATATGATGCAAAGACAAATAATAGTGTTAATTAGCAAACATTCAACTTCGTAATACATTACGATTGATGTAGGCCCCTCTATATGGTGCATCATAATTTGATTAAACAATCTATAGATCTTCATTCGATGACAAATATTTACTTTAAATAGGTGAATTATATATAATGATCATATATAGATATATAATTGCAAAGATATCATTAAAGGAAAACTATTTAGATATTATACAAGTATCATCTTGGGTTATTTTGTGTTAAATAATTAAATATCTTTATGGTATTCTTTAAAACTCAAAGCTGTAAGTTTAATTAGTGTTTGTTCTCAGAATAGTCTGCTAAATTATTCATCGATTAAGTTTGTAATGTGTTCCACTATGGTAAAATTAATTTTTAGTGAGAACGATAAACGGACAGTAATAAGATTTTCTTTATAGAATACTTACAACATATTATTCTAATAGAATTATTGGTTATTTTATGTTTTTAACTAGTTAAAATGTGATTGTAATAAATTTAATAAAAAGATGATCATTTAAATTAAACTAATGATGATATATAACATTACTTTTTTACTATAAAATATAACAAGATATATTTAAAATGAATGTTTAACATTCATTCTTCAATCTCTGATTTGAGATAATGACAGTTTCTTAATTTAAAATACACTATTTTAATACAACTAATATTTTACCTTGTAACAAATGTTGATTTTATCTGATCAAAATTAGCAATCTTGTTAATATTTCATTTCTTATCTCCTCTATCATTTTCTAGCATTTCAAGAACTATGATTTCCTACTCCATTTTATTAATATACAAATTAATATTTGAATAATAATTAATAAATTTGATCTTTAATTTTTAAAAGGTCTTTGCTTTATGATATGAATGATGATTTAACTTGAATATCAAAATCAACGATGCAATTAATTGAAATGATCATGTGAATATTGGACATGAAATGCTTTATTCGTCTGTACATAACTTGTAGCATTTTTACTAAAAATAATGTTTTTATTGATGAATTCATTATCATTTGAATACAGTTCTTGGAACAATTGTAATTAATCTATTTATTTTCAAATATGTTACTTTATTTTCTTTTTACTTCCTTTCTTATATTTTCATGAGGATTCTATGCCAGATATCGGTTTAGCAATTTATTAGTTTATAAAAGGTAAGCCCTTCTGGACAATAAAAATGTCACTGCCTTTAAATCTATTTGCTAAACGAAATAGTATCGCTTCTCCCACTCATAAAATGATCAATCGATATTTAGAAAATCGTCTGGTATAGGTTATATAATATTTTTCCTTCTTATATGTAAAAAGGTCAAATTCTTTCAATGAAACCAGAGAGAAATATTGAATTTGACCACAAAATCTTATGATAAATAATTACTAGCCATTTTAGTGTAGAAGAGATTTCAAAGATATAGAATATAGTGATCCTAGATACTTACTCCCTGTTTAATAGGATCCAGATACAATAAAAAAATTATATTCAAATTATTACATTTTGAAAAATTTGAAATATATAATAATTAATGGCATCATTGAAATAACAGTTATAATTATTAAATATGTAGATACTGCAATGTTTATATTTTTTGATAAATGTCAAATCTGTTAAGTCATGTTTATCACCAAATCTGCAGATATCGGCAAAGACTGTGCATCATAAGTTAGCCATTTGTAATGAATCAATGTATTTCAATAGAATTTCTTAATTTTCAAAAATCAGTTTTTTTTTTTCATTCTATCAAATTATATTTATTAGGAAATGATGTATATAATTGATATATCATCTTTACTGTTATGAATTTTAAAAGCCGAATACATCCAGCATAAATATTTGATTGAGGCTTAGTACAGAGATTAACACTATTCCTATTTGTATATATGACATAAATTGATTTTTATCATTTGATACGACAACTATAGTTATCGATCTATTAACAAAAATATGTTGATATTTATTCTATGTTGTTTATTTCTTTCTGATCACTAATCTCTTGTGTGTTTCATTATATAGTGGATACATTAATGAACAGTAATATGACATAAAGGATGAATAGACTTTTTTGACAATATTTTAATATTTACAAGTAAAATCAGTTTATGCTATATGGTTTTATAAACATGAAAATAAAGATTTCATGTGGTTGTTAATATATATATTTAAATAGATATTATTTACTGTTATAATTAGTTTAAATAAAAGTATTCAAAATATCAAAGCAAGAAATATTTACTGTCACAACACATACATGATTAGCTACTAATACATCCCAAATTTTGAATGCTGGACGTTCATTTTATGAATCTTATTAGTTTGATTGCAATAGGGATATTATTAGTATCATCCAATTCTAATATCACCATTAATTATATTACTTTGGCTCTTAGTTGTCTGTATAAAATTGTAATAGTCATCTATTTTACATAGAACTATATTCTTGTATTCAAATTACATGTTCATTTCTTCCTTGGTAATACAAACTAAATCTATCAAATTTTCATAAATTTTTACTTTTTTGTTTATTTTATAAAAACTTTGCATTCCGTAATATTAAATATGATGCATGTACATCTTCTTTTGAATATAGACCATGAATAGTTTTAAAATATAGTCTATTGATCTTAAAATTTAATGATTATATTTAATTAAAAATTTTTCTGTAACTTTCGAAGAAGCATTATACATTCGGTATCAGTCTAATTACTTTTGCATTAATTTTTAAATTTTGTTTGTTCTACAATGATTAATTAGGTGAAGTTTCATCTTGGCCTAAAAATGAGGTGTTATTAAACTTAAGGTCGAAAATATTCAAACAATAATTAGCTTTTGTGCGACAATTGTAATCTTCACAGCTATGAAATTAATGGCAAAATTAAAAATTATTCATCATTCTTGATAAAAGGATATATTAAATTTAGGAAATACTGTTGATATAAATTGGATGATATTTTCAGGATATCTGGTAAATATATAGTGAATATAAAATTTCTAAGAAAATTTAAAAATCGATGATCAATGTATCAAAAACAGTAAATAATTAATAAAAGGATTTAATATAAACATGAATGGAGTGTCTAAATAAAGATTTGCTAGATCATCGCTAGCTGTTTAATGGGATCCAGATAGAATAAGAAAACGTTTAATCCTGTGTTAATTTTGAAATATTGCAATAAATAAAAACTATATAATAATTAATGACATCAAAGTAATAAAGTAACCTTTAATTAAAGAAAATTACCAGAACAATTAATTCTGTTGTTGAATCTGATATGCTCTGCGAAATGTCCAAAATTGTTTTTATCAGTATGCGGCATAGATTGTGTTTATTTCTTTCTATGTACGCTGCCATTTATTGTATGTTTGAAGCTAAGATAAATTTAGGAAAAAATATTTTGTACCCTAATTGCAGACAATTCTATAGAAATAAAGATGAATTTTTATTCATAGTTCATCTATAATGGATAGAATTAAAGATGTACATTTCTTCAGTTAAACCTATATTCGGTTTAAACAAGGTGTAACATTAAATTTATTTGCATGAGCTAAAACAATTTCTGTTGTCATTGTCTGAAACAACACCATTTATGACCAATGATCAAAATTATGCTACTCTTAATGTCCTGTACTTTACTTCTTCCTTTTCACTAAGTTGTTTATGGATGTCATTACAAGCTTGGACACAATAATGAATGTCTAATGTGACCTATAACTTTTCTGAAATTTTGTGACGAATCATTCATTACTTGTAACAAGTAAAATAATTTCTTTCTATAATGTTGTCCATTTAGAATGAAAAAGATACTTTCTCATTTGGTTATTAATATATAAAGTACTTTCAGCAATTTGTTTATAAGAATGATGATTAATCAATAAACATCAACAATGTGAAATACAATTTAATGAACAATATAATTGAAACACTAAAGAGTTAGAATTATTAACAGAAGCACATGAATATAAAATGTTCTTTTTTGCTTCTGAAGAACGTAAAATCGAAAGGAATATCATTGGAATTAGCAATATTCAAGCAAATATCAATTTGTATTATTTTAGTTTGACATTTATTTAAATTGGAAAATAAATAGAAACATAGGTAGAGATATAGCCAAATGTTTGCATAAATAGTACAGTTTCATAATTTGACTGAAACAATATATTATGTTTTCCAAATTTACATAATAATTTTGCTTTTGTTTTGATCTGCTTAGTCTTTTCTATTCAACAAAACGAAATAATCATCAAACAGAAAATTCTTTTAATAAACAAGCTTTTCCATGAATTTAAAAGTTTATAATTGGAGAGTACTAATATCCCCTTTATATGCACATTGGTAATTCGATTGATCCATCCTATAATTTTCATCCAAACATTGGCAGAGTCTTTACTGTAACCAACTAAGTTATTCGTTAAGAATATATATTTAAAAAATGGTGTAAATAAAAGGAAATTGGTCAAATTGTATCCAAGTATTAGTTATTATTTTACATAAAATTATCAAATATGTTCATGTTATCTTATGAAATCAAAATAATCTAAAGAACTCATTGAAGTATTTGAGTGGATAATTTTTAAGGGTGTTGCTTCTGTTCTCATCCCATAATGGTAGGAGAGTGGAAGCAAAATCACAAAAATCAAATTCTTTTGTTTAGCAACTTAGGCAAATATTTATGAAAAAAATGCATTGTTTATTTTAATTTTACTGATAATTAGATATCAGATAAACTGAACCAATGACAATATGTATCTTATTGTTGATAGATTAACATTGTTTTAGTGCTTTACAATACTGCAAAATAAACTATATGCTATCTTGACATTTTGAATTCCTAGTGCTTTTCTTTACTGTCAAGTTTTATATATATATATACAAAATGTTTTTCTATATTTCAGGATTTCTATAAAAACCTTTATAAAAATTTAGTTCAACAATTTCAGAAAATTTATAGCTCTATGAATTTATTTATTGCAAGCTCTGCCACTTTTCAAATATTTATGAATGCAGTTTTCTTTGGTGAATATTATTCATTAATCTATAAATAAAAATGATACGATTGAATAATGAAAACTATAAAACGTTAGTTGATAATTGATATTTATCAATATTCTACTTTGAAATAAAGTTTGAATTTATGTCAAACCAAAATTTTAACAATTTTATCCATAATTTCAGTTTATTGTTAAACGAAACACATTTGATTAATTTTATCGAATGATAAAGCTAATAATATTATTTCAAAGTATATCATATAAAATATTATTCATATTGTAATTTTACTAATAATATTATTCATCTAATATTTATAGTTTTTATTAACAGAATGATTGGTAGGATATCTTTCACACGTTATGTTCCACATGTTGTTTGTTAAAATTTGACGATTATTTCTTGATAGATCTTTTGTTAAATTGAGTTTAGCTGCATAAGTAAGTAACAGGCGGTGAAAGAATGCGGCTGTCTTAGACAAACCATTTGCCAAAAAAAAAGGTAAACTACACTATAACCCTATAAAGTTACACTCATCTTTTATTTCCTACTGTTCTGATAAAAAGGATGAGCTCCCCTTAAACTCAAATTATATTATCTTTAATAGATACTGTCTATATATAAAAATAATATATTTAAAAAGCTCTTTCAACAAAATGAGGTTATAATTTCAGAAATATTTGAGGGAAATGTACATATAGTCTCAACTCGTTATAATGAATTATTTATTTGAATGGTGAATAGAAATTGAAGAAAAAGGATGAAATGACAGATACTTACCCACTATGAAATTAAATCCAGTTAGAGTATGAAACAGTTATTACAGTTTTGTTAGATTAATTCAATAAATGAAATGTATACATTTAATGAAAAGCACTGATAACCCTGTCAGTTTTCTTTAAAAATATGAAATAATCAAATACATTCATGAGATATTAATAATTGGCCTTTATTGTTTTCTTCAATCATCGAATCAATTTGTAATATTCCTCCAAATTTTTCTTCTAATGTGTTAAATCAGATACATCTAAGTATACAGATTATATAATATTAAGAAATATATCTTTAACTTCAATTTATTGTTCTTTCAAAAACGTGTTTGAACAAATAAAATATCTGTTTTTTAAATGGATAATAAACAATTTTTTATATATGTTTTTTATTCCGTACATATCTAGGTATCCCTTCTATCTGGAAATAAAAACATCCTAAATGTATATTTAGATATTGAGTTATTTTTCCTTAACAGTGTTGAATTTTTCAGAAAATCTATTAATAACAAAGGTGAATGTCTACTTTAAGCCAGTAGATAAAATATTCCTTAAAGTAATTTTTACAACTGATCAGAAGTAATAAATAATTATAATCTATAAAATCTACAAATATGTCAATGCTATTGTAAAGAAACTATTCAAAACAAAGATTATGCAACTTCAATTTTGAAATTAATTCTGCAGTGAGGACAGATAAGTGATTAAAATATTTGGTTTTATATGTATGTCAAATATACCACCATTATGATATTAGTGTGATAAAGAATCCACAAAATCAAAATTTCTTGGCTATTAAATTATCCAAATATTTTAAGGAAAAATTGAATTGTTTTATTTCCAATTTTATAACTTTCTTACTAAGGGAAATATAATCAATTATTATATATTAGTGGTGATGTTAATTTAAAGTAATGCCTTGCTTTATAGAAAGGAGCCTAACTTATATATGTGAATCGAAAATTCTTTGTTTATTGCTTTTTGTATTGCAGTTTAATGTTAAAATGTGTTTGACTAATTAGATAAATAGATAATTAATAGGGATGGTTTATGATAATTTAACAATGTAAATACGATGGTAGTTATCTCAAGTTATGCAAGAATTGATCAAACAACAGTACTTCGTAAAACACAAAATTTAAGATAAAGGTAGGATAAAATATTTTAAAATAATTTCTCATTTTTTTGATATTCATCTCAAAAATTGTTAAACATACAGATAATTCATAAAAATGCAATAATAAGAGCTCTTTTCGTGACTTCTGAAGGAGACTTTATACTTTTCAACAACAATGAGTTAGAAATATTTTTGGTCAGTATACTATGCTACATCTGAAATGTACAATACATGTGTAAATAAATTGACACTTCACATTTTCTGTCTCTTATCAATAGCAGAATGCTTGGCTGGGAAACTCTACACTAGATTTAGGATAGTATGAAACATTTCAAATGAAAAACACTTCATAGATGGTAAAGTTGAGGTGTGATCTATTTTTATGGAAGTAAACACAGTTCCAGATGTTTTACAAGAAGGAAGATAAAATAGTTCAACCACCATCTCATCGGTTTAACATCACACCGATTTGTTATAGTTATAAATAAAGCGTGATTAGCACTGAAGTTCAAATGGTAATTTCTTAGCAAAAGAAGGGAGAAAAAATATTTAATGTGTGGAAAAGATTTGGATAGAATCAGGTATGTATAATAAATTGTATTTGGAATTTTGAAGGTATGAGTTACATATTTTGGACAGGAAAAGTATTCTTGAAACAAATTAGTCGACAGGTTGACGAAAATGAAGACTAAACTCTCCAATTTGTAATAAAGACATTTAAGAAATAAATGATTATAACAACTGGGCAAGAATAAAGAAAAAGTTAGGGAATATGCTCAAAGGATGTTTGAGTTACATATCAGATGCCACCAAATCTCTTATGATAATTTACTTATATAAGATAATAAATCTGATAATAAATAGAAGAAATAAATCCGTAAAAGAAAGCTTGCCTTGTAGAATCTGAAGAATATATTGTTTATTAAATGATTTAGGGTAATTGTAGATTCAACTGGCCAGAGTTTCTATAATTAGAAACGGATTATCGTGTCTTCATCAATTCCGTTTCAAGTTTGGATGTTATGCCTGTATCATAGGAAGGCCATTTTTAGAAGATCTCTAATCATAGAGATTAATAAGTTTAGTAAAATGACTTATAGTTATATTGCTATACACGTAAGTAGAAAAATACAAAATGGATAAATCATAGATACGTACTGCCTGCATATTTGGATCCAAATAGAATGAAATAAAAATGTCATTGTGTAAATATTTTAAAATGTTGTTAAATACAATCTAAACCAATAGAAATGAAACGGGAAAGATTGGATCATTAAATATAAAAAAATGATAAAAAAACCTATAAATTATGTATCCTACATCATGTATTATACGTGTATCATTTTTCTGTCAGTTAGTAGCTAAAATTTTATTACACATTTTGAACTTTTTTGCTTATCTATACTTGTTGTCAGTAATTACTAATGCAGGGTATCGAAATATTTAGTTTATTCAATGAAAATATATCCAGTTAATAAGAGGAGCATTCACTGATATGAAATCACAAATTTGTTCCAAGAAAGAACATTCCTTTTTGAAATACGAGGAAATATTTTTGTTAATTATCACTTTATTATGTAGTATATTTCCTTTATCTTGGATCTAGGCTAAGAGTGTCAGTAACTGTGGGGAAATTTGAATTAATGAAAAGTGAGAATCTTTTTAAGAATGTTTAAAAATACTTCCATTGAAACTGATAAAATCCATATTTTACCATTGTTTTATGTATGAAAATCGATTTTGTGTTGAGATGATGTTAAAATTAATGTTTACAGCAACTTTAATGTAAAATTTAAATAAATTATCAAAGTGCAACGAGGCAAAATTAAATTAAAGACCAGTCTTGAAGCAAAAATTATTTGTTAGAAATAAAAACAACTGATTGTAAGACATCTTTCTTTAGATTCAAGAAGACTTGATAGAATGCTTACTAATGTAATAAAATTTATAATAAATATCATGATGATGTATTTTATTGTGAAATATAGGTTTATAGATAGAATAGATAATGCCCTTTGGACCATCATGGGAAATATTTTTTGCAATTTAATTATACTTGATAAATAGAGATTAAATACTGCATTTTTAAATTTATATTTAATTTTCATTGCAATTTTTCACATAGTTAACGATAATATTCCTAAATTAAACATTATTGAAGTATAATGTTCTTCTTGATATTTTATGAGATAATTTAATTTCTTCAAAGGTGCAAAAATTCATATTTTAAATATATACAGCTTAATCAATTCTGAGTAAATCAGATGGAAATATTAAAATTAAATCAAAGTCGAAAACATATTGATATATTCAACATGAGCTATTTATATTTTCAAAACAATACTCAATAGAGAATGTTCATCCTATTTTATTGTACAAGCGTATTCATGTAACTCCAAAGCAATACATATGTATTATAATTTGGGCAGTTTATTTACATTAGTCAGTTGAGGTAATTGCAATTAACAACACTGTAAATATGTATCATCACCTAGAGGAAAGATGCTAATAGAATGAACATGACAAGATATTTGCACTTGGATTCTATACCAGATATAGTTCATTGGTCAGACTCTTTCTTGACTTTCAAAAAAAATCAGAGTTGTAATATTTATTGGTGAATATTAATCTGAAAAAAGATAATATTTTCTGTGACAAACAGAAACATCAGTTCCCTTTAATTCATGCACCACATATTTCTTCATCCGTGATAAAATGATGTATTAAATTTAAGAAATACAGCTGATATAAATGAGAAGATATTTTCAGGATACCTTTAAAAATAAAGTAAATAGAAGATTATGAAGTATATTTTGATATATCACTGATCATTGCTTTCAAAGACATTCAGTAAATAATTATTAAAAGCTTTTAATAGTAGAAGCGAATGGGAGAGTATAGAATGGAGACATCCTTCACACTCACTTTCTGTTTAATTGGATACAGATAAAATAAGAAAATATGAATTCCTTTGTTAGTATTTTTAACTTTTGAAAAATAGAAATTATATAATAATTAATGGCATTTATATAGGTACCGCTCCATTAATCAAAGAAAGAACAATTTATTGGTAAATCTAATGTCTTTCTGATATTTTTTATAACTATTTTTTTTTAAAATTATTGACATAGACTGACTGTATGGAATATTTTGTGCTATATGTGTTACAAAACAATATATTACAAAAGAAGTGATACATTTAAGAAATCCAATTTTATTATTAATTGAAAACAATTTATTTTTAGAAGAAAGTGATGCATGTTATTGATATATCATCTTGAGTAATAGGAATTTTACAAGCTTAATATTTCCAGCTTCATAATATATATCCAGATTTACTCAAGGAGTTATTATACATATTTGTATAGACTAAAGATTAAATGCTTTTTTCATTTGATAAAAGAACTATTTATCGAGCTCTGAATAAAACGTTTTGTTTATATTTATACGATGATTTGTATTTCTTTATTTCCGATAAACTGATGTGTGAGTAATTACATACGTGGATAGGTTAATGACTTGGAATGTGTCGTAATCCATGTCTAAACATTTTTGTCCAATTTTAGTTATGACAAGAAAAATCGATTTTGTCTTTTGGTTTTAGGTCAGGGATAATAATGTTGTCTAGAAGATTTTATTACAATGTTTATTTTTAGGCTAAAATTATAAATACTCAATAAAAGGAAACAAAATTAAATATTGATCTGTACAACCAAAATATTTTGCAGCTAATTATATATGAAGCATGAAGGTAAAGTGTTCATTCTCTGACTTTTAAGAAAATATTTGTCAACAATATAAATAATATTAGCAGCATTCATCCAAATATATTAAGATTAAACATATTATTGTTGCTCAGTTAACTGGATAAATGATATGACGACTACAAGTGCACGATGAATCAAATTCTTGCATTGAAATTACATTTTCATTTATTGCATAATAAAATATATTAAATCTACCAAATTTGCATAAATATTATACATTATACTTTATCTTGAAACATCTGCATACCATGAGATCAAAAAATGCTTCAAGGAAAATTTTTATATTAATAAACAAACATTTGGATTATCAATAGATTACAATTAACGAAGGTTTATATCCGCTCCTAATAGAGTGTCTTTCTTGATTGATCCAATTTATATTTTACCTTTATACTCTGAAAGAGATCTTTCTTTAATTATGTGAATTCTTCTATAAGATTATTTATATATATTCAAAATTGCAAAGATTCAAATAGTTAGCAAAAATTAAATATTATTTTGTATAAAATAATTAATTATCTTAATATTATTGAATGAAACTCAATCAAATGTGCAAGAAAAATTACAATTTATCTTTGTGTTCAGGGTCAGATAAGTGAAAAAGAGATTCAGTTTTTAATGTGTGCTATTATGGCTTAATTAATTTTGATAGGGTAAATAAAAGTATCACAATCAGATTTTCATTGTAATAACACCTTCTAAATATTTATCATATAGAATAAACTACTTAGATTTGTCTTATAATTAATTGCTAAAGTTAAAGCAAACACTTTTGATACAAATCTACAGTTTAAATTAAACGAATGATTATATATACCAGTAACCCTCCTCTTCCCATAAAAGAAATCAAGGTTACTTTGAAAGTAAATATATAAAATCAGCATTTAATGTTAGATCTGAGGGAAAAAGAAACCGCCTAATCAACTAAATACACTAGTGGTAATATTTCTGATGTTTTTTCTTACAACAATTAATGATTTTTCTTGTTAAAGTTAGAAAACCTTTCACCATTTTATTCCATAGCTATTTATGCGTCTTGCAAAATGTGATTAAAAGATTTCATAGCTTAGTCATTTATATAAAAATCAAATTAAAGAAATCGTTTTTGATAATAATAATGAATATAGTTTCATTAATTTAAAATATGTCTATCTTTCATGTTCAAAAAACGTTTTAACTCTCAGATAAATCACAATAATAAAACAAAATATAGATACTATTAATTAATTTGACTAACACATTAATCAGCCTTCATAGTGAATTTGAAATTATTGTTTTAAGAAGCTAATATAGCTAAATGATATTTTTCTGTTCTCTTTGTTAAAATGAAATAGACAAAATCATTCAGTGAAAATTCTAAAGATGTCAGACATTGGATGTAAAAATGTGACTTAATTATGAATATAAACGTTTTATTGTAAAAATCAATGGAAACAGAAAAGAATAATGATATGTTAGATACTCACTGACTGTTTAATGAGATCAAGATAGAAACAGAAAAATATATTCCTGTATTAATCATTATATTATAGATTTTCTAAAACAGAAATATATAATAACTAATGATATGTATGTAATAAGTTCATTAATTAAAGAAAAGTATGACAAAATTAAATGTATTAATAAATTACCTATCTAGTGCGACAGGACTATCAGTGTCTGCCCCTTATTTGCATAGATTTTACTTAATATTTTGTGCTGTGTAAACAGAAATCAATGTATGCTGAAGCAAAGATAAATTTACGAAATGCAATTTTCTTTTGCTTTTTATATCAAAGTATGTTTAGAATAATGTGTTAAATGTTTTTGATATATGATCTTTACAGCTAGGAATTTAACAGATGAATTCATCCAGTTTGAAAATCTAAATCTTATTATTATTTGTATAAAATAATTATCACGTTTTTTTCGATTGATAAACATCTCCAATTATCGTTCAATCAAGAAAAATTTATCTTTATTTATACAATGAAATTTATTTACTTCTGATCACTAAGCCGTTATGTGAGTCATTACATACGTGGCTACTTTAATGAACTGCGATGTGACTTAAACAAAGCGTAAACGTCCTTTTGACAAATTTTAGTTGTAACAAGAAAAATATATTTTGGTTATCATGTATTTAGATTAGAGAAATATAATGTCCTAATGAGGATTATGTATATAATTTTTACCGTTATCTTCAATTAAAATTATAATTACTCATTAAACATCAACGAAGCAAAAAAGTATATTAACCCATACAACTGAAACATGAATCAGCTAAAATTATGTAGGGAAAAATGAATGTAAAACTTTTATTTCCTCTCTCTAATAATATTTATTCATCAGCAATATGATTGATGTTAGCATCATTGTAAAGAAATTGCACACGTTTATTTATATTAGTGTGGCTCACATTTAATTGGATAAAATACATAAGACTTGAAATAGACTCAAAATGGAATTATTTTATCAATTTATATTTTCTTTTCTTACATTATAAAATATATCAAATCTACCAAATTTGCATAAATACTATACTTTCTTGTTTGTCTACAAACAACTTTTATTTCATGAAATTACTAAATGCTTCAAGGAAATAATTCTTATACTGATAAACAAGGATTCAGATTATTAATAGATTACAATTGCAGAATGATAATGGCCTCTTTTGTAGGAGTTTCTAACAATGATTGATCCAATCTATATTTATCTTCTAAATGCTTAAAGAGTCTTTTGACCAGTTGAATTATTTTTCATGATTATATATATATATATATATATATATTTAACATTGTAATGAAATTAGTGAAAGAAACTGTTTAAATAGTAAGAAAATATTACTTATTATTTTGTATAAAATCATTAATTATATTAATATTATTCAAAGAAACTCACTAAAACGTGCAGGACAAAAATTAAAGTTTAATTTTGTGTTCCTTGGTCAGCTAAATAAAATAACGATTCAGCTTGTGATGTGTGCTATTACGGCACAATTAATTTTGATGGGGTAAATGTAAAAGCACTGTATTCAGATTCTCAATAGAATAAATTGGTTGAATTTATTTTTTAGTTAGTTACCAAAGTGAAAGAAAAGAATTTTGATAAAAATCTTAATAATTGAAATTAAACAAATTTGTGATATATAGGGCTCTTATTCCTATAGAAGAAAATGAGCTACTTTGAGAGGAAATATTTAAAAATCATCTTTCAGAGTTTTATCTTAGAAATAGTAGAAAGTACCTTGATAAATACACTGTTTTTACTTTCTCTAATGTTTTATCTCATAACAATTAAAGGTTTACCGTAAGAAAGATAGGAAACCTGTTACCATTTCATTTCATAGCTATTAAATGTGTCATGCAAATTGTAATTAAAATAGTTCATTGCTCAATCATTCTTATAATAGAAAATTAAAATTTATTTTACTTACATAGTAATGAATATATTGTGTCATTAATTTAAAATATCTTTATTCTTTTAGTCTAAAATGTTTAACTTTCAGATAAATCACAATAATAAAACAAAATATTATAGATAGTTTTAATTAATTTGACTAATGCATTTATGAATCAGTTTTTATCATGAATTTGAAAATTTTCATAGGATATAATTCATGAAATGCTTTAAGTAAAACGTTTTATCTACAAATATTGCTCTTCTTTTGTCTCTAACATTTGGAGAGTGATTCCATACACAATAGCGAGCTATTACTATTCTCTGGTAATTCTGTTTCTGCTTCGAGGATTATTTATGTCAGACTTTTTCTTGGCTTAAAAATTAACGCATTGTTCACCTGACATTTTCTATGACATATAACTACAAAAAATGACATTATATTTCTGTGCTCAACAGAAAAAAGATTTTCTTCCTTTATGATGAAAAGATGTATTCTTCAGAATATCAGATGAAAT
The DNA here is from genome assembly GCA_018389105.1 of Nautilus pompilius. Classification (NCBI taxonomy): domain Eukaryota; kingdom Metazoa; phylum Mollusca; class Cephalopoda; order Nautilida; family Nautilidae; genus Nautilus; species Nautilus pompilius. Next base: position 25,370 of record JACATO010001527.1, read on the forward strand.
AAAATGATATTTTCAGGATGCTTTGTGAATGTAAAAAATATGAGATTTCAATTAATATTTATATAAATCGAGGATCACGTTTTCAAAGATGTACAGTAAATAATTATTAAAGCACTTATTGTACAAAGAATGGTAAAGTATGCAATAAACTCATGACAGATACTCACTCGCTATTTAATTGGATCCAGGTTGAAAAGGAATAAATATATTTTTCCATTTATATTGAAAAAGTTGGTAAATGAAAACTAAATACATAAAATTCTGACCTTTATAAAAATATTGAAAGGATAACATTTGCTGATGAATTTATATGCAGAGCGTTATGTTGATAATAATGTCTGTCAAATTATTATTATAGTTGTACAATATTAATTATAAACAAATAAATAAAAAGAAGCAATAAAATATTGACCTTTAGAACAGAATCATGAATCAGCTATAAATATATACAGAAACATGAATATATAACGTTCATTCTTTGATTCTTAAGAACATACATTCGACATCAATATGAATCATTTTATCATATCCCAAACAAATATCACAATTAAGTATAGCAGTGTGGCTCTTATTTAAATGGATAAAATATATAAGGTTTTATGTAGACTCAGAACCACATTCTTGCATTTTATTTCATTTTCTTTACTTGATTCACAAAAATTCAATCTTAAACTTGCATAAATATTATACATTCATTTGTATGTAATCAGATTTAATAATGAATATGAAATTAAGGATATAATTCATGAATAGCTTTTTATTTTGTCTATTCATCTAAAAGTATTGTTATTATCTTGCGGTTAACATCAGCGGAGTCATTCCGTGCCAGATTTTGGATTATATGTTTTCTGTAATTTTGCTTCTTCTACAAGGTTTATATAGGCCTGACTGTTTCTTGGCAGTAACTAAATATTAAACAGTTTGTGAAATAAGACAAAACTAAACAAACATAAGAATTCTGGACATGTAAGAACCCAAATTGCCTTAAAATTTACATACTCAATGATAAAGTATGATTTTCAGTCTTGACGAAAATTTATATGTTAAATTGAAGAAGAACAGATAGCATGGGTAAGATGATAATATCTGCTGTTTTTGTAAAAGTAAAATTAACAAAAATTTCGAGATATCTCAGTCGATATACTCAAAACTGTAAAGTAAATATTTTATACCTTTGATATACTTTTGAATTGAAAGACAATAAGATAAAGATGTTCTAGATACTCACTGGCTGTTTTATTTGATCCAGATGAAATAAAGTCAATATATTGCAGTATTAAGATTTAATAATTTATATTAATGAAAAGCAGATAGTTTGACATCAACATGATAACCTGTACTATAATTAAAGAAAGGTACTGAAAAATGAAAATTGATGATGAATGTTACATGTATTGTGATAATTCCATCATTATGTCTGTCAATTATTGGCATAGATATTTATTAGTATTTTTTGCCATGCGCTGCATGCATTTAATGTATGTTGGTAACAAAGTTAAATGAATGAATACCTGTTTTGTGTCTTATTTTCAAAAGGTATTTGTAAGGAAAATTTAAAAAAAAATTGATATTTTATTTTTACTAGTAAGAATTGTAGGAACTGTACATTTCTAAAGATAAAATGCATATCAGGATTTTCAACTGCAGTAACAGAATACTTATTTAAATAGGTCGTATAAAATATCCTCTTGTCTTTTCAACAAATAATTCCCGAACCACTATGAAGAAGTTATGTTCGTCTGTATATGAAGTAGTTTATATTTTAATATTCATTATATCCTTATTAGTGTAATTGGGTATTTTGAAAATTGAATAAACATATAATGGACTATATAATTTCTGAAAATTTGTGACAAAACTTTAATTGTAACAAGTAAAATCAATTCTGTCTATTTTCTTATTCAGTTTAGTGCCAAAGTATGTTTTCTTTATCAAGTTCTTTCAGCCATTTGTAATTACAAATTATATTACTCAATAAACTCCAATGAAGCAGAATAGATTAAAGTGACCTATACAGATGAAACACGATTCAGCTAATACATATGCAGAGATCAGTGATTCTAAAGAACATACATTCGAAAGGAATACCAGTGGAATTATAAAATTCAAAAATAATATCCACATCTGGTATTTAAGTGTAGCTTATATTTAACTAGTAAAACAGATAAAACTTTAAGTATAGACAGAGCCAGATTGTGGAATTAATACTCTATTTTCTATTATTACTTGATAAAATATACATCAAAACTATTCTTTTGTCTACTTACTGTTTTGTATTCAACAAAATTAAATAATGGTTCAAAGATAATGTCTTCTATTATTAAACAAATTTTTCATGATATTGGAGATTACAATTGGAGAAAATTAATATCCGTTATAAAATGAGCTCTGTAATTGGATTGATCAATCATATAATTATTTTCCAAATGTTAACAGAGACTTTATTTTAACCAGTTAAGTTATTCGTCATCAATAATTAGTTTAAATATGTAAGCTGCTTATAAAAAACTGATAGAATCCTAACAAATTAATAGTCATTATTTTGTATAAAATTTGAAATGTGTTCATATAATTTTTGGAAAACAGCAGAATAATAGGAAACTGTAAAATATTTAGTTTTCTTCAGCAATGGAATAAATTTAACTTAAAGGCATGCATTCTGATGTGTCTATGATAGGATAGTTTAAATCCAAATTAATATAAAACAAACAGTGCCATCACATAGAAAGAGGGAACAATTTTGTTGAACGAAAGTCAGTCATTCACTGAAATAAGAAAATTGAACATAATCATAAAATATAGTTCTATGAATAAAGCTGATCCAGAGAAAAGAAGTAAAATATTAATAGAAGAAGAAATAGAATATATTGAAATTGTTCACCACTGCTTTAATTCGAATGCAATTTACCCGAATATTTTAAATGTCAAGTTGTTCTAGTGTAGCTATTTTTTAAATAATTAATTAAAATTAAGCATTTATAAAAGAAAGTGACACATAAATAAAATTGATTAGAATAGAGGTCTGTCATAAAAAATTATGCTGGTTCAGCGTAGAATATCTTTACTCCTCTTTCTTCTTATAAGAAAGTATCCATCCTGTCGACACTTTAATAAACGATCATTTGATATAACAAAAAAAAAAGATTTTAACAATTTATTCACATATGCTGCATTTTTAATTGAAAATTTATTCTAATAATTTGATATCCTTTAATTTATGCACTTTTATAAATATATCTTGTCAGTCAAAAAATATTAACCTTTTAAAATTTGTGTAACTCGCCATTAAATTGGCGTTCTTGGACAAAGCAGTGAGGTCAAATATACACGAAGCTTCTATCAGAATTTTACTGTATCCATTTGCTGCAGATCACTGGGGATGTAAGTGTCAGCCTTTCTATCTTTATGATTTCTAATTTGGTAAGTTCCTTTCACATGAAAGTATTTATAAAATTTAAATTAAACACAAAAATGTCCAACTATTTCCTCAAATTATAGTTTTCTCCTTTCTTCTTTATGAAAATAAGAAAAAACAACAAATATACAATTTTGGGCTAAATGACATTAACCTTCAAGATATTTAGTGACTTGGATTATAAGAAGCAAAGAGTAAACAAAGAAGCTGAAAAAATTGGAAATGAACTTGCAGATTCAAGTAATAAGTACAACACGACCTTTGAGTAACCAATACTAATAGAGACCTGACACAAAGAGTAGCAGATATTTATTTTCCATAAATGGCTGATAAAAAGTAATACCATCAATGTCTAAGATATTATCTTTCATTGTGGCCTAAGACAGTCAGGGATAAAACAAGAATACAACGTGTAAAGAAGTTGCCTGAACAAAAAAATCTTGAGCTTCAGAGGGATCAAAGTGACAACCATGATAAGGCATCGGGTCCTTTACCAAGAGTTTTTTCCACAAAATCTTAACAGAGCATGAAATGCAGCATCTTAATTGACTGATTTGTTCTGCTAAAGAGAACAGTGAGCTCTTTATATTTTGTCATCACTTGATATCAATGTAAATTCATCAAGACTCAAAACAGACGAGGAAAATAACAGAAAACTAAGCTGTGCTTTACAAGATCAGGAATGGGGAATGTACCATTTTAATTACTATATTCAATGGAAGGAATATGCAAGAAGATTTGTTTTCAATGTGAATAGTGACACTCGGTCCAAAAATGATTAATAAAGAAATGATTCATAAAATAAAGGATTACATATTATTCTGGTGAATTAGAAAGCTTTGCTCCAGAGGGTCTAATGAAACTGTGGAAAATAGCAACAATGAATATTTCATGTCCTCATGAAAATTACACAGTAAATATATCCATTTCATAACACAAAATGTACAAAAATTTTAAAAGAGTGAGAATCATGCAAATAATCATCTTCCAAGAGAAATTCTGAAAAGTTGTATGCAAATCATCAGCAATATAATTCTCAACAGTCCCAAGAAACTAAAGATTTTAAAATAGGCAGGGTAGGAATACCTATTATAAATACAATTTATATACGATGTCAAAAATCGTCTAATGATTGTACTGAAATCTTTATTTTTCTCTCCTCACTTTATCATGTTGTAGAATGAAAGGAGTTTTTTTTGATTTCACTTAGATACTTTGTTTACATAACAGTTTTCTAATTTGCCTTCTCTTAAAAGATTATATTGGTCTATATAACCAGTTTAGGTCAGCTAAATATTTCTTAACTAGTAAGAATTAAGTATTTAACCATAATTAACATTAATAATCTGCACAATGTGTTGTTGGAAGAGTTCTTACCTTGAGGAAAACAGTCTCAGATTTTTTGCCTAAACAAGAAAGAAATCTGGTTTAAAAAAGCACCATTTCAATTACTACACACATTTCTTTTTTATTCTTGGCTGTATTATAATTATTAATTTGCATAATATCTATCAAAAGGAAAAATGGAAAATGTAATGATTTTTTAATATTAAAATCTGTTTATTCCTTTGAGTCAAGAAATGTAAACATGCTAATAGAAAAGTTGATTATTTTAGAAGTGAATATGAGTAGATAAATGTAATACTCAGTGGACATAAAATTATTAAGAAAATACAATTAAGATAGGAGGTGGTTCTACTTTTTAAACTTATTTGCATATATTCAGTGGTATAAATAAGATAATGATAATTATAACACAAATAAAACAGAAATATTATTTTCTTTTCTCAACAAATAATTATTTATCCAAATAGGTATAACTTAATGTTTGTCCTATGTAATTAACCACGTATTTTAAAACAAGTATCAATAGGTGTGTAACCACCTTTGTTTTACAGAAAAGACCTCTGCGAAATTTAGTTAATCGGGTGTGGCTTTTCACAATATGAAATCTAAACATCCATTTTTTCCAGTTCATAGTCCAATTACGTCAGCTTTCTTAATCATTCCCTTAATTTTAATAAATTCAACTGTAGCATCATTAAAAAACAAAGATAAAATTTTTAGGAGAAAATAGTTTAATATTTACTTGGAATTAAACGATGATAAATTAAAACAAATCAAATTGCCAGTTTAACTAATTTGCATTCAAACTATTCAGCATTTTAAACAAATTTTACTCTTCACATTTGAAAAGATTTGAAACATTTAAAATAAGTATATAGATTTTGTAATCACCTGCCATGTGTCAATAGTTTATGCTATTGGTATACAGAGATATAGAATGCAAACTAATTGTTCACACTTGATTGTTTCATCGGAGGTGCAAACAATATTGGTTTATTATTAAAACTTTCCCTCTAAAACCACAGGTTAATTAATAAATATGTATTCTGATAGAGAAATGTAAAGATATTTGTTTGTAATATAAAATGACTGCACAAAATTTACTTTGAAAGAATTGATATTAAAGTGAAAAACAATTTTAATAACTATATAAACATGAAAAGGAAGTCATTGTGTTTGTTACCCATGTCTTTTGCAAAACGATCTGCAAACGAAAAATAGATGATTTAAGTGAAAATGTCTAAATTCAGTTGTAAGACTAAAAGCTAACTATAATTTTTATTGTTTGATAATAAATTGGAAAATGCTAAACATTATGTAATGCACAACATCTGTAGAGGATAAGCGAAACTACAAAAAGAAACATTATTACATGATGTTATGTTTTTAGATATGCCAGATTATACTGAAAGACATTGCTATTTATTAAAATTTTGTTATCATTTTCAGCATCTTGATTTTAGAGACCTGATGTAAGTAAACAGAGAGTATCATCTCACTGCTGATAATTTCAAACGCATATTTACATTTAAGATAAAATTAATCGAATAAATGATAAGTACATTAAGTGCATGAATTCATCTCACAATATTCTCCATATTGCAACAACCATTTTCAAGAAAAAATCCTGATGTTCACACTCAGGTAATATCTTTTATTTCATTGTATAATAAAATATGCAAGAGTTTTAAGTTTATACAAATGTTACAACGAAGAAATAGTCGAAATATATGTAAATACAGTTTGTCGTATTTCTTTTACCTATAAAAGTATTGCTTAGCGATGATGTTGGTGTTGTTTTAACGATGAAACAAAAGTAACATTTAATGAACATGTAACTTAATTCTTGTTCCAATTTATCGTTAATAAAATTTCATTCATTCGGAATACATGCTAATTATCACCAGGAAATGTTTTGTAACACATGATTAGCATTTATTTTCATTAATTGCTACTCTGAAACTAAAAGGACTTGTTGAGTTATTTAGAAACTAAGCCAATATTTAACTTGATACAATTAAAATAGAAAACCTGTCAATATCCATAATATCCTTTACTCTTAGACAAACAAGACAGAAACAAACAGAATAACGTATTAGTTAAAAAGAGTAATTTCATATCTCAAAACTTTAAAAGGTCTAGATGTTTTATAATATATCTATGGAAATTCTTTTGAAAATAAAACACGGGTGTAGAACACTTACCTTGTAGTTTTCCGCCTCCTTAAAATAAAGAGTAAATTTATGCACATGGTAAGAGGTAATAGCATGCGAAATAAAATCAAGTATTTATGTAGAGATACATCTTAAATAATATAGAGAAATATTTTTGTAGAAATGTGGTTTCTGGAGTAAGACCAAAATATTACTATTGGCAAGTTTTAGTATTACGTATTATTTTGAATTCCTACAAACTGGTTTAACTATTTATGTAAGATTTGCAAGATCATGACTTATTGCATTATCCCATTTTTTGAATGATGGTTTCTTTTAGTAAACTTAACGATTTAGAGACCCTCTATTCACAGAAATTTGTTGCTTTTTCCCTGAAGATCTAGAATTATAACATGCTCTTTAACGTTCATAACATTTAAAATTGCAAAACATTAATTATTTCTTTTTTGGTCATCTGTATTTTATTAGTACCATTATAACCGAGAAATGAATTTTAATATTTTAACTTTAAAAATAGGTTGTTGAATATTTTTTTAAAAAATTGTAATTAAGCAATGAAGGGTCTTTAAGATAATATCAGTCCTCTTCGGCTAAATGTGAAATTAAATTGCTTAATTCACAGATTACAATGCTTAATATATACAGTTATGTACATGAGGTTGGCAAAAGACTGAATTTATTATAATATTAAATTTTATAAAAAGTAATGAGATATTACAATAAAATGAATGATAAGGGAGAAATTGAATGCAAAGTACTCCAAAATTACAAAATTTGTTAATTACAAAATAAAGATGTAGATAATCCTGCAGGTGTTTATTGAGAGGTGAGCATTTCATAAAATGTGCAGTATTTTAATATAAAGTAAAGAAATAAATGTGTAATAACTGGTTTTCTTTATAGTTGGTATTCCGCACTAATTATATTTTTAGACCATCTATCTCAAGACATTTTGTCAACCTGTTCTCCTAAAATTCGTGAAGCGTGTTCCGTATTTTACTCGCAGGTAAAAACTATACTGCTCAAAGCAGGTAGGATTGTTTTTCAAAAGAAATTTGAGAAATACATCTATCGGTTTTCATAAAATGCATCCCATATAATACCGCTAAAGAATTCATAATTATTGAAAGATTGTTTGCTTCATAATATATATGACTTTTATTAGAAAATCAATAGAAAGAAAACTACATAGTTTAATTACGCTTACCTTTCAACTCATTTTGTCCATCTTTTATGAAATCAGAAATAAAATAGAATATAGTGCTGAACGTGACAAGTGATACAACAAGAGAAAATTAACTAGAGAAGTAAATGAAGAAACATGCAGCTATACTAAGTTTAAATTTGTCAGGTAAGGAGATAGGAAAAAATATGTATATACAACAAAATAAAAATTGAGTAAAAATTTATTAATAATCTAAAACGCTAAAATAATGTAAATATTATTATTATGTTGACAACACGGAGGTGAATAGGTTAACTACTTGTCCTCATAAAATGTCAATGTTTACACATACTAAACTTCAATGGATTTTTGGCAATATGGGAGTGTTTGAAGTTTAGAGTAGACGATAACAAGGACAATGTTTTGAAAATACTTTTTAAAGAAACAAATGAATGTATGTTTATGAAGTATAAGACATTTATGACTACAACAATTTGTTTAACTTATGTATTCATTTAATTACTTATTAGAACCTTGATATTAAATCTATAAGTTGTTCAATCGATTTAATTGTTTTGGTTTTACTTTCATATTTCAACATAAACAATTTACTTTCCATCTCCTTCATCTGAAATTTTTATTCAGTTATAAGTAACCTTGATAAGAATCTTGATGATAAATAAAAACGTAATATATAAAGAGAATGTTTGCTAAATAAACAGACAAACTGTATCACTCATCAAATGCAATATAAATTCTTTTCTTCATTTAAGCCCACCTACTTTTGTTCATACTGTGCATAGCCAGGATTACCACATGGAATTGCTTCATAATTTTTATATGTACAAAAAGGTCGAAATGTGTGGTTAATTTTGTATGCTTTAGAAAGTGTGTGAGTCATGAATGATGTGTTTTGCACCAGCAAATGAAATATTAGAACTGTCATCAGATATACAAGATAATGGAACATTATGAACTACCAGCAAACTAAAAGCGCAGATAACATGAAGGATATAAAATTATAGCAAATCTTTAAACGATCTGACCTTTCACAGATCGCCAACATCGGACGAAAAGAGGTATTTATGATTACACTCCAAATTCAAGAGATCTTTACATATCTTTTAATATGATAGATAGAAAAGGCAATGTTAAGATAAATGTTATTAAAAACGATATGAAAATAACATATTTGTTAGCGTTTCATAAAACAATTAGCCACTCTGGACACCAGCTGCACAAGACATAAATATTTTAAACAAAAGTATAAGACGAAAATGTTTACCTGAACAAGTGATGATTAAAATACTGAGCATCAAAGCTGAAATTAATAGAGAAAACTTCATTCTATCTTTCTGGCAGATCAAAGTGTGCAGTAGAAGAAACACAAAGAATATATAATATTAAGCAAAATAGAAATTCTTTCATAGAATCGATTACCTATAAATCAGGCAACAGATGTACTGCATTTCTTTGATGGACGGGATATTAAATTACAGCTTACCATCATTCAATATCTGATGTCATTTAATCTGTTATCTCATGTTGATTACCGCCTATCTTTTGAAATGCAAACGGAAAACAGTTGAGAAGAGATATTTCTGAAACCATATTGTTCCTCTTTTGATTAGTTCACAAGTTCCATCTTTGCGATAATACAAAAAATTAATTAAAATATTGTCAGTAAATATTAAAGATACATAGCTAAAATATTCAACTTCACAGCTCAGGAAACAACATTTTAAAATTTATTTAAAAGACGAAATATCAACAAAATACCAAAATAATAAATATTTCGACAAAAGAAAAGCTATTATAAATCTGCTCTTCATATTATTAAAGTTTAAACTTGAGGTATAATTTTGAATATAAACTTCCAGTAAAAACACAATATTTAATAAATATTTTAAATTATATCTCAAATCATTAACTAAGAAGTCCTTATATCAAAAAGAAATTGTACATGAACATCTCGAATTGATGACATCCAGAAGATATCAATCTCGGATTAGAAAGAAATTTTTTTACACAAGCACTAAATGTTAGACAGATTACTTTTTGATGTTTTCAATGTAAAGAAAAGGCCAGGAGCAGATATATGAATGTAAAATATAGTAATTTTAATAAATATGAAACTTTATTCGAGAGAAACTACATTAATGTGATTATTTAACATATTGTTTTATTCTTTCATTCAAATTTTAATTTTAAACTGTCATTTTGAATATCTTTTCAAAGGTAATCTTCCTGAATTCAATCACTGCTCTCCTTCATCAAACAAACATTAATTAAAACAAATGCCTAATTAATTAATTTAATATATAATGGAAAACAAGACTGAAAAACTTGCTAAAATGGTCAGTTTCAGATAAGAGAAATTTCAACACAAAACTTTTCTATTTAAAAGTATTTTATTGAAATACATTAAGGCGAGAATTGTGAAATATAATATAAACACTTAAGTATGAGACAATTGTGACTACTTACACAAAATAACTATTCCAAAATTCCACCATTACAAATATTTGTTTATAATGTTATAAATAACCAAAATATTTTTATTCTTTTTAATGAAATAGAAGCTGATAGACACAACCTATTTTTGAAATTTCCCTTTATTACTGAGCATATGACAGAATATTTCTCAACTAAACAGAGAGACTGCATTTCTGTTTTCTCCGACGTATTTAAGAATAAGATAAAGTTTATAAATCTCTAGTTATTTTTCAGCCATTTAATATTAAAATATTTTCTGGAAGATCAATGAGACGTGAAAAGATTTTACCTATTAATTATCATTAAAGTAAATAATTTATCAAGAATATTATGAAAGTGTATCAGCAAAAAAATATCTCATATCTAACATTAAATTAAATACAACAGATTTCGCCAGCTTTCTTATACATATTCATAAACCATGATTTTAAATGAGATTGAATAATGTTATCTATTAAGAAAAATAAAAGTCTCCAAATGATGCATTATTTCAAATATTTGTCAAGATTCTAGTTAGATATGAATAGTTTTTGACAAAATATTCATAATTATTAAACATAGTGGAAATCTGTATTTCTGTTCTTAATAAATTAAAAATTAAATTTTAACATAATTGCCCATGCATTCTAAAGTATATAAATTAATTTGAATTTTTTAAAACATGCTTGATTTGTGCACATCTTAAAAGTTATGACAAGAATATCTATATGATATAAGTTATCAAATTAACTGGATGTGTTAATCGTCTACGCAATCAAGAACGAAAATTTAGCCATTTTCCGAATCTGATCCCTATTTGAAGTATATTTCTAAATCAGCTAAATTAATTCCTTATCTAACTAGTAGTTTTTCCTTTGTTCCAAATCTTTATTTAACAAAATTATTTAAATGTTTAGTTTTAATTATTTTGTGAATATTTTCCAAATGGTAACATTTTTTTTGCTTTTATGGTTACTTTTAAAGTCACAGTTTAAGATGTATTTAACTAATCTAATAATTAAAATTGTCCAGTAAAATTTTAATATTGAAGAAATAAAAACGCATTAAGTGTTTGCTTGACCTTTTCAAGAGAATCCACAATGTGCAAAATTGATATATTATATTTATTTAACTATTTTTTAATATTTAAACTTCAATATTCTTATTAATTATTTTATACAACTTATTAAGTGTATTGGACGAAGCTGAAAAGTCTTTGCTTAGGAGTTATCATCCTCAAATAAGTATTTATTGATTACAAAATTTTCCTGAACAACTGTGAGCAAAAATCTTTATTACACAGGTACTAACGACAGCTGTTATCCAGTTTATTACTAAACAAGTAAGAAATTGTTGCACATTAAGTGCGCAATCAAAGTGAGAAACATAATCTTCTCAGTAAAATGAGCAGCATCTGGCAAAAATTTAAAAATTAAATCTGATTGCCTAATGCTAAGGAATTTACTGTAAATTCACCTATAAATAAATTGTTTGAATATTTTATTTCTTTTTTCTGCCATTTTGTATTTTTAATTTTTATACTTTAATCTTATTTTTGAATAATTTAATTTTTCTACTTTAATACAGGATCAGGATCCTTAATCTCACTTGAAGTAAAAGAAGCTTAAAAATTCTAAATGCCAAAGGCATTTTCTCCTTGACTCAGTTACTGTTTACATAGTTATACAACTTAGTGCAAAACTGTTTAGGTGGGCATTCTTTCTGAAAAATTCTTAACATAACACAGCGTCCTGGCTCCTGTATGTAACAATTTAAAAGCGTGAACATGAAAAGAAATACTCCCTTTAATGCAGTTCGTGACTCAGCATATTCATTTTTACCATAAAATTTCAACATCCCTGGATAATAAAGATATTTCATGATCTTCTTTTCTGTAACAACAATTTGTATTTCTTCTATTTTCCTATTTCATTGTAACACTAGTGATTAAATAGGTGAACATGTAGCTTGTGGTGCTTGGATCATGAATTATACAAAAATTTCACAGGAAATTTTTTATGTCTTCATTCTATTCAATTTGTTGAACATCAATGCCATGTTTTCTATATCACTGTTACCTCAGAATCAGTTTCAATCAATAGTTTAAGCATTTCAAAATTCAACTTTGCTTGCTATAACATGTTCCACTGTTGTCAAATACCTTCTGTTAACACATTTCAAAAGTAATAATAGTGGTATCAACCAGCAAGAATTTACAGAGCAAAATTTGATGGAATTTTTGCAGATTTTGTTGCATAATATAGAAAGATAGTTTTGATTTCCTTGAGAGGGTTACAAAGGAAAGTACTCTTTCACCTAACATCTATTGACATAGGGTTAAATTTTGAATATTATGTTATTGCTTATGCTGTGACAGGATTTTATTTGTTGTTTGTCTTCACATGTAATATGAATTATTAAAATAGGCAGAGACATCCTGTAGAATCCTCTTTTCATGAAGCATTTAATGGCAGTCCGTTTTATTTTTGATAAAAATACGTTGGAAGCGTTATCCTTAAGAACGAAATACGCCTCATTCAGTGGTCAAATTTTCTGAGTTAAGTGATCAGATGAATGTGATTTTAGAATTAAAACTACATATAGGTTTGAAAGTGAACTTTCAAAATTTGGTATTAGTGAATGAGGGTTATACTAATAAATAGTGTAGCATCATTACTAGCTGTCCATTGGATTGTCTTTGTCTTTGTACTTGTCATTTATTACAGTAACATTTTTTGAAAATTTTGCAAGATAACGTTGTACAGATTTGAGGTTGCTGTTTCATTGAATCTGTTAAGGTGTGCGGTATAAAATAGTTAGGATTCAAGAGATCGAGTAGCATCACAAATCCAATATGTGCTACAACTCAGTAAGATTGTAATTCACTCAAATCAGCTTCTGTATTTTTGTTATATGATTCCAGCTAGATAATCAATGATCGTCATGGGATATCTGTGCTGTTATTTATTTACTACAGCTTTTGCTGTGTTCTATAAGTTTATTTTTTTTAACTGCAACTGAAGTCTCTTCCTTTTGATTATGTGCTATGCATTGTATTCAGCGGCATGTTGCATGATTTACTATTTTGCGTATTTGGTAATTGAAAAATCTTTTCAAATTTTTTATTTTAAGTTGTGACATTTCTATAGAACCCTTTTCAGTTAGCTACCATGTAGTATGTCTGCATTACTCAATATATCCACAGATATTTCTAAAATATTTCTGCATGTGAACTGTCCATGCTTGGCCATTTCCGTTAGATGAACAGTGTGCTGTTGGTCAGCCTGATTCAGTTCTATCTTCTAATTCTTCAGCTTAAATCTATCTGAAATAAGCGACCACCACATTATTTCAATTTTAAAACAACAACCAATTGAATATCTTTCAATGACATCCATGATTAATTCAGTATAATAATTTCATATCAGAATTTTTAACATTGAAGGAATAAATATTGGAAAATCATTTAAAATTAAAAATAAAGGACATGGAATGAGTATTAAACTTATTTAGATATCTATTACCAAAATGTTGAAACAATTCATAATTTAACTCTATACATTTTGAATTCTAATTTGTAAAAACATTTTCACCTTTTTAGACAACTAAGTTCTATTTATGTGCAAAATCAATCATTTAAAAGTAAATATTAGGTTTTTATCAAATTTGCTTTCATTTCCTATTGTAAAATATTTATAGAAAAATTAAAACATTTAATTTTATTGGATAAATATTTGGGTGACTATTTAACCAATATGTTACATAAACATTTGGGTAAATTGGTAATCAAAAGAATCAGATTTTTGTGCTTCTATTTTCATAATAGAACCACTTAAAGTTAAACATTCGGCTCTTGTTACAAACTGGATCTTGAAATTATATATCTGTAGCATTACTGTAGAAAAATATCAAAATATCGTTGCATTGCGTACATTTCAGTTAGTTATTGTTAAAACTACTACATACAATTTTATATCAAATAATTAATAATACTTGTTTACGATATCTGATTGATTCAATTAACAACTTATGTTCCTTCAATATATGCTAATGTGTAGTAATACATCTGTTCATATTTATTTTCTGTCTATGTTTTAAAAGTTATTATTGCTTTGATCAATATAGTAAGCGTGTACATTAAAAAAATATTTCTTTGTTTATTCTGGGTTTCATTAAAAGTTTATACGAATGAATATGACTACAAAGATGCATGTTAAAACGATTATTAAATTAGTTTAATATAAATATTGTATATACTACTTTAGTATTGTCTTGAATGTATTTTTTAATTTCTTAACTTTCTTTATGAAAGATGTGAAAGATGAAAATTTTAAGAATTCCTTTGTGGTAAATATCTTAATTTTTTTTAAATTCTAAATTCATTTACAGTATATTATTTTTTCTTATCGTCTCTAGACAAACAGTATATTTGTATCTATTATTATTTAATTTTTACTCTATTCATTCTTGTTCATAGTGACATTTATCAAAAATGTTCATCTATACATTTTTCAACATATGACTAAACACTTCACCAAAAAGTGCTATTTTCTGAAGATTCACAAAGAAATTTCGAGAATATAAATATAAATTATATTATACAATTTTAGACAGTTAAATATCATTTAAAACAAATCGAGATAGAAACGATGTAAACAAACTTCTTTTCATAATTAATTTTTTGTGTTTTATTTTAAAATGTTCTGAGAATTATTTTTATAATGTATTACTTAAACATTTCTGAAGAGATGTTGTGACTCATTTTACAGCTATGCAAACAAAAGAAATGACTATACCAAGTAGAGCACAGAAACGTATTCTTTTCATGCAAAAGATATTTACGACGGAGTCAATCTGACGGATTCTACTTTTTGTTTTCAAATATTTTTAAATTAAAATGGAATTACCGAGTAGGGTTCTCTGTACATGGCTGTAAATAATTATTTCAAATTATATACTATTCTTAGTTTAAATATATGCATTTTTTGAAAATTTTCAATACAAATAATGGGCATCTGAATTAGACTAATATTGCTAGACTTCGATAATTTAAAAAGGGCAGTATATTTTAAATGGAGGAAATTGCAGTAAAATATGACATTTGTTTGGTAATAAATAAAGAACTAAATATGAGTAACGGAATTATTCAATAACTGAATCATCAGTTTCTATGTAATGTTTGTTTGGTTTGTTAAATTTATTAATAGTGAGATTTATATTTATCAATTTTCCTTTCCGTTATATGCTATAATAAATATTCATGATTGAAATCCTGTTGAAATCTGAATTGTATAGAAAATAGACCTGCAATTAACACTTACTAATACGAACACAAAATACTTTCTGGATTAGGTCTATCTTACATTTTTACAGTGTGATATTCCTCAATTTTCATTATCTCAAAATTAAGATGTTCAGTAGTTTAAATATAAAGTTAATCTTCAAGTGAAGAAATTACTTAATTGTAGCTTGTACTTAATTTTTAATATTTAAAAAAGCGAAATTTCACAATAAGTTCAATAAATTTCATATTTAATTTTGTTCAGTTTAGTTTTAATATTTCAAAAATACTTTTTTTTTTTCAAAATAAAAATATTTTTTAAATTTAAATATTGTATTTAGATATTTAAACCACAATTTCTGATATTAATTCCGTATCATTTCACATAATTAGTATTTTTACTGGATCAGGAAATTTTTCGCTGACTACACAGAAATTGCAGATTGATATTATTTGAAAGCTTTTGAAAACAATTTCCAAGTAAGACTGCTAACACAACAGCTGACACCTCGTTTATTACCTGCTAGATAAGATGTTGCAGAACTTTAATTTCTCAATTAAATATTTAAACATAATCTTCTTTAAAAACTGGGAAACATCTTACAAACATTCCTGACTGAATGAATGAATTGTGCTTAGGAATTTTCTGTAAATTTGCCTTTGAAAAAATATTCAAATTTGTTTGTTTTGTTTTTTTTTTAAAAGTGCTTTTAAATTACATTCATATATTTAGCTTAAAATGGGGAATTTTTAAATGTATTTATTAAATACTGTCATTAGTTTCTTTTAAAATTTTAAAATATTTTAGTCAAAGGGTTTATTTGATATCTATTTCATAGTATTTCCATTTTAATAATAAAACTTCTCTTATTTCAGTATTGTTTTTGAATATACAAATTACAAATATTTCTCCTAAAATTTTTGTATAAACTTGAAAACTTAATTTTATTGGATTGAGACAAAAAAGGACCCATCAAATCCAAAATATTGTTCTGTAAAATATTCTGGTTCATAAATGTTGTGGTCAGATTTTTAATACATAGGCATTCAAAGAGAGGTGACAACTTGTTCATTACATCTCTAGTTAGATAATAAAATGTAAAAACATATTTGGTCAGTTAGCAACAATTATCAAGCTTATTTATCTATTTCAAAATCAAAATGTTTAGTAAATTTCTAAAACAAATAATTAATAGTCATATTTTTCTTTTACATTAAACATTTACATTTTGGGATTGGAGAGAAATCATTTTAATATAAATATTAAACTGATATTACCAATTTTTCAATGCAAAAATAAAGTCTATTTGTACGTGCAATAAAAATACAAGATGTTAATTATATTTCTCAAAGAAATAACCAAATTATTTACTTTTATTTATGCAATGTTACTAATTTATTCTATTATTTTTAAAAGGTTTAATAATTCTCACATTGCCATCTTTATTCATTTCTCAAATATTCCCATTTTAATCTGCTTGACCAATAGAAAGATTCAGAAACCGTTTTACATAAGGATAATGCTGTAGATGAGAAGTATAAAAATATCTTGTTTTTCATATTCTAGATTTGATTGGGTCAGGTTATAATATATATGGTATAACTATTAAAGATCACTGCCTACAGTTAGGTAGAATTGATGTACAGATTACTGAAAAGTAATACAGCTAACATTTGTTTTTAAGAAAAAATTTGAATTTAAATAGTTTCACATGTATAAGTATTTGTCTACTTTATTTTTAAAGGCGAGAAAAGGAAAAATAAATTTAAAATCATAAAAAAGAAATTTATGTGTTTTATAATGCAAAATATTTATTTCAAAACACCATCATTAAAGAAATGTCTTTATGTTTCCATTAGCAATAAGCAAAATATTTCTGATATATTTAATTGATTAACTGCTGGTTATAGCAAAATGCTACAATAAAAAATTTTAAAATATACACTGTATAAACAGTCAAAACTCTCCTTTTTTAAATTTCATGTTAAAATCATTTAATAAAAATATACAGATAAAAAAGTTTGTTTATTAACTCACATTAATGTGAATTATATAAATGATAGAAAAATGTTCTGGAAATGTATCATTTTAGTAGATTCTTAAAACATTAAAACTTTTATCACTACAGATGTAAACTGATTCAATTCAGATTGAATAAAAGGGGGGGACAATAAATGACTAGGAACTGCTTTTGACTAAATGTTTGGCATTATTATTTATAACATCTTGCAAATGAAGAATGAATATATTTTCATTCCACATAAGGCTAGAATTGAAAACATTATCGTTCTCCACATGTAAAAACTATCTAATTATTTTGAAAAGACACATTTCAATATGGATATCCAATGTGAACCTAGATGTTATCTTTTGATAATATACAAAAAAAAAACATTGGAAAACTTCCCACAATGTAAAGTTGCAAAAACATAGAGTTATCTCCCAGTACAAATTGTTAAAATGTTTATCAGTCTATAAAAGCAGATCTAACTATCATACTTTTGCTGTCACATGTTTAAGTTAAGATTTTTTGCACAATTAATTTTACTCCAAACTTTATATTTTATTTTATTTTAAACATTTATGTCATCTATGATACTGATTTGATAGATAAATGATAAGAAACATATGGAGACAATGAGATATATTATTAGTAGGTTTTTTATTGACAACAAACATATGCAATTATAAATATGTGCATATAACATCCCAAAACGTTCACTAAGCTTTTAACTTCTACATTTAAAAATTATTATTTACATATATTATTTATTATTTTTAAAATTTTATATAAGCCAGTTTTAAAAACTAAACAATACAAAACTAAACTAGTTTTAAAATGCACATAATTTATTCTCCTAGTCATAACAAAGAAAAAAATAATAAAAATAAATGAAACTATTTATAAATATTGATCATTAGATTAGTTTTTAAAATAATAAATAATAAATTTAGCGAAATATGTGTAAGCCAACTGGTGATAAAAATGTTTAAATGAATTTTGATACAAATATTGATCTTCATATGTGTAGAAAAAATCTTTAATCTTTTATTATAATATTTCTTCGAATCTCTGCTTCTACGTTAGCATACACATGGTGGCACCAAACAAAGAAAATCCATGGTTTCAGTTTCCTTAAGAAATAGAGAATAACATGGTGCTTAGGTTAACTTCACTACTATTATAATACTTAATTTAGTTTAGTACTAAATATTAACCAAAAAGTTAAAACATGATTTCATAAATGAATTATAAGACTAAATTTTGTTTGTCTGTTTAAGGTGTCTTCAGGCATACATTTTATGTATTATATATTAAAATATTATTTACAACAGAGTTGAGTTCTTTATTTAAAATGATATTTATAATAATTTTTTCAATGTATAGTGGAGATTTGATAAGTTATTCTTCTTTTCTTTTGTCTACTCCATAATTCTCTGATGCAAATTCTTTATTATTATTATTATTTATTATTATTATTATTATTATTATTATTATTATTATTATTATTTTATGGAAGGGTGTGGATACAGGATAATGAAGAAGTCAAAATATTTTAGGGATACAACATGCAGTTTTTACTACTATCTTTACATCATATTTTATATTGACAGACAAGTCTTTTTTATGCAGTGAGCTTAGCATTTATGGTGTGAAAGTTAATTTGAGCGAAACAGTTTCTAAAATTGTTGCCAAGATGATAATCTTTCTGTGAGAAAAATGAACACTAGTATACATGTAATATTATTCATATGGAAGTCTAATCTTTTGGATTTCTTTTCATTAAATATTATTTTGTAGCAAAGATAGTTTTAATTAACTGTGTAGAGAATAAATAACTTAAACATTATTTAGGAGGAAGAATGCAATGTTATTAAATAAATTTATTAAATACTTTATCTTTTCTTTAGATGTTACTTTCTAAATGTTAACCAACTTTTTGTATTTTAATATTAAAAGGAAGTTGTTTTCCAATATATTTAATAAATTTGATTTTTAATGTTGGTTAGTGACATTTTACTATGAAATATTTAATATTAAAGTGTTCTGTAATTATCCTTTTATGGTATTTGCAGACATCAAATTTAAAATTAATATCTATTAGATCAATACTGAATTAGGTATTTCAAACACTATATTGAAGGTAATGATTCTATATAATTTTTAATTAGATTTATTTGACTGAGTTATTTTTAAAATTTTTGCTGAGGAGAAAAAAACCCACACGAGTAATATTTGTGAAATTTCTTCACTATGTTTCCCAGTTGAGGTATATAACAGAAAAGCATAAAGTGCCATATCTTTTATCACTTTCCTGTGTGGTTGTAGCAATCAAAGAACTATGCCATTGTTTTGATAGACACCGTTTATTTATATCTAGCTTTTCTTCATTTCTTTAAACTTTTTTTTATTCATCCCTTTGTGAAATAGTTTGCTGTTTCCTCTCAGAAACTTTAACAACTAATTCTAGCAATCTGTGATGTCATGAATCTGGTTTATATAAATAGCAAAACTAAATAAGAGAATCCCAGCCTTTTTCATGAATCTATCTAAACACTGTTCGTTTCACTGTCAAAAAATTTACATAGGTACTCCACTCCACTTTATTCTTCAACAGTACAACTGTTTTATGAGGTACGCTTCATAAAATTACCAGAAACTTTGCTGATCCAATAAGTATTGTATTAACTCTCCGTATACCACATACTTTTTTTTATAATAATAAGGATGCATTCGATAACTAGTTTAGATGTATGAACATATATGTTCAATGAGCTGTATATTGATCAACATACAAATAGTGCAAAAAATACATAGGGTTTTAGGATAATTATTTTATTCTAATTTTCTAATTCCAAACACACACAAGCTCCTGTTGTTCAACATTTTATGAGTAGTACAGATTTGTAGGGTATTAGTAGGTTAAAAATGCCTCCTATGTGGCATACAGGGAGTTAATTAAATCATCAAATGCTTAATGTTTTCAAATGCTTTTCTCTAAACTATGGAATTCATGTAGTTTTATATTTAGCAGAAAGTTCTCCTATGTTCACCGATTATTGGGCCTTAATTGTTTAGCATTTGTTATTTCATTTATAAAACAAAATTAGTTAGATATGTTTTGATAACTGTGACGAACAAGTTTTTGATATGTCAACATGTGACTTCAAGCAATCCAAATGAAATTCAGTTTAATACAATGTCAAGAAAAGAAATAAAATGTTCTAATAAAGAATAGTATATATTTTAATTCATTTTTCTTTCTTTTAGAACATTGTAACTTGTCAGGGTATAGATGTATTACTGAACTATGATTCGATTATACTAAATATTTTAAATTACTGCCTAAAGCATATTACATAACATTCAAGTAAGATAAAAGATTGACATTTATTTTGCACATTTTATTTAGAATATTAGGAACCAAAATAAACATTTTACTATTTAATTCACCAGCTGAAATAGTAATTGGCATCATGACAAATAAACGTTGAAAGAATGTCATTTTTATTAATCCTGTTACTTCCAAAATCCAACAATTATATGATTTTCTAGAAAATTATGAAATGGGTTTTATTGGAACTTTGCAATGTGGAATGTAAAGTTATCTATTACTTAGTCTATGAATGTGTTAAGCATATATAAACTATTAGTTGTGTTTCCCACAAGCATAACAGATTCTTTGATATATTGGTTGTTTTTTAAATGTAACTATTACTCGGTGCAGATGAATTGTAATATCTTTAAATAAAATATTTTTGTCAAAAATCTTTATTTCAGCTAGAACATTTTAGAATATTAGAAATTCTAGCAACTTTAAAAATATCTAAAAAATGTGATTGTCCAATTGAGATGGTGACTTGTTGTTTTTTTTTTGCATAATTTTGGTCATGTAATAAAACAACAGAAGTCATCTACAAAAATGTCAATACACGAATTTGCTCTGGCTACATCTTCAAAATTTTAGCTATTTTTATCTTGACATAAAAAATAAATTTTACATTCAACCTATATTTTGTTTTAGTATTAATTTAATAAAAGCAGAAATCTGTTACCTCCTCAGTGGAATAAAGCAATTAACATTGAATTAGAAAAAAGCCCAAAATATTAATTAGTCATTCAAAATGGGTCTAAATTGAAAATTCATAGTATAACAATTTTACTTTTATGAGAAATGGATAAAAACATTAGATTTCCTTCCTTTTTATTACTCAGCCACAAATAACAGGAGACAAATAGTAGAAGTTTTAGATTTTATTCTACAAGCAAATCTTTACACACCGTAGTAATAAATAGAACATTTACTGCTGACCTGTATTATGGAAAAGCTTGCAAAGCTCTAGGAGGTAATTATTCCTTCGTATTAAAAACTCCCTTCAATTTATGCAGGGTATTTAATTTACATGAAGCCCAATTATTGTTGAGAAATTAATGTGGAAAGTTCAAGTCGAAAAACAGGGTCCTGTCAAAAGTCATCTGAAGTTTGGTCTAATCTGTATATAGTCTGAAAACAGAGTAAAAGTAAATGGTATAATAATTTTTATTTTATTTCGTTTTTTCAAATTTCACACAAACAAGCCAGAGAGAAAGGAAGTATACATTATAGGAATGTAGGGGCTAAAGCGGATAGAGAAATGATGGCATAATTAATTTTGCACATTATGCAGAAGAGGACCTGGAACTCCACTTACAAACAACTGTCTAGTCTAAACTATGTGGCTGACAGAGTTTGTTTGATTTAACAGTGAAACATGCACTCATTATGTTTTAAAGAATTTTAGAATTAGCCTCATTCTGCTGTGAATATACATCGCAATGTAAACTCAACATGACAATTTCTAGGCACAATTAAGAGCCAGTTATAAACAAAATAAAGTATTTATCATTAAATGGTGCTAACTATACCGAAAATGAAATAAAAATAACAGTTCTAGCTTAAATTTAAAATCGAAATAAAACAAGAAGAACAAAAAGAAATGCAAAGAAAAAATAAAATAATAGTAGTAAAGAAAACTGGATTAACTGTGATTTTTAGTAAATTCCTAATCTGTCTCAATTAAGACTGTCACTTAACCTTCAACAGTATTTTGTTTCCAAATTTGAAAAGATTGGTTAGTCATTTTTATTTGCCTGTTTAACATATATATAAATGTTTATTTTTTATTGCCTGGCTTTTCTTATTATATTTTCTGATATTATTTAGATTGTTCAATGGTAAATAGAGATGATGTTTTCAACAACAAAAAATCTGTTCCTTAGCTTGTTTTCTGCACCCAGCTGTTTTGGTAGTAATTTTCTGTCTCCTTTTTTGCTTCAAACTTAACATACCGTAATTAGAAAGTGTTTCGTTAATAATATGTAGATTCAAATAATTAAGAAATATATGTAATCAAAAAATTATTTTAAAAATTTTTATTACGAATGTGGTGCCACTAAATGTAGAAATATGTTTAAATGAATTTAAAACCCATGACATCAAACATTGAAGTTAATAATAAAGTGAAGAAATTATTTTACTGATATTCTTCACTAACAAATAACTTTTGGGTAATGTTATAAATCAGTATTACATTAAATTATTCAATAGATCATAAACTGCACAAAAATATATCTTACTATAAATTTTCAGTATTAACACAGATTGATTTTCTAATTTATAGAATCTGTTAACTGTTTTCACACACGTCTAAGTACATCACGGTGATACATTAGTTCTGCGCACACATAGTCAAGTCATATTTAATTTTAAACGTTTATCCAATTATTGATGACACATCTGAAAAGAAGAACTTACAGTAACTTCATTATAATTTAAATCATACTTTTAAATTGCTTTTTCAATAAAACTTTTCTTTGAAATTCCTTTTGACAAAAATAAAATTTTGAGTTGGTGATACAGGTGAAATGAGTTACATACAAAACGTGTCTGTTTACAATTTAAAAAAAAAAAACTAATACTTATGAATGGTTCGTACGTTAAAGATAAACAGTATATTTCAATTTCTGTCAAATAGTAGATTAATGCTTTCGCTTTCTATTGTTTATTCCTTTATTTCAGCAAACGTTTTTTAAAGAATCATTCTGTAACTCAAAGCTTACAGAGGATTTCTCTTTATCACTTTTATTCACATTGGTAGATGCATTTAACAAAAAAAGATTTTAAGAACATGACAATTTGGTTTAAATAATGATTATTATTAGGTGAAAAAACTTTTTAAAAGAAACAGTTACCTTGAACTTCTCAGTCTTTGCTACCCTTCATCCTTTTTTCAAATATAAACAATAAAGAAACAAAACATTATTACAAAAATATTATAGGAGATGCCTAAGAAAAATTAGTCACAACAAAACACCAGTGAAGCAAGGCATGGTTTACCTATTAATTTTTTTTAATACTATGAAATTCATTTTCATTGACTTTTTTCGATTTTAAAACAAAATAACTATTAATTCTCATTAAATGATGGTTAAAAGGTACCTTGCTTTATTCACTAATGATTTGATATTAATATAGGTTCTAAGAATGTATCAGTTTAAAGTCCATCTTTAATCCAGGGTCTTACAAACAATGATCACATGGGTATATTTTTGAAAAGAAAAAAAACTTATAGAAAATTGTTTAATTAGGTTAGTTACCATTTATAATTAGCCATTTCAGTAATGTTAAAAATTTATAAAATGAGACTATCATGATGTATAAATATTGATATGCTAATCTACAAATAAAGAGAATAAGAAAATAAATAACTTTTATATACTTACACACTACGTTATTATATCGACAGGAAAAAATGGAAAAGGTCGCAAAATTAAATTAAAATTTTCAGTATATTAAAACACAATTATTACTAGCATAATCATATGATGGTTACCTTAATATAGAGTCATTTTCCAAAATTATAATTATGCTTATGTTCTAACTGTGACTTATGGTATGGTCATTTATTTATTCGTCAATAAATGCAGCAATGTTAAAAATTTTCCCAACTAAATGTATTTTGGCAACAATTGGTAATTATGTTCCAGTTCTCTGTATGACCTAGTATTGTCATTCCCTAAAGATGGTAAGAGGATAAATACTTATTATCGAAAGTTGATAAAGAAAAGCATTAAAGAAATAATTTGTAATAATACTTGAGGAAAATGAAAATCAACAGCTTTATAAATCTAGCTTCACTTCGGTGATTGAACTATATTTGATAACAAAATATTATTGATTTTTCAAAATGCACAAATTTAATTGTATTGATATCAAATATTATCCATAAATACTTAAAACATTGTTTTATATATATAAATGAATAAAGTATGAAATAAAATGTCACAGTATAAAATGGTTAAGAATGTTTGTAAATAGAAATTATACATTTACTAACTTAACCTAACAAATTTAATTAAAGAGATACTGAAATTATTATATGTGGTTATTCTTGTCTCATATGATGCATGTAATATGGTCGCTATTTCATCTGCCAACCAGTGTTGTAATTTGTCTGAAATTTCCACATTTTATGGTGATTGTTGTGATTTATTTTTCATGAATTATCTTCATTAATTTAATGAAACTTTTCTATGAATTTTAAATTGTAAATATTACATCTCATTCTATAACTGTGTTTTAACATCCACAGCAGTCGATCTCATGAGGTCTTCCGATTCTTAGATTAAAAATTCCATTCTAAACAGCTGCTGCATAAAGAGAAAGCAGATTTTTTATTCTTTGCTTTCTTAGTATAGCTACTATAACGATGAATTTTTGTCGTCTTCTTTTAAATTAATAAGAAAACAATTTGTTAAAAATCCTTCAAGGAAGCTAAAATATGAACAGATATATCATTGTAGCTACAAGCTTGCAATCTTGATTTTATATCAATGATATTTAATTTTCAAAAATTGTGCAGCAAATTGATTGTGGTCCTGAAAGATATATTTTGTGAATCAGCAATAAAAATATATATTTATTAACAATTAATCTGTTCAATGTTTAATAAACGTTTAGTGTATATTTAATAGTAAATATCAATGTAAAAAATAAATAAAATTTAGAAAAATGAAATGTTATAAACTTACCCACTGTGAAAGATGATCCAAATAAAATACAAGTTCAAACAGGAGTAAATATTCACAAGTAGATCTTCACAAAGAAGAGAAAAACACACTCTATAACTCCAAATTTTAAAATTGCGATCTCTGAAGAAACAGATGGAAACAAAATCTGAGACATGTATCATTTTGATGTGAAACTCCGTTCTCTCTATAAAAAAACAACACTTTGTCTTAAATATTTGTTGTTTGAAGAAATTCTATATATTTCATTTCTTTGCTTGACAGTTTTTCTTTCATAACATTCTGCTACTATAGGAAAGACTGCATCCCAAGAAATTCTGATCAAATAAGCGATAAAAATAATTTGTGAAAATCACTTAAGAAAACACTGAGAACTAAAAGAAATAATGAAGTCTAGTTGCAAAATTGTAATTTTAATATTCTGTAAAAAAATAAAAATTATATAAAAATTGTTGAATAATTTACGATAAATAGGTTAAATACTTTGTGTGATTCCAAAGAAAATATCAAGTATTTTAGAATTTAAATTTCATATTTGAAGAATTTATACAAATCATAAATATGAAGTAAATGAATAGAATATAAATCTAAAACAATACTAAATATTGGATCCATAAACAAATAAGAAAATATTATTAATAAATAAAAATTATACATCTACCATGACCATTATTTAAAAAATAAACTACATTCATGTACCTTAATTGATTGCAAAATATCCATTATTCTGCCTGCCAGTCAGAGCCAGATTTTCAAAATTTGTTTCACTGCCACCATTAATTCTTCACAATCAATTTTCAATTTTAATTCTATTAAAAATATTTATGTAGTAATGTTTAAAAAATAAATTTTCACAAATGATTCTTCTTCGCAGCAGTTTTACATGATTTGAAATACAGCCTTATTTTAATCTGAAGTTAACAGAATTGTGAGAAGTAGCAGCATCAAGTTTTAAATTTTCCTTTTGTTCTCACAGTTATGAACAATTTTCATTTCATAAATCATGCCTACTCCCTTAAACTAACTAATAGAAATAGTGTCCAGTTACTTTTATTGAAAACTACGACTCGCTCAAAGAAAACTATGAAGATAATTAAAATGTAGTAAATTAGACAATGGAAAAATGCATCGGAATAGCAGTAAATAATAAAATTAAAAATAAAAATCTATCATCGATGTAGATTTTTGTATATTCAACAAGAATGCCAGTAAAGGGAATGTAGAGGGGTTTGATAAAATAAGGAATTTTTAATTTCATGTGAATTGTTGCTAAAACTATGTGGATAAAAAAATATTTTCACTTATGCAAGCGCTGTAGATAATTATAAGTCAAACATACCGAAATTAGAAATAAAGATTAAATGACTCATTAGAGATAAATTGCTGTATGAGAAAAACAATAATTTATAGTTTTAATCCACTAAACCCATTAGTTGAATCAAAGTAAATGAGTTATTTATTTACAATAAAACATACGGGGAAATGTTTGTAATCTCATGAAATATTATTTATGAATAATGATTTAGGAAGTGCAAAATATTTCAGGAAACATAATAATTATATCATTAGCTACATGTAGTAATGAATTAGTAAAAACTCCAGTGTACACATAAATGGATAGATAGAATAGAAAAATTAATAATTGTGTATACTTACGCTCTGTTATATTGGATGGAAATATAAATGGCAAATAATTACTACTGCATTAAAGGCAAGGAATATATAGAAATATAAATTATGCAGTTGCTGACATTAGCAAAGAAAACAGATGCTGAAATGATAAATATGCTCATGTCTTTGGAGTGATGTACTATAAGATGTTTCTCATTAGCAAATCTTTGTCACAATTGTTGGGGAAAATTTGCTTCATTTGAAGTTGATTGTCCTTTACTATTTTACAGTTTCTGTCATCTTTAATTCAATACAACTCTGGTATTAATTTTGATTTTATTGAAATCTTACGTATATATGTTGAGAATAAAATGAATCTTTACAATTGTTTTTACGGCCCAGTGAAGCCATCGCTACTAACTAATTTTAAATTTTTATATCAGCATCAGTCTTTGTCTGAGGAAAAAAAATGAAAACAAAACACATATTTATTTCTTGGATTTTAAATCCTTTTTTTTTTTTTCATAAATAAAATTTTTCGCATGAAGAGAGAGAATGTTTTTATTCTCTACTTGAAATAATATATTTTTACTTAGTATCGCTGCTGTAAAAGTAAAATTTTTTAGAAATTGAAAACTGAGCAGGGGTAAAATTCTGATTCCTGTAATGTCATTTGTTATCAAAAGGTTTGATTTAAAGCTTTATAAAGAATTGACTATCAACAAGATAGATATTTTCCTTGATACCTGTGAAATCTAAGCAATTCCTATGAATATGTATACATGAATAGACAAAATACAAATTTTTTAAAGTTTAATATATTACAAATTTTTTTTTAAAAAATTAGTAAATCCAAGTTACGGAAATACTAATTTAATTGAAAAAAGTAATGAGTTTCTTTAATGGTTCATTCAAAGTCTGTTTTGAATCATTTCAAATATTATTTATGAATAAAGATTTTTAAATGCATATTTGTGTTTCAGTGATCAAACTAATCATAACCTAAACTATTTGTAGTGAAAATACTAGAAACATTTGAGTGAAAATATAAATAGATAAAATAACAAAATTAATAAAACGATATATAAACTGACTGTAAGATAGAATTCCAATACAAATATGTATCATAAGATATATCCGTGAGAAATGTTTGTCATTTACAACCATAAACTAACATGACTGAGTTTATTAAAAATCAAATTCTGAAATGATTAAACAAAAAGTCTTGTCTGTGACGTACTGCATGCACAATCACTTGTCAGCCAATCTATGGTAATATATTTGTAAAATTTACTCTATTATAGCACTGCTCAACAAGTATTTTTCATCAAGCATATGTCATGGTGTACTTAGTGTAGTTTTTAATGCTGATTTAAAATATACAATTAGTTTTTTGACATCACGTACAGTTTTCAAGATGAGAAAGTTTTTTGGTTTTAGCTCATGCATTATATAGAAATTCCAATTAATGACGTGTATGCATGTATTTCATTTACATCATGGAAACATACCTTTAAAATAACTACATTATTCATTGGTTCATAGTTCAGATGAAGTCTGATGAAATAGGTATTTCAACATCTCAAATTGTCCAGTCATAATTGGTCTGATGAAATATTTCATCATCTCAAATTCAATATAAGTATAACCGTTTGTATCTATTTCCTTACTTGTTTTACAGTGTTAACAATGTCAAGACAGTGTAGAAATCCTCCTGTTGTGTTTTGTTGTGTATGTGGACAATTTATTGTGAAAGCTCAAAAACGTACAATAACACCAGAGATCAAGAAGATTTATAAGCTTTACTTTGACTGTCCTCTTGGAGATCAGGACAAGTTATGGGCACCACATTTTATCTGCTCAAGTTGCTCAAATGGCTTACATGACTGGTTCAATAAGAGGAAGAAGTCCATGCCTTTTGCCATTCCAGTGATATGGAGGGAGCCGAAAGACCATTTTAATGACTGTTATTTTTGCAAAGTAAATGTCACAGGATTTTCTATGAAGAATAAACACAAAATTGTGTATCCCAATTTGGATTCTGCAATGAGACCTGTGCTTCACAATGGAAGTTTGCCAATTCCAGTTCCACCAGATGATGGTATTGAAACATCAGATGATGCTGCTGACTGTCACGAGAGTGTTGCTGAGGAAGATTACGTGGCTGATGACGATAGCTTTGAACCTCAGAAATTTTCCCAAGCTGAGCCGAATGACCTTGTCAGAGACCTATCCCTCTCAAAAGATAAAGCAGAACTGTTAATATATGTGGAGATTTAAAAGACATTGGAATGTTAATGGGAATGCAGTCAGGTTTCACAAAATTGTTTCTTGTGTCTATGGGATAGTCGGGCAACTGACAGACATTATTCGGAATCAAACTGTCAGACAAGAACATCATACCAGCCAGGACTGTCTAGCGTCAAGAATACACTTCTTGTAGATCCATGTAATGTCCTATTGCCTCCTTTGCACATAAAGCTTGGACTGATGAAACAGTTTGTAAAGACACTAGGGAAGAGAAATGCCAGAGGGTTTGAGTATATTGTAGAAAAGTTTCCCAAAATCACACGGGCGAAGTTGAAAGAGGGTATCTTTGTCGGACCCCAAATTAGAGAAGTACTCAAAGATGTCAACTTCAAGACAACACTGGATGAACTGGAACTGCTTGCCTGGAATGCTTTCAATTGGATCTGTGAGAATTTCTTGGGCAACAAGAAGGCAATGGACTACAAGGATGGCATCAAGAATCTTCTGAAATGTTACTCAGCAATGGGTTGTCTCATGTCACTGAAAGTTCACTTCTTGGACTCCCATCTGGATTTCTTCGCAGAAAACCTTGGAGCAGTGTCTGATGAACATGGTGAAAGATTTCACCAGGACATTAGTGCTATGTGGTACCAAGGCTTCTGGAATGACAATATGCTGGCTGACTATTGCTGGACACTTTACCGTGATTTAACCAGATCAGGAACACCGCAGGAAATCCAAATCACAATGTTTCTAACTCTGTTGTTCTAACTTTGTCTGACCCATTTTTTGTGTATTCACTCTTTGTAGAATGATAGTGATGATTTTTAACTCAATAAACTCATTTACTTTCTAAAAATAATATGTCCTTATTTATTACGTTAATGATTTCATATATACAAATATGTAAATATTTGCATGTATCTACTGAAAAACTGATACGTGCTGCATACAAATGGAGTGAAATTTTGAAATCAGCATGAAAAATTAGTCTAAAAAAGTTGGTTTGCATTCATAATGAGTATAATACATTTAATTTTGTTGACCAGTGTAATCAATTCACGTTACGTTTTATATTTGTTAAATGCTATCATCATTAATACAGTTAAACTTGATTATTAGTTTTCATTAAATTTTAAGGTATGTTAATTTGTATATTCAAACAGGAGTAAATATTCATAAGTAGATCTTCACAAAGAAGAGAAAAACACACTCTATAACTCCAAATTTTAAAATTGCGATCTCTGAAGAAACAGATGGAAACAAAATCTGAGACATGTATCATTTTGATGTGAAACTCCGTTCTCTCTATAAAAAAACAACACTTTGTCTTAAATATTTGTTGTTTGAAGAAATTCTATATATTTCATTTCTTTGCTTGACAGTTTTTCTTTCATAACATTCTGCTACTATAGGAAAGACTGCATCCCAAGAAATTCTGATCAAATAAGCGATAAAAATAATTTGTGAAAATCACTTAAGAAAACACTGAGAACTAAAAGAAATAATGAAGTCTAGTTGCAAAATTGTAATTTTAATATTCTGTAAAAATAAAAATTATATAAAAATTGTTGAATAATTTACGATAAATAGGTTAAATACTTTGTGTGATTCCTCAGAAAATATCAAGTATTTTAGAATTTAAATTTCATATCTTGAAGAATTTATACAAATCATAAATATGAAGTAAATGAATAGAATATAAATCTAAAACAATACTAAATATTGGATCCATAAACAAATAAGAACATATTATTAATAAATAAAAATTATACATCTACCATGACCATTATTTAAAAAATAAACTACATTCATGTACCTTAATTGATTGCAAAATATCCATTATTCTGCCTGCCAGTCAGAGCCAGATTTTCAAAATTTGTTTCACTGCCACCATTAATTCTTCACAATCAATTTTCAATTTTAATTCTATTAAAAATATTTATGTAGTAATGTTTAAAAAATAAATTTTCACAAATGATTCTTGTTCGCAGCAGTTTTACATGATTTGAAATACAGCCTTATTTTAATCTGAAGTTAACAGAATTGTGAGAAGTAGCATCATCAAGTTTTAAATTTTCCTTTTGTTCTCACAGTTATGAACAATTTTCATTTCATAAATCATGCCTACTCCCTTAAACTAACTAATAGAAATAGTGTCCAGTTACTTTTATTGAAAACTACGACTCGCTCAAAGTAAACTATGAAGATAATTAAAATATAGTAAATTAGACAATGGAAAAATGCACCGGAATAGCAGTAAATAATAAAATTAAAAATAAAAATCTATCATCGATGTAGATTTTTGTATATTCAACAAGAATGCCAGTAAAGGGAATGTAGAGGGGTTTGATAAAATAAGGAATTTTTAATTTCATGTGAATTGTTGCTAAAACTATGTGGATAAAAAATATTTTCACTTATGCAAGCGCTGTGTAGATTAATAAGTCAAACATACCGAAATTAGAAATAAAGATTAAATGACTCATTAGAGATAAATTGCTGTATGAGAAAAACAATAATTTATAGTTTTAATCCACTAAACCCATTAGTTGAATCAAAGTAAATGAGTTATTTATTTACAATAAAACATACGGGGAAATGTTTGTAATCTCATGAAATATTATTTATGAATAATGATTTAGGAAGTGCAAAATATTTCAGGAAACATAATAATTATATCATTAGCTACATGTAGTAATGAATTAGTAAAAACTCCAGTGTACACATAAATGGATAGAATAGAAAAATTAATAAGTTGTGTATACTTACTTTCTGTTATATTGGATGGAAATATAAATGGCAAATAATTACTACTGCATTAAAGGCAAGGAATATATAGAAATATAAATTATGCAGTTGCTGACATTAGCAAAGAAAACAGATGCTGAAATGATAAATATGTTCATGTCTTGGAGTGATGTACTATAAGATGTTTCTCATTAGCAAATCTTTGTCACAATTGTTGGGGAAAATTTTATTCATTTGAAGTTGATTGTCTTTTACTATTTTACAGTTTCTGTCATCTTTAATTCAATACAACTGTGGTATTAATTTTGATTTTATTGAAATTTTACGTATATATGTTGAGAATAAAATGAATCTTTACAATTGTTTTTACAGCCCAGTGAAGCCATCGCTACTAACTAATTTTAAATTTTTATATCAGCATCAGTCTTTGTCTGAGGAAAAAAAATGAAAACAAAACACATCATATTTATTTCTTGGATTTTAAATCCTTTTTTTTTTTTCATAAATAAAATTTTTCGCATGAAGAGAGAGAATGTTTTTATTCTCTACTTGAAATAATATATTTTTACTTAGTATCGCTGCTGTAAAAGTAAAATTTTTTTAGAAATTGAAAACTGAGCAGGGGTAAAATTCTGATTCCTGTAATGTCATTTGTTATCAAAAGGTTTGATTTAATAAAGAATTGACTATCAACATGATAGATATTTTCCATGATACCTGAGAAATCTAAACAATTCCTATGAATATGTATACATGAATAGACCAAATACAAATTATTTTAAATGTTAGATACTCACGTCCTGTGTTATTAGATGAAGATACAGATATTAAAAATATATTCCAGTATAAATGGTTAAGATTTTACGTAGATGAAAATTAGACAGTTTCTGAGAAGAATTTAAAAACTGATGTTAAGTTAAAAGGAAAGATTTTGCTATGATGAATGAGATTTATGTTTCTTATATTTCTTGTATAATGTAATAAATAGCCATTATTTTGTTTACCAGTCAACGTCAGAGTTTGCTTAAATTACATATTTTAGCAGTCGTCATCATTACCAAAATAGGTTTAAGGTAAAATTTTATTTTTCAAAATATGTTTAAAAATTTTAAATATTCATATTTTTATTGCCATAAATCAGAGGCACCCACACAACATGACTTCAAAACATAAAATCTACATATGACTTCACCTCAGAAGTAACAGTGCACCAAATTTAAATCCTATTGTTTTTCCATAAAACTACAAATATTTAAAGAGTTAACCACCAAAGATAAAAATAATGTTCTTCTTTCCTAAATAAAAAGGTAAGTAGTATACTATATTATCTCGCATATCATCAGTGAGTGTCATGATATATCCTGGAAACTTTGATGAACTGAAAAGTGACATAAACATTTTGAGAACATTTGTGTGGAAATTTCAATAATTGTAGAATATTTCTGAATTCTTTCATTTTCAGTTATGAAAAAAATTACAACTGCTTTCCAGGTATTTTTAGTAAATATAAAATTCATCCAGTGTAAAATACAAATTATAACTTATTCATTGAACTTATACGAGTGAAAATATAATGTAGTAATTTGAACGATATCAAATACAGCTGGATTAAAGAAAACACAAACAAATAACTTTCTTTTATCAAATGAAATGGGTGTAGGAGGAACAAAAATGTCATTTATGGTAACAATAAAAATAATAAACATGATTAAGAATATCTACAAAATGCTGCTCTATAGCTATATAAATTAAATAAATAAGAAACTTATGCTCAAAGCGTTGCATTTTGAGATTTCCATGCGCTTTATCAATAATTAATTAATGAAATATTACTATTAAAATAAAAATAAAATTAGTTTAGATTGAATAATGACTTTAAGATACATCGTTGTATTCACATATATTATTTCTAATCCAGTACTATAACTACATTGGTTTTCAAAATTAAAGCAAGAAAAAAAACAGGAAAAAATCTTCTAAAATGGTTCAAAATTTATTCGTCAATTGAACAACAGAATATCTTGAAGAGATACCATAGTTTTTATATTAAAATATGTGGGTTTTTCATGACTAAAATACATCACAGCAGTTTTTCATGTTTCTTACGACTCTATCAACAAGATACTGTAACTAAATGAGGTTTATCGTATTAACAGAGAGTTTACCTGATTCTTGAATAATCTTTGATGGAATCATCAAATTACCTTACCTGAGCATCAAGAAATTCTCAACAAGATTTAGCTCAGGAAAAACTGCTGGTGATTTCATATGGTTAATGATTTGGTCCAGATGATCAGTTGACTGCACGCCCCAATGTGAGTAAGTGTTATTGTCCTTAAAAATTATCTCCAAAGGCACCTGTGTATGTTCTGACTGTGAGAATCATAATTTTCTCCCTATATTTCATTACACTCAGAGTATTTCTGAAATACATGCAAGATTTACGTCACTAAATGAAATCGCTGCACAAACCATCAAAGAGAACAAAAACATGTTGGCTCAGTGTTGATGTTCTTCTTTGAAGAGCTTTGGATGATGTATTAATCATCTGCTGGGGTTCTAATGATAGTATTTCTATGTCCATGAAGTTGACTTCGTGGCCAGGAAAAAGACTGCTGTTCACATTTAACCATTCAATTAACTGAATTTATGTTTGACTAGCCTCTGTCCTACCACTAGATATCTTCCATTTTGAATCGTTCAGATGATTACGACTATCTAGTTCTAACATTTCTCTTTAAGCAAATATCCTAAAAGAGCCTTCACTACAATTAACATGACAGATTTTAAGTCTATATAACAGAGCTAAATTACATTTTTATACCGCAACTCATTTACATATTTTAGAAAAGGGTTTTGAAACATGAAGTAGAGATTTGTGTTCAACATTTAGTAAATGAATCTATAATTTTATGAATATTTTTCTTTTTTGGTTGTTGCGTAACTTAATTAAAGCAATTTTTATTGTAACTATTAATAAGTATTGACCATAGTCAGGTGAATTATTATTTATGAATATATATTTAGAAAACATAAGATGTTTATGTAAACACAGTGGTTGTATTATAAATATGTCTAAGTAATTAATTATACAATTAGTAACATGAATTTACAAAACTAAATTTAATTAGAATGAAATGATGAAATAATTAAAAACGTTGCCTCTCATATTGTGATCCGGTCAATAATTTATTAGTC
The DNA here is from genome assembly GCA_018389105.1 of Nautilus pompilius. Classification (NCBI taxonomy): domain Eukaryota; kingdom Metazoa; phylum Mollusca; class Cephalopoda; order Nautilida; family Nautilidae; genus Nautilus; species Nautilus pompilius. The sequence continues at coordinate 61,107 of JACATO010001527.1, forward strand.
AGTCTTTGGTATCGTGTGTGTGAAATTTTCTTAATCGTAATTCGACTTCTGTTTGTTCCTTATTTGTTAGGGTCTGTCATCCTTCATATAATACAACTCGTCTGTTAACTTTGATTAAATTGTAAAATTGTTAATCTTTAAGCTAAATTAGGAGTAACTATTTACAAACACGTTTTCACAGAGAGGAAGAGAAAAACACTGACTTTATGCTTCAAAACATGAAGCAATCTCATGTCAGACAGAAGAAATGAAAGCAAAATCCATCACTTTTATACACTGATTTTAAACCTTGTATTTATATAAAACAACACTCCATCTTACATATACATATGCTGCATGATAGAAAGTATATATTTATGTTCTCAACATGTCATTATTTACTTATCCTCGTATAGCTGGTATAAGGATGATATTTTTAGTCGACAGATTTTGAAGTATTATAAAGGAAATAATTCGAAAATTCATTAAAATCCAATGAAAATTGTGCAAGAACAAGTCTAACTACAATCTTGTGATTATAATTTGCTATCAAAGTCAATTGTTTGTTAAAAGTTGTACAAACAATTTTTGTCTTATTTTTCGTTTATCTTCAAGAAGCAAAACCATTAAAGGGATAAACTAATTGAATGCTAAAAATATCTTCTTGTAAATAATTTGTAAAAACACTGAATGTACATATTAATTAATGGAGTAAATAAATTAAGAAATGTTGGATACTTACATACTGTGTTATTGTATTAAAATACAAAGAAGAAAATAATAGTACAGCCTATGTGGGTAAATAAATATGGTTTCTAAAAATTAATACACAAGTTTTTATAAACTTAATATTAAGTTTTGTTAAAGAAATGGTGAGTGATTAAAATTGTTGAAGTCTCACATGTTTTGCTATATGTTTCTTACTTTGTCACTCAATCAGTGTCTTGGTTTGTGGGGAGTTTTCCCAACTTTGTTGTCATTTTTATTTATTAAAACAACAAAATTTTAATTCTATTTAAATATGCATTGATACAGTTTTGGAGTCTATAGAAATATTAACAAGATTCTTGCTTACTGTCATGAATAAGAAATCCTCAGCATCATTACTCCCAGATTTAAAATTCACACCCAGCTTCATTTAAGCAGTAACAGGCAATGGACTTGTTAAATCTCATGTTTGTTTTCTTTTTATCAACATATTTTTGGAAAGGTAAATTCCAGAAAGAAAATGTGTTCATCTCTACGTGATGTATTTTATTTATTTTATCTCTTATATTTCAATGAACATCATTATCTATTTTAGACAGATTGTTAAAATTAAACGTGACAAACATCATGAGAATATTTATGAAAAAAATGTTAGTTGATATTGATGTAAACAACGTTTATGCTTTTATCTTTCAGTTAGAAAAATATTAAACCTGTACACTTGAGATTAATGATAGATATAAAATATTATCAGCCGTGTTTAATTACAAATTTAACTTAGTGAACGTATTCGAAAAATTATCAGCTCGAAGGATGCCAAAATATATTACATAAAGATGAATACAACATAAATGCAAAAATGTTCTTCAATCAATTGAAAAAGAAATAGAGCACAGATATAAATATTAGTTTAAAATCTCTTCCTTTTTTGCTTATGAAAAGCTACATGGACAGAATAAATAAAAATGTAATATTCATCCATCTGCGGAAAATTCTGCTTCAAATTTTAATTTTCTAATTTTGTTGATAAATTTGAACTAAAGCTACTGAATTTGTAAAATAACGTAAACATGTTGAAGTGCATAATAAATGGTATTTGTACTTTCTTAATAAGAAAATGGCAAAAGATTTCTAAAATGTGGTAATATAACATACGAATTCAGCATTTTTAAAACACATCATAAGCCAAGCTAAGTTACAGTGAATTAGAAGTACATTGCGCGCCGCTTAATAGAATCTTGCTTAATGGAATCCGCCATTTGGTAGAATCAGTCGAGCTGGAACAGATTTGCACTAATGTATTTCCATATAAAAAATACGCTGCTTAAGAGAATCAAAATCGGTCGCACTGCAAAACAAAACTATCCGTTCATTGGATTCCCTCAGAACTCGTCCAGCCACCCTGGAAAATGCATCTGGCGGCAAAGGCCAGGAGCCGGAACTTGAACTGTTTACACAGTACGACTGATGCAAGTCAAGCCGCACTCCCATTGGCTGGCACCATTGAGACCAGGGGCTAGAAAAGGAATGGACAGGGACTTCGTGGAACAGACAGCGGCCCCAGCAACGATACGAAATGGTCAGCAGAGCAAAAAATGTCACAAATAAAGAGAACTGACAAGAAGCAGCCTTTTGTCTGCCTATGAAGCTCTCCCTGTGACAAAAAAAGGTAGAATTTCACCTACATGTAACATGTATGATGATAAATTCAGTGTGAATTCAAGACTGTGATGCTTGGTCACCTATGACGGACTCACCGCATTTATGCACTGTTCAAAAAGATCTTTTGTTTCTTTCACACTTCACAACGAGAAGCCGCAGCCCGACTGAAAGTTTCTCAGAGCACACTGCAGCTTATCCTGAAAGATCGCGCTGACATCGAGAAAACTTTTGACTCTGCCAGGAAGAGGGAAAAGAACGGTAAAGCACCTACTGTTGAGACAGCTCTCATGAAATGGGTGGATAAAGCCAGGGAGAAGAACATACCCCTCTCGGGAAAGGTGGTGATGTCAAAGGCCGAGGATTTGGCCAAAAAGTTGAATGTGTCTGACTTCAAACCGACGGACGGTTGGTTCACACGGTTCAAAAATGAGAGAAGGGCTTGTTCACAAAAGACTACATGGCGAAGGACAGACAGCTGATACGGATTCGTGTGAACACTGGCTGCAGCACGTCTGGCCCGACCTCAAAAAGCGATACACTGATCAAGAGATCTGGAATGCTGATGAAAGTGGGGTGTACATACGAGCTCTTCCTGATGTAACCCTCACATTTAAAGATGACAAACACAAAGGTGCAAAGCAACGGGAAAAAAAAGAATAACAGTCCTGTTTGCATGTTTGTCATCGGTAAGAGTCAGAATCAACGGTGTTTTAAAGGGGTGAAGAGTCTTCCAGTTGACTACACTGCGAACAATTCAGCTCGGATGACAGCGGAACTATTCAAGAAGTGGTTACCGGACTGGGACATTGAACTACGTGGTGATAAAAAGCGAGTGCTCCTCGTTGACAACTGTTCTGCCCATCCCAAAAATGTCAGTCTGACTAACATAGAAGTCACATTCTTTTCACCGAACACAACCACCATTCTCCAACCTTGTTGATCAAGGCATAATACGCACGGTTAAAGCTCATTATTGCCATCATATGTGTCTGCGGATTGTGCAGCAGTTGGACAGTGATGACAGTTCCAGACAGAGTCAGATTTGGTGGAAAAATAAGTCTTCTGGACACGATCGAGCTCCTGGAAAACAGGACAATACACTTGATGAAAAAGGGCCGCAATTTTCTTTGCATGAGCTCGGTGTGCCTTTCTCTCAGGAAAAGTTGGAAGAATGGATTGATGTAGACAGAGACTTGGATACAGCTGGAGAGATTACCGATGACGATATTGTTGCCAATGTGCCGAATCTTGCCGCAGCGGGTGCACAGGCACATTCACCAATAGACAAAGAGATAGAGGATGACACGCCAGTCTCCTCAAACCACGAAGTACGCTGCACTCTTGATACACTCAAAAGAGGTTTAGATGGGCGCGGGTTTGATGATTTCTCACTCATGAAAAAACTCAAACGAGAGCTATCACGCAGACTTGCTGACAGCATGACACAGGGAAAGATTGATGCATTTTTCTCGGTGTAAAGAGAAGACCTGATGCTTTTGTTGGCGCCTAGTAGAAAATGTCCTCTGCCACTGCAGACGTATCAGTGCACCGAACATAAGGTGCTTAAATCTCACGCTTTTTGTGACGATTGGTTGCTATGTATACTAAAGAACGACAACCAGTTTGATTCAGAACGAGGCTGACTTCCCATTTCCGTCGTCTATTTCCATTTTTTACCACGTGAGCCTTGTGTCACAAAAACATGTATGCTGGTTAACAGAATCCATGTACATCGGCCCGAAGTGATTCTATTAAACAGCGCGCACTGTATTAAAATGCATACATTTAAAAGATAGTAATGGCTACAACATCAAGTTATAACCTTGATTTGAAATAAATTGTATAATTATTGCTTCTAGGTAGATGTGAAGTTTTGTTCCATGAGTGTGGAAACCATTTCATTTTAAATTTCGTAAGTGCTGCAGACAAAAATAAATTAAATATGTAAAAATATTAAATTAAAAAAGTTAAATAAGGTTAAGTAATAGTTAGAAGCCCAATCATTATATTTCATAATGGATCTAATGTATTTTAGTGGTTATAAGTAGAAAAAGTTAATATCTACTTTTATGACAAAAGCGTAAATTTTTTCATCAAAGTAATATTCATTTTAAAAATATAGACAGTTGTAACTATAATCAAGTATATTAATGTTTATGAATAAATTTTTAAGAAATGTAAAATGATTATAGCATCACACTGGTCATACCTTCAGCAAAGATATCAAATATATTAAGTATTTTAAAGAAACAAACATACATAACCAACACAACATGACATACATGACACTTTAAGAAGTTTATTTCATAAAATATTGAAGCAGTCAAACTGTTTTCTTAAAACAGCAGCCAAATATTTATCCAATAAAATGATTCCTTTTATTTAATTTCTGTGAAAAAATGTTGGGAAAATACTTACGTACTGCAATTTTGTATCCGGTTTTAAATCATAAAAATAAAATTTATTAAAATGTAAAAAGAGTAAGAAATTTTGGTGAATAGGAATTATAAAGTTGCAGAGATGAATTGTTCAACCAGTAATGAAATAATAATATACCCAAGTCTATTATGGGATACTCTTCGATATGGTTATTAGGCAAGTCATCACTCTGGGCGACATTGCATGAAATTTCCTTGATTAAAATAAGTTAAACTTCTTAAATGAATTGATATTTATTTTTTAATTAAAATTATTTTATCTTAATTTTAATTAAAATATGTACATGTATATGTATATTTTGTTAAAATCATGGATTTTTGCAAAACGTTTTTCTTTAAAACACACTCATTATAACATCAAAATATACAATATGTTTTCTGTTTTATTTTAAAACAAAAAACATTGTCCTTATAACAGAGACAGCTCTAGTCAAGTGTCACCTTTTTGCTCAATGAAACAAGACTCTACCTATAACATGAACTGCTGAAAAAGTAACTACAATATTTACCATTAAATGACGTAATATTTTCACTTTAATATGCATGCTTAGTATGATTGTAAGTAAATTATTCAAATGATAATGAAATGATTTCAGAAAATACTTCAAGAGAACATTCAAAATGAAAAATTTTTAAAATCTAACTTTAATACAGCATCTCAGAGAGTTACTTTTTCATGAAAGTTCGGTAGACTTTCTCTAATCCTATTAAATATTATTTAAGAATATTCAGTCAGGAAATGTTAGACGTTTTAGAGATCAAACTGATCATATCCTAAATAACTTAGAATAATTAATTAGTGAAAACACTTTAACATATGAATAAATGCATAGCGGAGAAATATGAGTAAATTCTATATGCTTACCTCCTGTGATATTACATCAAGATTTGAATAAAAGGAAACAGTATATATTTAAAAATCGGTAACATTTTTAGCAAATAGAAAGTATATAGTTAGAAAGATTAATTTTTTTAATGTACTGAAAATAATCAGAAAATAAGAAAATACTTTCATGTTGTGTAAGTTATACATCGATTAGTCATTAAGTAATTATCGCTATCTGCATAATTTTAAACTAGTATTTAATTTCAATTTTAAATATATCTGTGTGTGTTAGTTGAAACATAGTAAATTATCTTATAATTTCCTATTTTATATTCATGACTATAATCGCTGTTACCATAATTGCAAGAAATATTTAATTTTTTTACCTTAAACGGAGAACAGTGTATAAATTAATAGTATTAACCATGTTTCACTTGTGAACAGCATAAGAAGTATACTACTTTTTACATGAGATAGAATATTAACATTAACACGTAATATTTTATAGCCTGGTTACATGTTGTCATCAATCTATATATAAAAATTAAAAATAATAATCTGATAACATATTTATGAAAAGCTCTCAATAAGGATGACTTTATAGGTTAATCTTCAATCCAGCAGGTTAAATATAAAACATTAAGTATAATCACTTATACAATATGTATTAATAATTAATAAGGTAAGGTATTATATTTGTTAGAGCAATATAAATGTTAAAAAGGTGTGTCATGTGTTTTCATGAGATTTAAAATTCCTTTTTTTTCTTCAAACGAAACAGGTTTTAATGTCAAATGACAAAATTGAAGTATATTGATATCTTTTACTTAACGTAGTGGATTAATTTTATTCTGTATCCATTTATGAGCTTAATTCTGATTTTCAACATTGTATAAAGCTGAGATTGTATGTGAGCAATATGACAAATATTTTTTTTTTAAATTGTAGGAAATGAAATCAGGTTTTTGACGAAACCGTGTCTGCTTACTTCATAAAATATTATATTTCTTTCAGTGTTTATATTAATTAGAAATTATACAAAGACGTGTATAATTACAGACTAAGCTTACTCGTTGATTTTCTACAAAGATAATACAACCAATGTGCCATAATGTATCCAGATAAAAATAAATGAAGAAACAATCAAAAAGAAAAAAAAACATTCTTTTTATAAAGTAGAATGTGGAGTATATCCTCAAGAAATGATTATCTTGATATCAGCATAAATATTAAATTAGGGAAATAATTAGTACTTATGTGTACATTTCTGCAAGCAACATTGCAAAATAGAAATATGTGTACAAATTATGCTTTTTATTTCTGTTAATTTGTAATTTTGAATTAATGTACTGAACTCTTTGAAACAGTAAGATGTTTGAAATGTGAAATAATAGCAAGACAATATATTGCACGTTACCCCAAAATAATATCTTTTAAGAAAATATAGTATAAAGCAAGTTTATCTTGTTTTATTCAAATGTTGTTATTTTTTTGAATAAAGTACAACAATGATATCTAATGAGGTTAAAATATTTCTGTAACTTTAGACAGTTAATAAAATAAACTAACAAATCGTAATCAGATTTTCTAATTCATTAATGTAGAGGTTCATGAAAACAGACAGTTTGAGTAGAAAATTAAATTTAAGTTAAATACTTACACACTGTTAATGGATCCAGATTTTAAAAGTTGTTGTTAAAAATGAATGAGGAAGAAACTTTATCACACAAGTTTTATAAAATTAGATGAATGACTTTCGTAAAAATTATTTTAAATTGAAAGAAAATGCCAAAATTATAAAATTTGAGCATGTCCTATTCGTGACATATGGCAATCATTACTGCAGTCCACTGAAGATTTCATCAAAAGGTGATACATTTTTTCTAAAGATTTTTCCAGCTATGTAGAGTAAATGCCAACAATATAGCTTCAGGACATATAATCCATTTTTATTTTCATGTTAAATCAAATTGGTGAAACAAAAACTACCATGAGTCAGGTTTATTGCTAAGATTGAAAATCACCTATTGGTTCATCATGGAAGAAAACTCTGTCTTAAATATCATTTACATGGAGAGGAATATATTTCTTTTTCGCTGCCTAGTGTAATGTTTTTTTGAACAGATATGGCTAATATGAGGATGACTACTTCTTAAACTCGACGTTTAACTGAATTTGATATCAAGAGGTAATTGATTTTCGTAAGCATTTACGGATTTCATTATAATCACATCAAATATTATTCATGAAACTTGAAAACATAAGATGTTTTTGAGATTAAACATATCATTTCTAATGAAACCTATAGAAGAAAATTAGTCAAACAACTTCAATGTACACAAATAGAGTGAATATTTATAAGCAGTATATACTTACCCACTGTGAGATTGAACCAGGATTTAGTGTTTTATGGAAATGTAAATTATACAGTTATTGATATGACCAAACAAAACTTACTGATATAAAACCAGAAAATTAAATGATTAAACATGTTCAAAGCTTAAATGTGATTACATTATGGCTTCATCCAATTAATACCAATGTTCTTTTGAGTTTTGCTTTGATATAAAATGTCTGAAATTCATTTCTTCGCAAATGCTACCATCTTTACTTCATTACAAATTGTCTTATTTTCAGTTAAATCTAATATTCATATATGTTAAAAATGAATGCTATTACAAAGGTTTTTTTCATCCAGAAAGAGTGAACTCAACACTATAACTTCGTGATGAAAACTGCATCATTATTATAAGAAAGAGATAAAAATAAAAAGTAGAATTCACTAAGATTTATTAATCAGACTTTAAATCCTATTTTTATTTTATAAAAAACAATTTGTTTTAAATATCTATTAAATGAAGAGAAAGTCTGTTCCCAGGTTTCTTTTACTTTACATTGTTTTTTTCTTCTTTTAACACTGGTATAATTACACATTTTGAAACAATGTGTAAAATCCTTCTAGAAAACTGAAAATTGCAGTAGCCTATATAAATTTAGCCACAAGTGTTCAATATTCACTTGTTATCAAACGTTTTAATTTTTTTAAATGTATAAAAACTAACTCTATACACCAGATATTTTTTTTAAAAATCTCGGGAAGCAACTCGTAATTTATGATTAATTTTATCATATGCATGACAACGTATTGAACATATTTTTTAAATAACAGATATCAGTGTATAAATACAGAAAAAAATAAATGTTAAAACTTACATCCTGTTCATTTAGATTCAAATACGAATAAGAAAAAGAATATTGCAGTATAAACAGTTATGTAATTCTGGTAAATGAAAATTATACAATTGCTAACATGATCTTATAAATGAGACCTTCAAATAAAGATAGTGAAATCATTAAATAGGTTTATCTTTATCATGTGATTTACTACATGGTAATTTTCTGTCAGTCAATCAGTTTCAAATAATTTTTTTCTTCTGCTGCATATTTGTGGAGAACTATTATTATTAATTTAATAAACTAAATTAAGCAAAATTGTATTTAAAATTAGTGATATAACAGTTTAGAATCATAATAATTCCTAAATGATTATTGGTCTCATCAAAACATCAAGATTTAAAATTCAAATCCAGCTTCAACTCAGAAGGAACTAAGATGCAAAAAAGTAAAATGCACCTTGCTTAAAATTCTTTTGTCTTTTCATGAATCAACAGTCAATATTTAACTGCAAGCACAGAAACTCTATTCATTTTCACTAAAAATGTTATTTATATTTGTTGACAATTTCATTAACTAAAATTCGACATAAACGGTTTTCGACCATTTGTTAATGAATTTCATTTACAATCAATGAAAATAATTATTGGTTACATATATTTTTAACTGAAAAAACGTTTCTATGTGCTTATTAAAATGTATTCTGTCTTGCCATATTTAACTGCATATTTAACTAGTGAATTAAATGATACAAAAGGAAATAGAGTGTAGTATCCTGGGCAATGGCCAGATATATCCAGAAAAATTAAATAAGGACAAAATGCAAAACCTATTTTTATTATTTGAAATGGAATTATCTTTAAAATTAAAATGTAAATGTTTATAGTATTTATGTTATTTCTCATGGGATGAACCAAATAATTTTTTTTAGCTAAACATTCTATTTTAAATTTTTATATAGTCTTGTTGTTGACAATACTGAATTAATGATACAAATAATAAAAATAGATAATTTAAATTAGTATATATAGCTTGAAGATGCATAATTGTAATCATACACAAAATGATTTACCTTTAAAAGGGTGTAAACATATAATTTTAATCCAGTGTCATAACCTGATTAAACAATTTGTGTGTATATGAACAGATTACTAACTGTAAACAATGAATTACTAACCATGAATGCATATGTAAAAAAGTAAGATGATTTTTACATTAATTATATCATAATTTAAAACAAGCTTTAGGAATCAGTTATTACAAATAGTCCAAAATTGTTAAACTTAATTTAACGAATAAAACTGAAACAAACAACATAACATAAGAAGGGAAGCAATACCTTGAATTGATTCTAGATAAAAGATTTAAAGTTTCTATTTGTACTGTCTACTAAACATAGCACACCAAAAGATAGAAATGTGATTTAAAAAAAGAAAGGAAATAGATTTACTTGCTTACCAACAAAGTGAATTATGCATCCAGTAAACTGAATTGTTTCATTTTAAAATATTTAATTCATTTCTAATGTAAAAGAAAGTTAATCAAATAAAACCTACTCTCTAATTTAAACAATTCATTTTACATGTCAAAAGTGCATTGCTATTTGAAAATAAAACTACAATTCCAAATTAATGGTTCTCTTTTTGAATGTAATTGTGCAGAACAAGAAGCATACATAATTGATTTAATATACAAGTGTCATTATTTTAAATGCTTTTATGCTAGTACAGTCAAATAGATATTTTATCAAGACAGCAAGCGTCTAGCCAAGAAAGTTAAAAGCCAGACTAACCTTTGCAAAACCTTATAAAAGACTGTTTTTTGCTGCATTAGTTATTTTAATTTTGCTTTCAGTATAAATATTGATAAATGCTTAAGTCTAATTTAAATTTCTTATTTTTTATTGTTGGATAAAGACTTTGACAGACCAACAGATTACATCTTTAATACAATGGCTTATTTTAATTTTATTTTATTTGTGAATGAATCATACTAATCATTCATTACTTAAATTCTTTTAGATAGCATTATCATTTAAAGACAGATTTCACAAGAGTTTTAATATACTACAATTTTTAAATGGAATTTATTGCTAACACTTTACTATTTAAAAGTATTTTACAGCATGATTGTATTATATAATATCCGATATTACACAGTAAATTGTGCAATATCTTGTTGCCCCCAACACAACCTCTTTAAGTCAGACAGCTTCTTAAATGTAAATAAGGAAGTAAGGCTGTGGTTTTATTCATTTGTCAAACAAAGAGCAGCTTCTATAAAGACATGAGCCAATACTCTGCCTTTAATATCTCTTGCTTAAAGAATAACCATGATTTCCTGTGTAAAGAGCAATGTATTAAATGTAACACCTACAGCTTGAATAAATGGGTACATATTTCATAGAGGCTTCATAGATAAAACCTGAATGTAATAATTTTAGAAATTATTTCAGGGAATGTTGATAATATCTTAAGCAATTCATAGTAAATAATTTATAAAATCATCAGTATACCATAAATAGATGGAGTAGAAAATTTTAAAACGATAGATACTCACAAACTGGTATTCGATCATAATAAAATTTCAAAAATATTGCAGTAAAAAATTAAGAAATTTTATTAAACAAAAATTATCCAATTACTAAAATGTTCTTAAAAAGCTGACTTTATGTTTAAAAGATTATTAAATTTTCAAATATGTTCATATTTCTCATGTGATACAATGACTAATATTCTCCCTGTCAAACCATGCCTATATTTCTGTAGCCATCATTAATTCAGTGTTATCAAATTAAATTTGTTAATATATGAATATCTATAAATTGATATCAAAAGAGGAAATAAATATATAACCAGATTCTTGTTTACTGCTAGAAATAGGAATATCTGATACGAAAATATGAACATTTAAAATCTGAATCTTGTTTTATCATATAATTTAAATTGTTTTAAGGGATAGCATGCACATGATTTAATAATCATTTGGACCAACAATATGCCTAATGTAAACTGCTAGAAGTGAAATTGTTCCATTTTTATACATAACATAAAGTATTTACTTTTACACGTATTCTTCTGGGAAATATGATCATATTTGGTCAACTATTCTTAAATAAGAAATGATAGAAATAATGTTAGAAAATATTTCTAAATTCAATGATCATATTCTAAAAAGTTATATTAATAATGTGTAAGAAAAAATCATTTTACTCAAGAATGGATATAAAAGAAAAATAAAGAAATGATAGATACTTACATACTGTTTTGTTTGATCCAGATGTGAATAGGAAAAATAAATTACAGTATAAATAGTAAAATGTTATTGGAAAAATTTAAATTATTTAATTACTGATGAGAATTTTAAACGGCTTTACCTTAAAATAAGATGTCAAAATGATTAAACGTGTTCATGTTTCTCATGTGATAAACTATATGGCTATTTTTCTTTCTATTAATACCAATCAGTAACAGAGTTTGTGTTAAATTTCTCAATTTTTTGTTGCCTTTACATTTTTGTCAAAGACCATCATCATTAATAAAATGCACATTGTAATTTTAATTTTATTAAAATACATTTAAAATAAAGTTATAAAAATGGAAATATTTCAGAAACTTGTCTTATTCATTTTCAAAATTAGTATGCCCTTAGATCACTGTTGTAACATTTAAATCCATCTTAATCTGAAACATGACAAAGGTGTAAAAAGTAGCAGGCGCCAGCCTTAAAATTCCATTGTCTTTTTTATGATGCAACACTCAATTTAGAGAGTTAGCCACCTGATGGAAAATTGTGTTCATCTCTGTATTACATTCTTTATTCCTTTCATTTTTCTTATCTGAATGAGTATTATTGTTTACATAAAAGCTTTAATAAAAGTAAATGTTGTGTAAACATTTTGTAAACATTTGAGAGAAAAGTCTTTGGTTACAATCGTTAGAAACTGCTTTATCATCTTATCCTATCATTTGAAAAAAAATTCTCTTGGGCATATTAAAGAACTCTGAATGTTTCCAGCAATTTTTAATTACAAATTTAGTTTCTTCACTGAACATCAACAAAAATTAAAAAATTAATCACATTTATGGTAAGAAAATGCAATAAATATAAATAAATTAAAAAGCATAAATATGAAACTGTTTTTTCATTAATTATATTACATCTAGTTTCATCAAAATGTCAGTAATGGTAGTAATACAGAAAATAAAAATTACTATGAAGAATTTTTACTATGTATAGTTACTTGGATAGAATAAATAACCAAACGTTTATTCTTATCATAGAATCTTCTATTTTTGTATGATAGAATCAAATGGAAACCTGTTAAATTTTCATAATGAGGATACGTTATTGTGTCTAGGTGATCACTGTTTGTAGTGTATCACTGGGAAATGAAAAATGTCAAAATTTGCAAAATGTGATAATTTAAATGTACCTTGAAAATATATGATGTGCAAAAACAGTTTGTATTTTCTATATATAAAAAAATCTAAAAATCTTTAGCTATTGTTCAGAAAAGCATTCAATTTTAAATTTTATATAGACTGTAAATGATAATGGGTTAAAAACAAACAAGTACTGATAATTAAAAAACAACTGACATTAAATTATGGTTACAATATGAATCATTGCATTCATAAGATAACTAGCATATTTTTTATAATTGGTTCTAAGTAGAGAAGCTTCATATTTAATTTCAATTCAGTAGAGTAAAATTAATAATCAAAATGATATTTTTTTCAAAATATGGACAGTGTATCAACTTCAATCTGATAAATTATCATTCATATTAAGTATTAACAACTGTACAAAATTTTAAGATTAAATTGATGATACTGCTAAAAAGTAATAGTAATTATATTCTATAATATTTTTAAATATAATAATTATTTTCAAAGAAGCAAAAAAAAGTAAAGAACAAAATAGTTTAAACTTTTTCTTCTGTAAACGAAAATGGTTGATTTCAGGTTTCTGTTCCAAATATTTACCAAATATGGTACAGTTAAATTTGGAGTTGTCATAAAAATTCAAAGATCAGACTATTTTTAAATTAGCTATTTATATACTCATTGAAGTAAATATTTAATTTGATTTTATGATCTGGTTACTGAATTTAATGCACTAAATAAAATCATTATTTAATTTTCTTTGACTGATTTCTTATACTTATTCCTTTGCTATCGAAATTATAAACTGCATTTTTACTAATTTAGAATTCAAAATTAATGGCTCATTTACAATCAAAGTTTTGTGGAAAGTGGGGAATACTTAAATACTGTATAAATAGTTTTTTATGCAAGATTAGCAAAAATTAATTTTATAAAAGTCAGCAAGCTTGTAGTCAAGATTGTTTATTGCTAGTCTTGTCTCTTTCCAAAAAATTAAATAACTTGATTCCCTGAATTCAATATATAAATGCTATAATTTTTTTAAAAATTTTAGTATAAAAATTAATAAATGATTTGCTCTTAATTTAATGTTCGAACAAAAGTTTTGACTTGCATTTAGATTGCAATAATAATACAATTTCTTGTTTAATATTACTTTGTTTGGAATTTAAATATATTTATTATTCAATTCTTTAAATCCTTTGAGTAAACTTATCGTTGAAGATACATTATACGAGGCCTTCAATATAGAACAATTCATTAAATTAATTTAGTGGTTATATTTTACAGTTACTTTTCTCTAACAGTATGATTGTCCTGGCTGGTTTTACATCTGATATTAGACCGTAATTTGTTTCTAAATTATTTTTTCCACGTAATGTATTTAGGTCAAACTGTTTCATAGCTGTCAATAAACGTTAGATTTTCTGTATTAATTAGATGAAAGAATTTGTGAAACAAAGAATAACTATTGTTGGCCCCTATGAACCAACAGTGGAACTGTATTCAGATCTGCTTGAAAAAATGAATGAAATTTTCTGCTTCATATAATGCATTAATGTAACACGTATAGCTAATATAAGTAAGATCATACTTTCTGAACTCTTTAAATAATAAGTTAATGAAATAATTTCATATTATATCAGATAAATTTTCAAAATTCAATGCATTTACAAATGTAATTTCAATTGAGCTTCTTAACTAGGTAGGTTATCAGTTAGTTAATTTTTTAATAAAAGTGTACAAAAAACTATCTATAATCTAGTTAAGTACTATTTATAATAATTCAGGAAATGCATAACATGTCAGGGATCAAGCTGATCACATCCTATGCAACTTACATTAGATAAATAATAAATGTGCTTCAGTGAACACAGGAATAGATCAAGTAAAAATATTAATAAAATGAGTATACTTACATACTGTGAAGTAGGATCAATATATTAATAAAAATATTTATTCTTTAAATCAATAAGGAATTTCGAAAATAAAATTATTCAATTAATAACATGATCTAAAACCTACCTTATTTAATAATATATTGTGAAGTAATTACATCTGACTTCATTTAATATTATTCAGACTTTAATATCCAAAATTCATTTGCCAATTGGTACATTAGTTTTGTAAAATTTGCAACCATTTTTTTTACATTTCATTTGCAATGAATAATGGAATGCAAATGTCTATTAGTTTAAATTAAATTTTTATTTGTATATATCTAACTTAAAAAGAAAGGAAATATATGTAAACAGCTCTTTAGATTTAGTGAAGACAACTTCGCTACACAACAACACTGTTAGCAAACAGTGGAATCAAAATGAATCTCTCAGACTTATTCTTTATTTTTGAAAATCCTTTCTTGCTCCATGAAACAACACTGTCTTAAGTATCATTTGCAAGAAGAGAAAATACTTTTTTGTTCTTGTGATAATCTTTCTTTTTATTTATATAAATTCAATAACTATGACCACTTCAAATATTTTTGGAGTATCTTCAGGAAACAGGATGTTTTATAATGATCAATCTAATTGTATCTCGAAAAAATATATTAAATATTTTTTAAAAAAAACATCATTTTACACATTAATTGTTAAAGTTAAAAAATGCAGAAATGAACGATACTTACATTCTGTGCAGTTGGATGCAAATAAAATTAAAAATTTATATAACAGTCTATACAGTTAAAGAACGTATGTAAAAGGCGATTATACAATTGTTAGCAAATTTTTAAAAACTCGACATACATTTCAAAAACGTAATGAAATTAACAAATACGTTGACGTTTCTCATGTGATATGTCTATAATTCTGAGAGTGATGAAGAGTCATAGTTTATTTAATGTTTCTCTGTATTTGCTTACACTTCTTTTTGTCAAAATCCATCATTATTAATTCAATAGAAACACATGTTCATTTTAATTAACTTCAAAATATCTGTATATAACAATTTTTCAGTGATATATTATATACAGAGGTTTCATGTTTATTGACAGTAATATTATGCCTTTAGAAAATTATTTCAAAATATAAAATTTGCAGTTGGCTTTATCCCTAAACTCTATTTTAGATATATTTTGCATAAAGGAGAATTTTTTCTATACTTTACTCGATAGTCTTTATCTTTGCTGATATATTTTCTATAAGAATTAAACCATTTTTCTAATTATTTGAAAAGATGAAAAAAAATATTTTGTGAAAATCCTTTTAAAAACTGAAAATAGTGTAGGTTAATAAGCATACTTAGAAAGCTGCAATCTTTTGCTATTAAAGATATTCATCTTTTAAAATTTTTTGTTCCTGAAAATTTACTGTGAAAATAAACAGCTGATTTCTATGAATCATAAAGAAACAGTAATGATTAAACTTGTCAAATGTTAAAAATAATTTTTAAGCAACGTTAATGTACATGTAAATGATTAGAGTAAAAAAGGGGAGATACTTACATTCTGTGTAATTTGATCCACAAAGAATAAAAATATTTAGTGTAAATAGCGAAAAAAATTTTTTAAATAAAAATTATACAATGGTCGATAAATCTTTACAAACACGACTTATATTTTAAATTAATAATGAAATAAACACATACATATATGCTTACATTCTACATTTGTAAAAAAAATATAATTATTAATTCAGTAGATACAAACTGGTTATTTATAGAGTTATATTGTATATTAATATTAACAGATTTCATGTTCACTGACAGAAATATTAATCCTTCAAACTATCGATTTAAAATGTCTACATATGCCTCAGATATAAAATCCTGATACTATTTTATGAAACAACACTCCATTTTAAATGTTTCAATTGTGCCTTTTGCTGAGATAGTCCTTCTTTTAGCTCATATGGCTGTTTTAATGATGACTACTTGTCAATAGATTTTATTGATAAGGAAATAATTTTTAATAATCCTTTAAGAAAACTCTGAAAATCATGAATATATATTTGTATAGATAAAAGTCTGCTACCTCCATTTGAAATGAAACATTTTCATTTAATAAGCTCAAGATTAAACTGATCATATCTAGAAATAGTATAACTAACTTGTAGAAAAAACTTTAATGTACGCATGAATGTGTCAAGTTTCAAGATAAAGAAAGGTTAGATACTTACAGACTATGTAATTGGATCAGGATAGAATAATAGTAAAATATTAATTTAAATGGATTTATATGTATGTTAATTGAAAATTATAGAGGTAAAAAATATTCCTAGAAAATTATCTTAAGTTAAAATGATAAATTGAACTAATTCGTTCATGTCACTCATGCGATATAATATATCAAATTATCATATCTGGAAAACATGACGGTAATATATTTCATTTGAACAACTATGTTTGCTGTCCATAAGTATTTATATAAAGCCCATGATTAATGAAAGAAGATAATTCTTATTTTTAATTGTATAAAAATGTGTTTATAAAAGTTTTAGGAAAATATTCAGAAACATTTTAGAATTAATGCTATGAATAGACGAACTGAAAAAAATAATGTCAATATTTAAAATTTGAATCTGGTTTATCTCAGAAGCAACACTAGAGAAAGGAATAGCATATGCCTGTTTTAAAATCATGTTGTTTCTTTATAAAGCAACAATCATTTTAATTGTTGTACTACTGAAAAAACAATGCTTATTTTTTCTACAGAACATTGTGCTTTTCTATATTTCATATAATGTTGTTTATCAATGGCCTTAGCTACGAGTAAATTTTAATGAACACCGATGTGACGTAAACACGTTGGGAAAATTTGTAGAAAAAATTTTAATTGAAACAATAAAAAACTTTTTCACTTTTATACTCTTAGGCAAGAAAAATGTTGTTCTCAGGATATTATCAATAACCATAAAGATTTTCTAGCGATTTCTCATTAGAAAATTATTTTCTTCAATGACAGTTTATAAAAATAAATACCATTTTGTAACATCGACATTAAGAAAATGTATTAGTCAGATGTAGTGAAGCATAAATGTAAAAGTATTATTTTATCATCTGAAATGAACACGAAGCTTTAACAAAAATATTGTTAAAATTAGCATGTGAATAAATTTCACAATTAAACATTGTTTATAGTAAGATGCCAGTAGCAAAATGGATACACTAAAAAGTAATCTTGTGTGCAAATCAATCATATTAATCTTGTATATGCTGTACACAATACTGAATTATTCAAATATAAAAGATAAAAACAAACAATTATAATTAAGTTTAATTCATAATTTGAAGATATATCATGGTATCAAAAAAGTTGAAAGATTTTATTAGGTCCTTAGCATTACTTAATTGGTAAAAAAAAAATATTTATTTTTAAAAGATGGACAGAAAATGAAAATGAAATACTACACAGGAATATGCATACTAAAAAGATAAGATGTTAATATCAAAAACTGATCAAACATTAAAAATTATTATTTATTTATTGTAAAATTTTTTAATATGCTAATTTAAAAAAAAAACGAACTGTAAAAATTCAATACAAAATTGATTTTGTTTTTACAGAGATACAAAATAAATAATTGTATCTTTCCATTTCCTATCATTGTTAATCACTTTACACTGAGAAAAGAAAGATGTTACACAAATACTGAAACAGTTTTGATTTTCTTTATTACTAACTCAGCATAATATAAACCAATAAAATGTTTTGGTTAATTTACCTTTATAAATTTAATTATTAAAGTAAATACAAAAACATTTTATAGAATTATCTTTAATTTTACAAGATTGATTTTGGATATCATTTTAAATATATTTATTGATTTTCTTTGCAAAAATCAAAGTAATTCATACAACTCTGAAATTCAAAATTTATCGTTTCTTTTTACATTTTTATGCTTTGATCGATTGCAGAAACTATTTGAGTGGATATCAAGTTATTACTATTCCAGAGGCTTTTTATGTTGGTACAGTCAAAATGTTATTTTATCTTTGTCAGCAAGCCTGTAGCTGCATTAACTAGTGATGATCTTAGATCCTTCCCAAAACTTTATGAAACAATTTTTTTACAGCGTACAAAATATGAAAACAATCATTGAAGAAACGTTTTTCAATATAAACTATAGACAAATGTCTAAAAATGATTTTATAAATTTCATGGTAAAATTTTCAAACAAGGTTTAGACTTGTACTTATATTAAAACCTCAGACATTGGTTAAAGTATGATATGACATCATTTCTGATTAAAGCATTTTTATTTGCTTTCAAATGTTTTTTAGGTAAACTTACTGTTTTTTAAAGATCGTATCAAAATTATATATTATAAATTATTAATCAGTTTATTGTTGATATTTTAATATTTCTTTCTTATAAACTAGTTTATTGACCAGGATGATTCTACACTCGTTTTTACCAGATAATTTTATTGTACATTATTTTTCTCTGCATAGCCTATTCAGGACAAAGTGTTTGGAAAGAATGTAAATTATTGAAACATCAAACAATGAATGTCGCAAAAATGAAGCAGCAGCAATGGAGCCCAGTGAATAAAACATCTGATTTCAGCATCAAATGGTATAATTATGATGGTGGAGTCATCAATAAAATATAAATAAAATATTTGGTAAAAATGTTACTTGAAAGAGTTGTTTACATACGTTTTACAACTAACAACAAAGAGAAACAAGTTTTCTAAAAATTCCAAAATACGCAAGAAGATATGGCGAAGAAAATTTTTATTGTGTTGGATACTTACACCCTGTGAAATTTGATGCAAATAAATGAAGAACAAATGCATCAGAGTATAATTAGTTAAATTATTTTTTGTATATGTAAATTATACAATTATTAGTTTAATATTGAATACCTGAGGTTGAGTTATAAAATGTGCTTGATTGAATAAATACATTTTTGTCACAAATGTTTGCAGTATGGTGATTAGTTCGTCTGCCGATCAGGCTAGCACTAGAGTTTATTTCTCGCAAACAGTCATTGCTATTATTCCGATTTAGCTGAGAACCATCAACATTAGTGCAACAAAAATCCAAATAATCTTTAAAATTTGTATAAATATTCTAAAACATTTTGTGTTCACTACCAGTAATAGTGTATACTCCCAACATTTCTTTAAGATGTAGCACAGCTTCTAACATTATCTCATTTAATATAATTTTTAGTAGTGGTATATCCAGGTTTCAAATCACATCATCGTTCTATGTAGCAAATATGTTTGAAAAGTAAAACACCACACAACAAATTACTTTCATCACATCAAAGTAAACTATTTTATTTTCATTATCTTTTATATTGCAATGATAAACTTAAATTTGGCGTAATCATTTGAAGAATTCTTTGGAGAAATCTTCATTTACAGTAAAAATGATTTTTGTGTTGATATTTGAACAATTAAAAGAAAATTATTTTTTGCCTGGGTTTATTAAGAAACAAAGTGTATCCAGCAATTTCAGCTACAAATATAGATAAATGAATATCTAATAAACAAAAATAAATGAATTAATCTTCATAATTAGAAAATTTATCACATAAGGAAATATAAAATCTTACTTTGAAAATTCAATATTTCTTTAAATAGATTAGATGTCTATTGGATAAAATATCTGTAATATCAGCAATATGTCAAATAAATATCATCAAGAATTTGATATTGCTGCTGATAGCAAACTAGATAGAATTATACATATGTTGTGTACAAATAAGAGGGCTACATTTGCAAAATAATGTTACGTTTCCAATTTCATGTGAACACTGCATTGCAGTTTTACATTTTTAAGATGGAAAACATTACCAAAATTGGAATATATATAAAATTTCCAAGGTAACAAATAAATGTGTCATTTACGAATAGAAGTAAATTATCAAGCAACTTCATTCATAAAATAGTCATGTACAATCTTATGTTATTAGTAATATTAAAAGGTTAGTTTTCAGATTTGTATTTTCATCATGATGAAGATCCATTGTACAATAACTTTAAAATATTTAATTTTCATTTGTGTATACTTTGTTGATAAAATTGAAATTAAATATATAAAAAATTACAAAATTTTTTAAACATGTTTAAATGATGGTTACAAAATGGATTCAGTTGAACTTAGAATCGATTCAATGTTTGTGTTTAGAGGCTCTAACTAAATCAGGTTAATAGATATTTTAAAGCAAAGTGTGTAACGTTATTGATCAAAAAAATATTTATTTTCAAAATCATCAGGAAAATTTGAAGTAAAATACTATTCATCAATTACACATTAAGAAGATAAGTTGCTAATATTGTAAACTGGTCAAATATTTAAAATTATTTATTTAATATGAAATTTTTAAATATGCTAATTTAAAAAAAAACAAACTGTAAAAATTCAATAAAAAGTGATTTTGTTTTTACAGAGAAACAAAATAAATAACTTTATTTTTCCATTTACTATGCTTGATAATCATCATACACTGACAAGTGAAACATATTACACAAATATTGCAAGAGTTTTGATTTTCTTAATTACTAAATCAGCATATAAACCTATAAAACGAATTGCTTTATTTACCTTTTCAAAATGAATTATTAAAGTAAATACAAAAACATTTTATAGAAATGCAATCTTTGGTTTTCCAAAATATATTTTAGACATCATTTTATATATAATTATTGAATGTCTTTCCAAAAATCAAAGTAATTCTTACAACTTTGGAACTCAAAATTTATCATTTCCTTTTGCTTTGCTACACTTTGGTCAATTACAGAAACTATTTTAGTGGCTATCAAGTTATTACTTTTCCAGAGATTTTTTCTGTTGCTACTGTCAAAATGTTATTTTATCTTTGTCAGCAAACCTGTAGCCGCTTAACTAATAATCTTAAACTCTTACCAAAAATTTATGAAACAAATATTTTTACAGCCTACAAAACATGACAATAATTATTGAAGAAAACGTTTTAGTATAAACCATGGACAAACGTTTAACAATAGTTTATAAATTTCCCATTATAATTGTCCAACAAAGTTTAGACCTGTACTTATATTAAAATATCAGGCATTTGATTAAAGCATAATCTGATATTATTTCTGATCAAAGTATTTTTATTTGCTTTCAAATGAATTTAAGTAAACTTCCTGTTTTTGAAAGATCATGCCATTATATATTATAAATTATTATTCAATTTATTGCTGATATTTTAATATTTCTTTTTTTTTAACAACTTTATTGACCCGGATGAATCTACACTCGTTTATACACGGTAATTTTATTGTGCAATATTTTCCTCTGCATAACCTTTTCTGAACAACTGCTTGGTAGCCATAAATAGAATGTAGAGGAGTAGTTGTACCCATCATTCAAAACAATGTTGCCAAAAGGGAGCAGCTTCAGTGAAGCATTTAAAACAATTGAAGCGATGTATTTTAACTTTATACATACAAACAACTTAAGTATAATTACATCTCGTGGACATATGAATAAATGATAAATAAAATATTTTTGATGAAGTTGATTTGACACATTATACAAGTAATAACATATAAAAACAAATTTTGTAAAAACTTCAATGCACACAATAATAGATAGCACAGAAAATTTAAATTGTGTTGGATACTTACACCCTGTGAAATTTGATGCAAATAAACAAAGAACAAATGCATCAGAGTATAATTAGTTAAATTATTTTTTGTATACGTAAATTATACAATTATTAGTTTAATATTGAATACCTGATGTTGAGTTATAAAATGTGCTTTACTGAATAAATACATTTTTGTCACAAATGTTTGCAATATGGCGATTAGTTCGTCTGCCGATCAGGCTAGCACTAGAGTTTATTTCTCGCAAACAGTCATTGCTATTATTCCGATTTAGCTGAGAACCATCAACATTAGTGCAACAAAAATCCAAATAATCTTTAAAATTTGTATAAATATTCTAAAACATTTTGTGTTCACTACCAGTAATAGTGTATACTCCCAACATTTCTTTAAGATGTAGCACAGCTTCTAACATTATCTCATTTAATATAATTTTTAGTAGTGGCATATCCCAGGTTTCAAATCACGTCATCGTTCTATGTAGCAAATATGTTTGAAAAGTAAAAAACACACACAACAAATTACTTTCATCACATCAAAGTAAACTATTTTATTTTCATTATTTTTTATTGCAATGATAAACTTAAATTTGGCATAATCATTTGAAGAATTCTTTGGAGAAATCTTCATTTACAGTAAAAACGATTTTTGTGTTGATATTTGAACAATTAAAAGAAAATTATTTTTTGCCTGGGTTTATTAAGAAACAAAGTGTATCCAGCAATTTCAGCTACAAATATAGATAAATGAATATCTAGTAAACAAAAATAAATGAATTAATCTTCATAATTAGAAAATTTATCACATAAGGAAATATAAAATCTTATTTTGAAAATACAATATTTCTTTAAATAGATTAGACGTCTATTGGATAAAATATCTGTAATATCAGCAATATGTCAAATAAATATCATCAAGAATTTGATATTGCTGCTGATAGCTACCTAGATAGAATTATACATATGTTGTATACAAATAAGAGGGCTACATTTGCAAAATAATGTTACGTTTCCAATTTCATGTGAACACTGCATTGCAGTTTTACATTTTTAAGATGGAAAACATTACCAAAATTGGAATATATATAAAATTTCCAAGGTAACAAATAAATATGTCATTTACGAATAGAAGTAAATTATGCCAAGCAACTTCGTTTATAAAATAGTCATGTGCAATCTTCAATTTTCATTTGTGTATACTTTGTAAATAAAATTCAATTAAAAATATAAAAAACTACTAAAATTTAAAAACACCTGATTAAATGATGGTTCCAAAATCGTGTTGAACTCATGTTCAATTTGATGTGTGCTTCTGGAGGATCTAAATTTATATCCATTTTTAATCAATGCGTCTAGTGTTACTGATCATAGAAATATTTATTTTCAAAATCATTAGGAAAATTTAAGTCAATTAGTGTCCATAAATATACATATTACAAATATTTTAATATCAACTGGTCAAAAATTAAAAATTATTACTTATTTTTTGTAAAATTTTAAAAATATGTTAATTTTTAGAAAAGTAAATGAACAGTAAAAATTCAGTAGAAAATTTATTTTGCTTTTGCAAAAATATGAAATGAATAATTGTACCTTTCTATTTCTTATATTTGATTATCACGATACAAAGACATTTGAATGATTTTACCGAAATATTGAAACAGTTTCAGTTTTCTTTACTACTAAATTTGCCAAAAATAGACAAATAATTTGAGTTGCTTGATTTACCTTTTTAAAATTAACTTATAAATTAATACACAGATGTTTTATAGAACTATAATCTTTAATTTTACAGATTGATTTTAGATATCATTATTTATTTTCTTTCCAAAAGGTAAACTACATTTATACAATTATGGAATTCAAAAGTTATTGCTTCTTCTACATTGTTATGCTTTGGTTGATTACAGAAACTATTTTAGTGGATATCAAGTTATTACTTTTCCAGAGATTTTTTCTGTTGCTACTGTCAAAATGTTATTTTATCTTTGTCAGCAAACCTGTAGCCGCTTAACTAATAATCTTAAACTCTTACCAAAAATTTATGAAACAAATATTTTTACAGCCTACAAAACATGACAATAATTATTGAAGAAAACGTTTTAGTATAAACCATGGACAAACGTTTAACAATAGTTTATAAATTTCCCATTATAATTGTCCAACAAAGTTTAGACCTGTACTTATATTAAAATATCAGGCATTTGATTAAAGCATAATCTGATATTATTTCTGATCAAAGTATTTTTATTTGCTTTCAAATGAATTTAAGTAAACTTCCTGTTTTTGAAAGATCATGCCATTATATATTATAAATTATTATTCAATTTATTGCTGATATTTTAATATTTCTTTTTTTTAACAACTTTATTGACCCGGATGAATCTACACTCGTTTATACACGGTAATTTTATTGTGCAATATTTTCCTCTGCATAACCTTTTCTGAACAACTGCTTGGTAGCCATAAATAGAATGTAGAGGAGTAGTTGTACCCATCATTCAAAACAATGTTGCCAAAAGGGAGCATTCAGTGAGGCATTTAAAACAATTGAAGCGATGTATTTTAACTTTATACATACAAACAACTTAAGTATAATTACATCTCGTGGACATATGAATAAATGATAAATAAAATATTTTTGATGAAGTTGATTTGACACATTATACAAGTAATAACATATAAAAACAAATTTTGTAAAAACTTCAATGCACACAATAATAGATAGCACAGAAAATTTAAATTGTGTTGGATACTTACACCCTGTGAAATTGATGCAAATAAACAAAGAACAAATGCATCAGAGTATAATTAGTTAAATTATTTTTTGTATACGTAAATTATACAATTATTAGTTTAATATTGAATACCTGATGTTGAGTTATAAAATGTGCTTTACTGAATAAATACATTTTTGTCACAAATGTTTGCAATATGGCGATTAGTTCGTCTGCCGATCAGGCTAGCACTAGAGTTTATTTCTCGCAAACAGTCACTGCTATTATTCCGATTTAGCTGAGAACCATCAACATTAGTGCAACAAAAATCCAAATAATCTTTAAAATTTGTATAAATATTCTAAAACATTTTGTGTTCACTACCAGTAATAGTGTATACTCCCAACATTTCTTTAAGATGTAGCACAGCTTCTAACATTATCTCATTTAATATAATTTTTAGTAGTGGTATATCCCAGGTTTCAAATCACATCATCGTTCTATGTAGCAAATATGTTTGAAAAGTAAAACACCACACAACAAATTACTTTCATCACATCAAAGTAAACTATTTTATTTTCATTATCTTTTATATTGCAATGATAAACTTAAATTTGGCGTAATCATTTGAAGAATTCTTTGGAGAAATCTTCATTTACAGTAAGAATGATTTTTGTGTTGATATTTGAACAATTAAAGAAAAATTATTTTTTGCCTGGGTTTATTAAGAAACAAAGTGTATCCAGCAATTTCAGCTACAAATATGGATAAATGAATATCTAATAAACAAAAATAAATGAATTAATCTTCATAATTAGAAAATTTATCACATAAGGAAATATAAAATCTTATTTTGAAAATTCAATATTTCTTTAAATAGATTAGATGTCTATTGGATAAAATATCTGTAATATCAGCAATATGTCAAATAAATATCATCAAGAATTTGATATTGCTGCTGATAGCTACCTAGATAGAATTATACATATGTTGTATACAAATAAGAGGGCTACATTTGCAAAATAATGTTACGTTTCCAATTTCATGTGAACACTGCATTGCAGTTTTACATTTTTAAGATGGAAAACATTACCAAAATTGGAATATATATAAAATTTCCAAGGTAACAAATAAATGTGTCATTTACGAATAGAAGTAAATTATGTCAAGCAACTTCATTCATAAAATAGTCATGTGCAATCTTATGTTATTAGTAATATTAAAAGGTTAGTTTTCAGATTTGTATTTTCATCATGATGAAGATCCATTGTACAATAACTTTAAAATATTTAATTTTCATTTGTGTATACGTTGTTGATAAAATTGAATTAAATATATAAAAAATTACAAAATTTTTTAAACATGTTTAAATAATGGTTACAAAATGGATTCAGTTGAACTTAGAATCGATTCAATGTTTGTGTTTAGAGTCTCTAACTAAATCAGCCTAATATCTGTTTTTAAACAAGGTGTGTAACAGTTCTGATAAAGCAACATTTATTTTCAATATATTGACAGATTACTGATGTAATCAGGACAAATGTTTTTCATGAAAATATCTAAGAAACGAAACATATTTATTGCATCCAAATGATCATATCTTAAAAGGTAATAGTAACTAATTAATTTAAACTTTCAAAATATGCCGTTTCTTAATTTTAATAAGTAAATTTCTAACTTGACAAATAACATATAATTAAAGGTTTTTTTTTCAGTGAAGCTAGATAGATGGTTTTATATTTCTCTTTAGTTTGTTTGCCAAACAAGTCACACTAAAATATGTTTGATCAGTGATGAAATTAGATTCTTTTGGTTTACATGTCAACCAAATATTCATACAATAAAATAAATTCTTAATTTAACTTTTCAAAATTGTGTTTGTTTCTAAAGCAGAAACATGAAAATATTATGAAAACCGATTATTTGATTTCAAAATTAGATTTTTAATAGCATTTTGTTGTTGATAATATACGCATCATTCATACTAATTTGCAATTTAAATTTTGTGTTCCGCTTTCTGTTTTTCAAGTTTGCTATCATAATTTAAAGCCCTGATTGGCTAAATATCTTTTAACAGTTTGCTGTGTTTTGTGGAATTGTAATTTGAGAAAAGGGGTTAATATGTGAAGGTCAGCTTGTAGCCTGAGCATTTTATTACTAGCCTTGTATCCTTATAAAATTTGATAATGCAAGTTTTTTATCATACAATACATAGACTTCTCAATGAAATACAAAACATCATTAAGAATAGTTCTGAAATTCTCAGTTATTTTTATATAGTTTTAATTTAAGTAACATGAGAACATAGTACGATACCTTATTTAAGTAGTATATTTAGGGTGTTCATTTAAAGATGTAATTTATTTATTTAATGCACTCTTATATTTAAATACTAATTATTGAATATGTGTCTACATTATCTTCCTCTATGAATCAGCTACCACACCACCCAATCTCTATTCATTATAAACATTGCCTATTTTTGCTAATATACTACACTCGTTAGAAAAAATGAAGCAGCTGTCAACTATATGTCATGTTTACCTGTCGATACAAATTTGACTTCTTCAAATCGCAAGCATAGACACGGAAATTAAACATCCTTGTATTAAAAGTTGCCTTTGATGGTGATATATAATGGATGCCTAAACCTGACGTGTGACAACTACTTTTTACCTGTTATTAATCTTCCTTCATTTTTATGAGCAAAATTGTGTCCATTCATTTTACGCGTTTGATAAATACCAAAATATAATCAAAAATCAATTTTTTTAACAATTTCAACATAAATATTTACTAGTAAATGTACACTAGGTTATATACAATCAAAAGCACATTTGAGACTTGACATAAAATGTCTGAGTGACTGCACATACATTAGTGACAAATAAATCTGAGTGCTTTAAACATTAATTAATAGCATATTTTATTTCTGGCGTTAAAAATTTACATTTATTGAGAAGTTAATAAGATAAATCTACTTCTGCGTCTTTCCACTTACAACTTGTTCCTTACTTCCAGCATTGGCAACTGTTTTATAAAGATTAATGAATACATTTTACTTACCTAAATAAAATTCTGATATAAACTTTTGAGAGAAATTTATCAAATAGTATTGCAGGAAAATTAGCCACTATATACATTATTCTAGGGTAACCCTATAAGATGAAAAATAATTTGATGAAATCATCAGCAAACATTACAAATATATTTATTTTGAATACTTTGCAAGAAACACTTTTAGTTTATTAAACAACAAATAAACAAATATTTTAACTCATTCATTAGAATATATTCAACTACCCCAGAAATCATGTCTAAATATATATATATTAAATATTCTTTTAGAGGTTTTTGAAGAATTTATGCCAAACATTTTATTCTTTATTTTTAACTTTAATTTTAAAAAATCTTTCTAATAAAAATGGACAATATAAAATTTCATTAAAAAGTCCTTAAAATATTGGTATTTACATGAATAGTTGATGTGACAAATCTTTCTTAAATAAAATTAAGCAATTAGAATATTTTTTACCCCTTTAAAAGCAATCATGCATAGTTTTAAGCCAATTAACCGTATGAAAAAAGACAATCAGACTTTTTAAAATATGTTAATAATAAGTTGAAGAAAAAGAAAATTGTAAATATTTTAGGAAAAATAAAATAAATTGTATGTTATAAACACTACTTTGACATTTATCTTCGTTTACAGATGAAGCATCAAAATGTAGATCAAAACACCTTTTTTATAAAATGTAAGCCGTAACATGTAAAAAATCTTTATAGAGCTAAGAAAATATTATTATTTTATGTCAATAAAGTGAAAATTTAAACAAGCTATTAGGCATGCTATAAAATTAGATAAATATTATACTCAATGCAATATCATATAAAATTACTTAACTATCTAAAAGGTAAATATGTAGTCAACATTCAAAATAAATATTAAAATGTTCTGTGTTTAGTTGTGTATCTACATCAAGATACTAATAAAATTTACCTAAATATAATATTGGAATATTAAAATCATGAATCTGAATTAAATGTGAAAGTAATAATAAAGAAGAAACATGCAAAGATATAAAAAAACATGGATTTGTTTGACAGTTGCTGAATTAGAATGTCATCATTAAAAATTTCAGAAAAAATTAAAGATAATCATGCAAGAAAAATAATAAATAAATTTGTGGACACAAAATTGTATGGAACAGCTGTTGAATCAAAATGGTTTGTAAAGGGATAAAAATATTTTTAATTAAAAAGAATTAAATTATATATAAATGCTTAAGACAATACAGAAAAAGTACATAAACTGTGAACTGAATTAAATTTTAAAAATTACCTTTCCAATTATAATTTATATCTACCAGATAAGATATCAATTTTTTATTGGCATTTATGTTCATATTAATTTTATAATGCAAATGGTGGAAAACATTTTAATAGAACATGTTATTTTTGTTACTCTTGCTTTTGATATTATTATTTTGGATATTTTATTAATTCAAACTTTCATGCACTTTTAAAGATGTTTTGGTAAGATATATTCATATTAAATCACTAGCATTAAATCTATTTCTTTTGGTTTTCTTAGTTACCTTTTCGGTTAACATAGCTTTCATTATTTTTATTTGTCCAATTAATAATATTTTCAGTAAATTTTTCTACATTTAATTGTCATAGAGTTTTATTACTTGTGGAATTACTATTTTAGTATATTGAATCATGTTTTTAGCACTTTGATCAAATTTTAATTGAATTTTTACCATATTTTAACATTGATTAGATTTAATTTTAAATCACACTGGCTTTATACCTCAGTAACTCTATTTTGATATTTTCAACATGATATTTAACCCAAGAAAAACTATACAGTTTTTATTAAAGATAACCGCATATCAGCTTTAAAAGATTTTTAATCATAACAAAAAGCATTTTCATTCTTCTTTACAAATCTTTTTAACATTACTTTATTATTTTTATTAATAAGTTGGTTTTTTTATTATATTAGTTTAATTTTTACATTTTATAAAATAAATTTGAATTATTTTATATATAAATGAGTCTAAAATAAAAGTTTAAAAAGAGTTCATTTTAGCTGAATTTTTTTTCATTTATTTGAAATTCCATTTTGAGATCATTAATGTTTTATATTGATGTTTCCATAAATGGTGAAAATATTGTATATATAGTTATTGTTAAGAGTGTTTATTTTGATCATCTTGAGTTTAGAGAAAATGTGAATAAAACTGAACTTTAAATTAACAAATTAAATTAATTTAAAAATAAGCGATTTAAAGTTAAACTAAAACATAATAAAAATAAAATAGTAAAATTACATTTTTTCTTGTGTGTAAATGTATGTGGATTGATTAAAAATAAAATGAAAGCAGCAAAATCAATCTTTTTATGCATAAGTTACTGGATCTATGGTTTGTAGATTTTTAGATTCATTCTTGACTTTTTAAATAACCTTAATTAACAAGACATGGTGAGTGTGGATATCACATGATCAACTTAAGTATTTTACAGAAATAATTTGGAAATCAGACTGGGTTTTAGTTATAAAATAACAATATGATAAATATATTGGAATGTATGGTTCAAAGTGTCATTTATTTATTATCAGCCTAATAATTTTTATAAAGTTTTGTACATCGAAAATTTTTATTATTTGGTAGAACTATGTCATATGATGCTTTTCTAATTGAATTATTTCTATTCTATTCAATGTTGTTTTTCTATAAAATGATTAAGAAAGAGATACCAAATTTAAACATTTGATGTCTATAAAAAGAAATTAAAGAAACAGTTAATAATGAAAAATAGGGGAGCTAAAATTTTAAACCAAATCAACTTAATTATTTTAGCCAATTAAAAAAAACAAGTAGCTGCCAGTATGTACTCTTCAATGCTTGTAATTTGTACCATTAGTACCTAACCTATAAAAGTAATATGAATAGATAGGGCTTGAATAAAATATTTTTAAATTGTTTAAATTTTAATATATAGTTCAGGTATTTATCCCAAAAATGTTGTTAAACAAATCCAAGTACTGTCAAGTAAATATTACAAGCTGAACAAGTACACTTTCCTGAGTTATTACAAAAGGAAATTATTAATAGCTTACCAAAGATTCACCTACGCTAAAACAATTTAGATTATGAGATATGAGACAGCTATTTTGGTAAAGATAGTTCGCTGATGACACAAATCAAATTAATTTTCGTAGATCCAAATAAGTTAATTGAAAGATATTCTTTACTTTTAGCATACATAGAAACTATAAATAATGTTTCTTAAAAAACAAATAAATTCATAATCAATTGTTTAAATTAAATTTAATAGAAAAAACTAATTATTATAACTGAATTAAAAACTGTTAGTTAAATTAGAAAAAAATTAAGTTAGTAAAACCTAGATTTATATAGCTTTATTTATCAGAAATACTAAAAGATTTGGGAAAAGTTTTATCCAATTGATCTTGAAGAGTATAATTTTTTTTAAAAAAAAAAAATATAAAAATAATGAAATAATATTTTCAAATATATTGCTGATACCACAAGTCCTGGCTCACGAAGTATTAGATACACGTATTTATGAAGTCAAAAAATTACAAGCGAAATTCAATAAAAATAAGTATTTGGATTAAAAATAAAGAATATTAAATTCCATTAAAGCTAATACTGCTACCTTTAAATCTATTATTGATATTATTTGTAACTATAAAAATGATTTTACTTGTTTAAAAGCTGTATTATTATTTAACACCAAGGCTTTATTTTCTGGTTATAATGAGTGATAATTCAGTTAATATGTTATTAATTTTCTACAGTAGGATTTGTTAGTCATATAATAATAGGAATAGCTATCACATGTTACCTTCATTTTTTTCAGATCTTTCAAATAAATATAAAATAGTTGAAAAACCAAAAATAGATTATTTACAGTTATTACATATTTTATTTAAAGCATTCAAATTTTAATTACAGAATGAGATAGAAATTATATAGATATTTTAATAAAGTTACATTATTTATATTGCCTTTAAAACTTGCTGAACTCATTTTTAAAAGGTTTATATCATTAAATTAAATTCTTAAGAAAAAGAAGAGTTTAAAGAAAATTTATTGTATGAAGAAAATTAATTCTTTAAATAGAATAGTTAAAATGCTTTATTATTTAAAAAACAATGAATGCTATTAGAGAGAATGCTGAAAGTATTATTAAAATTTTAAAAGATGAATTTTTTTAAAACATAAGCCAAAAGAATAAATAAAAATTCTGCTAATTCTAGCATTCCTACATCTAGTATTTTTTAATTAAATTTTCTATCGAAGTGATAATTGCTTTAATTGTGGAGCAGGAACTAAAAGATTTACAGAAATGTCAAAAAAATTTCAAAGCAAATAAAATTTTTTTTAAGATTTTACATATTCAGTTTAAGTCAGTATAAAATTAACTGAGTTGATTATAGAGTTGTATGTATTAAGTTTAACAGTAACAGATTTAAGCATTGATGAAAGACTAAATAAATGAATTTATGGGTATGTTTATAACTTGGAAAAATCTAAATAATCTTTGTGCAAAAACTGATTTTACTATTAAAAATAAGAATATCCTAATTTTAAAATAACTTAGTGTAAATTTTACATCTGAAAATATTAGGATACTTTATTCTTTAAAATATGTAACAAAATTTAGCACTTTCAGATACAAATTAAAAATCAGACAAAATTAATTTTATCTAATTTAGCTAACTGAGTGTGAAATAGTGCAGAGACTTAATATATCGCAAAGAGATGTTTGAGATAGCGCAAAAAACTCAACGTTTGAATTTAATGAGCAAAGAGTATCCCAGTAACAAACTCATCAATTAATAAATAGGAAAGGCTGTAGTGCGAATTTTTATTCAAATTTAAAAGAGTAGTGCAGTTGGTGGTTACATAAAAAAATACAAGTTTTATGGAAAGGATGGTGCAGAAGCCAGTACGTACACTGCCTATGTATAACTTTTAATGTATCCATCATTAAAACATGTTTTATTTATTTCTTCAAGTGCTTTTAGGTAAAAAATATATTGTGAAAAAAAAGGATTTTAAAAGATTTTTAATATACTATAATTCACCAATAAAAATATTTTGCTGGTATTTTAATATTTAATTTTTTCTGTACTAGTTTGATTGTCATGGGTAATTCAACACCAGGATTTAAAACGAAATTTCTCTGTGCAATGATTTGTTTTTCTTATGCATAATTTATTTAATTCAGATTGCTTCTTATCAGCAAATAGAAAGTAAGTAGTGGTTATATTTATTAGTCAGACTATGGCAAGCTATTTGTCAAATGTTTTGCTGATTTGAGCTGAAAAAACCAAGAAGATATCTCAGAAGATAGTGGTGCTTACAGTTTCAAGCCTAGAGCAGGATATTAAAAAGGTGATTTTATTATTGTTATTTTATAGTGGAGCAAATCCTTTGTTCTTGGTTGTGAAAGGCATTACGTTTTAAATTTTATGCACTGTAGACAATACTACATCAAATATACAAAATGTTACAGCTAAAAATAAAACTGAGACTAAATTATAGTTAGAAGATGCATCGTTGATCTTACAATCCATTTGATGTATGCTTTATTAGGCGATAGATAGAGAAGGTTAATTTAGTTTTAATCTAGTAGCACTCTAAATAGACAAAGTGTGATTTAGAGAAAAAGAAATTTTATTGAGCAACTTTTCAAAAATTTATTAATAAAATAAATCGTTTTTAATTTTTTACTGGTTAATAAATTAAATTCAACCAAATTTTACAGAAAAAAATGCTTCATTTATTTTAAATGATTGTTTTATCATGTCAGCAGAGTTTTGCTGTTCTGAAGGTAAACAAGACTTATTACTAATTTCGAATTCAGAATAAATGGGTTCCTTTTTGAGTGCTAGGTTTAGATAAAGGACCAGAGAATCTAAATGGCTGAATATGGTGTCATTAGTATTCCAGGTATTTTTATACAATTTTAATAATAAATTATTTGGTCAAGATCAGCAGGCTTATAGTTATGCCAGTTTACTGCTAGACTTAACTTCTTTGCAGAGATGGATGAAACAATTTTGGACTTTTAGCATGTTATACATAAGCAATACATTTTCAAAACATAAATATTTAAAATATTTAGCACTAAACCTAAAGATTTATAATGTTCCATCAATAATTTTCACTTTCAGTCAGATTAAATCAATAATACAGTCAACTCATTATGCATAATTTGTATTTTATTTGTGATTAAACATTTTAATTCATTACTTAAAGTGCTTTCATCTGAAGCCATCATTTGAACACAAATTATAATAGATTTTAAATATACAGTAACCATCTGAGGTAATTTATTGTTGGAATCAATTTATTATATGGTTTTTCTAAAGCATTGTGATTTTACTTGACTGGTGTTATAAAGTAATTTGTTAGTGAAATATCTTTTCACTGTTTCTTAGCTGTAAACGTGAGGTAAAGGACTGAATGCATTTATTAATTAAAAATATGAAACAAAGAGTAGTTTCAGTGCAGGACCAATGAACCATCACTGCCTCTTTAATGTCAATTGCTAATAAAAGCATTTTTTCCTATATAACATAATATATTGACTTAACATGTCCAGATGGTCTAGGTAAACTAAATTGCTTGAACACTAAACAAAAATATTTTTTTTAAAAAATTGTAAAAAGTTACAACAAAACTGAAAATTAAACAAGCATATATTTTTTAATGCATGTCAGCAATCTTCATTTATTTTCAATTTCCACTTTTCAAAATCATTTTTACGGAAATTAAGATTAACTTATCAGATATTTTTAATCTTCAAGAAACAAGTTTTTTTTATCTAAAACGGATACTGAGTGTTTTTTTTTAATGTCAATAAATATGAATGAACAACATTCGACACTTACCCACTGTGTTATTTGATCCATGTAAAATAGAAAATATATTACTGTGTAAATGTTTATGGAAACTTTGTAAAAGAAAATTAAATGATTACTGCTATAAAATTAAAGAACAACTTAATTCAAAACAGATATTTCAATGATTACATGCATTAATGTTTTTCATTTGATGTATTACTGTTTGCCTATCATTGCCAAAGTTTGGCTTTAGTTTGTCACACTGGTTGTTAAAATTTACATTTCCCCTCTTTTAACATTTAATTTGTATTATTTAAACTATAGCTTGTGATATCAGAAAGAAGTATTTATTTTAAAAATATGGTCAAAAATTAACTATGAAATGTTGATTTACCACTCATGAATATGTATATATGTATGTGCATATATATATATATATAAGAAACATAAAGTGTCATTTTAAAGCAACTGTTCATATGGTAAACAACTATTACTAAGTACAGTATTTCGTGTAAAATTTTCATATATCATTATGTTCAGTTTATGAACCTAAAAAAAACATAAATAATACAACAATAAAGTGAAGCTTCTTCTACAGTAATGTTAGAGAGCAATTTCAAGATTCGGCTTGCAATGTTTGCAAAAGATGGCACTCTAAAAGTTGT
Source organism: Nautilus pompilius (assembly GCA_018389105.1). Classification (NCBI taxonomy): domain Eukaryota; kingdom Metazoa; phylum Mollusca; class Cephalopoda; order Nautilida; family Nautilidae; genus Nautilus; species Nautilus pompilius. The sequence goes on from JACATO010001527.1 coordinate 97,085, forward strand.
GAATATAATAATAAAAGCACAGAAATAAGATTTTCTACATTACAAAGTATGCCAAATAATTACACAATAAAATGTAGAGTTTTATTTATCTCTACATTTAATTGAATGCTTTTCTTCCAAGTTTGCTTTTATTTACTTTAGTAATCTTTTATTTTTAACAATTTAGTTTGTATACCAATAGATCTTTGCTTCCTTAAAATGTAAATAACGTTCTTACAAAATTGGAATTAAAAATGAATGATTCTTCTTTTAATCACCAGGTTTTCAAACAAGATGGAGTCTCCTCTTTGGCTAAATATTCTATTACCACTATTCCAGATATTTTTATGTAAGTACCATCAAAACATTATTGTAATAGGGTCAGGAATCCTGCATCTATGTCAGTTTATAGCTGGCCTAATGGTTTTGCAAATGTGGATAAAACAAGTGTTTTTTCTAGAAAGTAATACCTAGAAATATTAAATTAAAGACTGAATTTTTGTATAAAATGGTAAAAACTATTTAACACTGTTTAAATTTCCCATAATTTGTATTATTTATAATTAAAACATTTATTTTGGGTTTTTAAAGTTCTTTTAGGAAAATTATTTTTGTAGTCAATTTATGCAAGACCTTAAATATAATACAATTCTTTAATGAAATTTATTGTTGATATTTTAGTATTTTACTTTTTGGTAGCAGTATAACCTGTTACGATAAATTAACAACTGTGTTGAATACTAGTTTTTTTTAAAATCTGTTTAAAACAGACTATCTAGCTGAAGAAAAGGCATGGTTTTATGTATTAGCCAAGCAATATTGTCAAACAAGTAACATTTTCTGTGCGGCCTTCAAGCAGTACTCACTTTGTTTTCTGCTCAAAAAGGCAGAAACTTTCTTTTACAAGACATAATGATTTGAAATTAAGTACAACTTGTATAAATAGGATCATATTTTTGGAGATTCGCTATAAACGAAAAGTGAGCAAAATAATTTAAGAAAATATTTCAGAAAATGCTAGTCGTAGCCTTGACAGCGTATGATAAGTAATTTGCAAAAAAAAAAAAGAGAGAGAGAGAGAGAGAGAGAAAACTTAATGTACACATGAAGTAAACAGAAAAACTAAAGAAATGGTGGAATACACTTGCTGTTTAATTCGATCCAGATAAAGTACAGTATACCAATGTAAATGGTTATAGAATTTGGTAAATAAAAATTATACAATTGCTAGAATGACCTTAAAAGCCTGATTTTTCTTTTATAACGAACACTGATATGTCTAAATAATTTATGCAGTTCATGTGAGGTACTATATATACAATAGGCTATTTGTAAATTATGGCCATAGTTTGTGTTAATATTTTTCATTACCAGTGCTGCCATTCTATATTTTTCAAGATTAATTGAAGAAAGCTACATTTTCTTTAAATTTAATAAAAGATACATATTTATATAAATAGAAGACAAATGCTCACAGTAGTATTTTGTTCACCACCTGAACAAATAGTACGTCTTCACAAAATAAATTAAAAAATTAAAATGTAAATCTTGTTTCAGCCAAGAATTAATACTGTTGCAGGTAGTAGCAATTGCTAAACAGGCGCACAATTTTGGTGAATAAAAATCACAGTAATATCACGACTGAAATAATAAAATAAATGGATGCCCTATAAGTTAGACTTCAGTAATTTCATTATAATTTTTTTACTGAGAGCGACCATTTATTCAATATTTTCTCAAATAAAAATTGTTACCAATTTATTATAAGTCACGCGATCTTTATTATTTTAAATGAAACTTAATTTTGGTTAAATACAAATACACACAGAGTGAGAGAGTAAATGTCGAGGAGAATTCATGAATAAAAAAATTAAATAAGTAATTTATGAAAATATTTTATTAAATAACCTAGAAACTATCTGAATTTTTTACAGGACTGGCTACCAACCCTGCCCCAGTACACCCGCAACCCCCCCTTTTTTTTATAGTCACCCATGGAACACTTCCGTGCCTTTCACTGTTGCTCTGTGCCTGGTTTTATTTTCTGAGCCGAATATCCATCTTTTACTCCAGTATCTTATTTTATTTTTTTCTGGGAAGAAACTTGTTTAGTAATGGTGCAATAATCACAGGATGATCTACTAGGCCGTGTTTTGGTAAACTGAACTGCTTTAGTTATTGACCAGGGTCAACGATAAGTAAACTTTTTTAAAATGTGTTTACGCTGTTTTTGTTGTTATGAGAAAATCCATAAAAGGGGAAGGGTTAAGGTTAATGGAAATATTTTAGTGATTATGACATCATATATGCTGTATTGGGTTTAATGGATTCAGATCAATGCAGCACTGATCCTACAAGCTAAATAAAAACATTCTCACAAAGTTGTTTTTTTTATTAAAAAATAGACTACAAAACTGATTAATATATACTGTTTATGGAGCCTACTGTTTACAGATTATATTGTTGGTGTTCTAAATAATTTATAGTGAATATTTACTTAAACACTTCAGTGGATAAATAAAGATAAATGCTTTATACTTACGCGCTATTTATTTGATGCAGATTTGAGTATAAACAGAAAAGCATTTACAATTAAAATAAATATTTAATAAATACTGGTAAATAAAGATTGTTCAAATTGATAAGATTTCCTTAGAAACGTATCCTTTTATTTAAGGCCATCATACATATGTTAATTGTGGTCTGATCCGGCTGCTTTAGTTGTACCTCTCGGGCTATCATTGCCTGCCAACATTTTGCTGAACTAAATTGCAACGTAAATGTTTTAAATTTATTTACGAACAATTTGTTGTCGTGAGTGAAAACGTTAGCTTACTTCTTGTACGTTTAAATAGGTTTATGAAGAAACATCAGCTTCTGGTAATATTTATAACTATAGGTAAAAATTACTTAAGAAACATCTCAAAGAATATTAAAAGTCATTAGCTTCAGAATAAATATTAGTCCAGATAACCGCGTAAGAATATGTGATACTGCCACAAAGATTTCAATGAGTGTATCTTATCGCTAGTGAAATAAATCAGGAAAAAATTCTCAAATGCACACTTAACTACAAGGCCAGTTCTTATCGGACTTAAGTTGTAAAAAAAAATAATACCGATGATGCAGTTGTTAAAAGAGTCGAAGTTTATTCATAGGAAAACCTGATATGCAATATCATATTCACATAATAGAGCAGAATTATATCAACCTTAGATCAGTCATTTAAACTACATTAATTATTAAAGGAAAAAATTGTTACTGGAGATTACTACAAATTGCCTATAAGGATGTTAGATTACTAATCATGGATACTCATTAAAGATAAATTGTTTAGAGAATAAAATAAATAATATCCTATGCATTAATTAGTAAGTAAAAATTAAAGCTTCAGCATTCAGATGAATAGCTAAGGAATGAAAATTAGTAAAAGTTAGTTACATTTACGTCGTGTTAGTAAATACAGATTTGAAATAAGAAAACATAATCATAAACATCATATAAAATAAATTTATAAAAGAGGTATGGAAAGAAGTAAACCCAAAGAATAAGTATTTAATTTTATATATGAACATAAAACAAGCAGAAAGAAAAGGAGAGACAAAGAGGGAACACTGTGTTGGTGATGTTCACTATATTATAAAGCTTGATACCACAACTGTAAGATGTATTTCAAACTTTACAATTGAAAGGCTGTAGAGTTGTCACCCAAACTTATAGTTCTAATATGATATCTCGTCATTGATCTAAAGTAACTACAGATTCAATGACAAGAGAAAACATCCTCATGTCACCTACATTGTGTTATATTTCTTTAAACACGTATAAGTTTTACTCCTTAAAATTTGATTTTGTCAATGGTTTTATAATTAGAGATCTATGGTAGTCAAAATAACATGGGCTAATAATGAATTTTTTAATGAAATTGATGAAATGTTGGTCATTACGTATTTGATCAGGTGAAATGTTTCTTTGGCTTATGTTAGTCTAATGAGTAAATAAGCCGTTTATATTTAAATTATAGTACTAACCACTCTTCCAAATAATTATCTTTGGAAAACAAATTACTGAAAAAATATGCCGAAATATATCCAGATAAAAAATATCAAATTTAAAATTAGGTAAATAAGCTTTTAGAAAATTAATTTTCTTGCTAACATCTGCATAAAATGACTTTTAATGTTTATCTTCATTTTTTGTTTTAACAAGCATTTTAAAATAGTACACAGCCGACCAACTATACTTATTTATCTTTTGGGAACGAGCGAGTAAACAATGTTCTTTCTTTAATATATGAATTAGATATAAATACATTCTTTTTATTAATTAATTAAATTTAGTAAGATTTTAAACTGAAAATGATCGTTGGTTTTAATATCATTGAATTACTTCCTTATGTTTCATTCAGTTTGGATGTATCAGTGTTATTTAAATATTCCATATAATGATTAGTATGGTTCCTTAGCTAAAGGTGTTTTGGTTTTTAATATTTTGTTTGAAGTTATAAATTGATTTAAACATCGCTGTTTTGTGAATCAAGAATATATTGCAATCATTTATTGTTGGATTTGCAGCTGTATTACGAGAAATAGAAAGAAATAGTAAAAAAAAAAATACTTTCAACACAGTGATCAGTAAAGAAATAGAGACAAAATGAATAGTATACACATTTACTTGCTGTTTTATTTTGTCTAGATTTCCATAGATATTAAAAACGAATATAAGAGGACTTTTAGAAACAGAAATCAAATCTCTGCTGCAAAAAGTGAAATAAACTTAAATTAAAATTTTTGCACTATGGGCAAAGCTAAACACGTAAAATGTTAGTGGAAGCTACATACCTGTACAAAATTAAAACTATTTTCTATACATGATTAGTTTGTATGTATTTACTCGAATGTTTAGAAATACTTTTCATCTATTCTACAGGACTTTATATACAATTTATTTCAGTATATCAAACATTTAAAATAAAAAAGTAATAATTGTGTGTGTGTGTGTGTGTGTGTGTGTGTGTGTGCATATAGAATAATTACAATTCGATCATCAAAAGTTACATAAAACTTTTACCAAAATGATTACATTGATGTTGACCCATAAATAATTAATAGGAGTTAACCTTTAACTCCAATTTGCATCTACGAGAGATGCTGTCTGCTGTCTACATTTTACATAGAAAAGATTAGATTTCACGAATTCTTTTAACAATCCTTGTATTTCTAATGTGAGCAATTCTTTTTGATAGCAGTTAACGTAAACTTTTTAAGAAATTGCATTTTAATTTTGCACTCAACAGACATTAAGTAATGTTTGTTTTGTAGGACTATGTTTGATGTGTTTCAGTAAGAAACTAAGTTTCATTAAAAGGACATGTAATGCAAAGAGTGTCATTATATTTGAGAGTGGCTTTATAGTAAAAGTACGTGCTACATATAATTGTTGTCTCAAGTTATATAATTTGTTTGAAGAAGCATTTCTCACTACTAACATTAATGTGTAGACAGATAAGTGTAGTTTCTTTGATTTGTCTTAGATTTGTTGGTATATAAATTTTCTGTCCAATCTGGCCTCCTTTTAAATATTACACTAGCACAATTGTTACTGACAACCCGTTTTGTTGATTTGTGTAAAAATTAAAGTGGTTACTATTTATTTTAGTATAAAACAGTAAATATCCGACCATAATAACCATTAATGACTTGCACATTGTGCTAATGGAAAAGTTCTTGCCTTGACGAGATCAGTTTCAGATTTCCCACCTAAATAACAAGAAAAATGTTTAATACAAAATCAGATTAATCATTGCTAAAATTTACATTACTCTTATTACATAATTGCCATAAAATTAGAGTATCTGTATAATGAAAAGCCTTTAAAAATTGTCTAACTATTTACAGATATCAAATTAATTTAACTAGGCTCCAGACGACATGTGGAAAAAAAAAAGCACAAGAAGAAAACATTAGAATTTTTCGTGAACATTTATATTGGTGTTTTAGTAGACAGCGGCTTATATAAGAAAAAAATGGTAATTATGACTTGGTTCTAATAATTATCCTACTGTGCATTTATTGACATGATGTTAAAATAACAAACAAAAATAATGATAAAAACAAGCAATTATGATTATTTGCTTTTTCCTAGAAATGTTATAAATGTTATCGAATAGATAAAACTTAACATTTCTTTAACATTAACAACCTGTTACACTTTTAGATTTACATTATTCTTAGACAAACAATTACAAATTTGTATGTCAAAAACATTTCGTTGCAGTTAAATCTGTAAAAACTTTTAATTTTTTTAAAACGTTTATTTATAAGTTGCAGACTTATCCTGTTGGTTTATAGCTCACTTTTGTTCACTATAACGCTAATTATTGATTAGTGATGTCAAGAAAAAGTATAGAGATTCTAATAAAACTTTGAAGTGCACATTAATAAAAAGCTTTCTGCAGAAAATTTAAATCATTAAAATTGCATTTTCTTGAAATCAAATAAATTCATTTTATCCATACACAGTTTATCAGTAAATTTAGCTTTATTCATCATTAGGCTCATTTCTATAAATGTTAAACTGAAATTAACGAACTTTTACTAATAATATTTATTTAGAAACAAATCCCTTTGCCAATAAATGTTCTTAGCAAAAAATTATAATGCAAAAATAGTTTGTCATTTTATCTTTCCATATTTAGATTTTAAAGAAAAAAAAAAGGATGGATTATTACAAATCCTAAAAATTTAAGTGTAGAGCGAATTTGTATTATCTGATAGATATATTGTTGAAAAAAAGAGTTATATGTATAAAATGTTTTTTAATATATATTAATAATAGATAAATACATAAATTAATAATTATCTAACTGTTGAAATGGAATTGAAGTTGTAGTTGATAGAGAATGCTTAGAACATTTGTAATGATATATTTATACATATGTAATTAAAATTATTTAACTTATCTGTTTAGTCAGTTTTGTGTTGTATAAGTCTATTTTAAACTTTGATCTACTCATACCACAAGTTTAACAAAGAATATAAATATGATTGGGAACTATGATAAAAATACCTTTTAATTCTAACTATAAAGTTACTTTTATTTTTGTCTACCTTCTGTTCAGATTTAGTTAAACAATCCAACAGTAAATACCTAAGAATCTAATGTATATCAAAACTTGTTTCATGGAATCCACTTGAGCAGATTTTGGTTAAGCAACCATTGCATTTTGCAAACGAAAAGCTAAATATCTGTTTGTTTTATTACAGCCCATTTACAACAACTTGATTTTTCACCATTTTGCTTAATAAATTTAATTATCACACTGAAGAAAATAAGGAAAGAAAATTTAACAGAATTTAGCTGATTATTCAGGGTGATGATAAATAAAAAGGGAAGAATAACTAATTTGCATCAAGAATATTTAAGGTATTCATTAAATAGGCTTGATATAATACAGCACCTACAAGAGGTTTTCAAATTTCGAGAATATGAGTATATACATGATAGATTCTTTACCTACAGTATATTAAAGCTTTGTATCTTTATTGTATTTTTAGTAACTACAAGATCACTGATAGATAAATACTATCATTATATAAATGTAAATGTAAGCTATTACTTGTATAATCAGAAATTGATTACTAAGCTTTTTTATGTTTATTCAATTTTTTTTTACTTTGAAATTAGTGGACTTTTAATATTTCACCAAGATTCTTTTACATGTAAGATCAAAGAGAAAGACTCTGCCTTTGTTACCTGTGTCTCTTTCAAAACGATCTGCGAAATAAATAAAATAGAAAGTTTATATTTTTATGTTAGGGGAATGAATTAAAATGCCATAAAATTTATATAAAAGTGGAAGATGAACCAAATAGACTATTCTGTATTGTTTGGAAAAAACGATCAGTGACTAGATCGGTCTGAGATAGGCCACATCATTGATAAAGTTTCATTTACACTGATTTACTATGTTTTACTTGTATTGGAAGTATATTTTTCTTCATTTTCATACTATTTTTCTGGCACACAATAAGTTGTCTATTTTTTAATGTAGTATAATGTTTTGCAAGAGTTTCATAACTAAAAACCATATATTTAAAATTTACGCCAATGCTTCAATTAATAGGCAGCAAGAAAGACACATATAATAATAATAATAATAAATAATAATAATTTACAATGTACAAAACTAGAAACAGGACGTTGCATTCGTTCAGATCATTAATTTCAAAGAATTAAATGAATGTTAATGAACTTTTGTACGAGATATTTGATTCTGAAATAAATTAATTCATTTTCTCTACTCCATACTTTGCATATATGCAAATGTTGAGTTTTATAAAGCATAAATACGTCTAAAAAAGATATAGGTATATGTTTTGCATTCTCACTTAACAAATTTGAAATCTCATAAAAATAAGCAACCACTGTAGAGATTACAGAAAAATATAATGTAGAAAACACGTAATTATTCAAAATTTAATTTGAAGATAAGACTGTTTTCTTAAAAGTAAAATGTTAGATTTAATTGTTTTTTGTTATCATGCTTTCTTTTTATTTTCAAAATCTTCTGTAACTAATCAAAGAATATTAACACATATGATAACGTTTAACACAAATTTAGATCTAAGGTCAAATGAAGTTAATCAACACAAATACATATATTTTCTAATGTTTTCACACTGCAGGACTTATTTTGAAGAAAGTAACTGGTCATTTTTACATACGATAGTTTTCTCTTTGTATACAAAAAGATATTAAATAGTTTAGCTTTGATTTAATGTTTCTAATCTTCCACTAATGTGACAATTTAAAATAGATCGAAGCAAGGTTAATATATTTCTTTATTAATAAAATTATCGTTAATCAGTGTTCTTGTTGATATTTTATTTTTACCCTAAATCTACAGTTATATTTGAAGGTAATTATAATGTATAATTCTTTTCCAACTTATTGTTTATAAACTGTTACTCAATTCAAATACACAATGTTGATTTTTATTAACACATGGTTAGATCATTTTTTATTAAATATTACACTGAAGTTAATTGTCCTTGATAAGTTATTTGGATACAAAGCCATTAGTTAACAGATTATCCTTGTAAGAAAATAGGATTTGAAATTTTTGGAAGGCTATTGCTTCCCTTGAATTCTTATTTAAAAAGACAAAAAATAACTAAGCAGAGCATCACAAAAGTCACACAAATGGTTAGTTATTTTTATAATATCACTATTAAGATGATTTCAAAAATATGACATATGGGTTTAGGACATATGTCTCCTTGTTAAAATAAAGTAAATGAAATTTATATATACAACGTGTCAGGAGTTCAGAATCTAAAACGTATTTACATACAAATAAGCTTTGTATTTTATTCAGAAACAGGAGTGAAATGTAAAATTTAACCTGTTGATGTGTCTTTGTTTTCAGTATTTTTCTGAAAAGTTGAGTACCAAAATACAGTAGTTTACTTCATTAATTTTCAAACACACTTTTAAAAATATTTTATCTTAAGTTTAATAAAATATAACGATTTTATAATAATCTGAGTTCTTGTAGATTAATTATCAGTTTTATATTCCTGATTAATTGCAATTTAACTATATAAAATGTCTCATTTGTTTCTCATGATTTCATTGGTAATAATTACTTTAAATTATTGTTTTGTGTTTAAAATACTTGCAATATATTTTTAATTTTTTTGTTTAAATTTTCTCTTAATGGATTTTATAAATAGTGAACGTTGAAAGACTAGCTTCCATCTGTTCAGTCAACCAACGTCCTGAGTCACATCTCAGTAGATATTTTTCTAAAATCTCTTCCTTACAAGGTGCACAACATTAGAGTGTAATGTCGTTCATTAGTTACTATACATTTCTAAAGTAGATTTTTATAAAGAAAAAATTTCATTAAATTATTTCAAACTTTTACACTAATTTGCATTTTCTTTTAGAATATTTAGTGCAACGTAACAATACATTTAATTATATTAAATTTCTACAAGCTAGTTTAACTCATTTTGTAAAATTTCCCGCTTCAGGACATCTTATTTCATGTTTTTTATTTTGTTTTCATGATAAATCGATACTTGACGTTAGTTGATAAACCTTGCTTCAAAAAACATTCTTCATTTCTGTTTCTCTAAGAACAGATTCTAAAAGACTACATTTCTTTTAATGTCAATTAAAATTTGAAATTACATTAGAAAGTAAATTATCCCTCATTTTTGTAGTTTCCATATTTTACCATGCAATCAGGTAATAATTTGTTTTAATTTGTAGCTGAATTTATAAAGTTGAAAATGAAATGATAGTTTTGAAGGAAGATGTTCATTGTATTTCTCTATCATGAAAAGTGATGGGTTTTCTGTTTTGTTCATCATTTTAGTAAATGCTATTTTATTTTTGATGAATTAAATTCCAAAGAAAGATATTATCTTTTCACTGTATAAAAACAAATCTAAAATAAAAAATCAAAATGACATTTTTTTCTGTACATAAATTTTTATACGCAGAGAATCAAAGTGGCCGTTGGCTTACATACAAATTTATTTTTTAAGTATTTAGACTTATTGCTTTGAATCACAGATTACAAAACTGAATATAATATTACAATCTTGTGAATGGCAATACTCATGAGAAAAACAATAAGTGAGAAGTAATTCCATCAAAGTTAGAACTTTGTTTTAATAAATAAAAACAGATACAATTTTGAAAAGATGCAGAGATTTAACTGTAGGTGTATATTTGTATCTAAGCGTTTAATCCAATTTACTCTGCTATAAAGTGGATACTTTAAAATAAATTTAGGCGTTTACTCCAAATATAAAGTATTTTATTTAATTAGTCCAAAAAATTATATCAACCAATCTAAAACTATTAATTTTTTTTTAAAAAAATATCACACGGCATGCACCAGAGTTTGCTTCCTATTGATAAATATAATCTAATTAAAAGAAAACAATTTTCAAAGCTCATCTTTCAGATACATTCAGTTATCTTGGTAAAATACGTATCATGTATCAGACATAATGTACCCATGTGAATGGTCATTATTGGCAAAATTAAATAGTTTTAAGACACTCACCACGCAGCTCATCATTTCCCCCTACATTTTATTAAAAAAGAAACAAGATAACATTCAACACGGGAGTTGCTTAAACAAAAAACAGCTGGTGGTGAATAAAGAAATGGTGTAAGTAAACTAAGTTGAAATTGAGCAAGTAATAAAATATGTAAAATAAATTTTTTTTTTTTGAAAAATTGAAAAATAATACATAGCTAAATAATTTTTTAAAAATCGAAATAAAATGTTAAAATAAGCAAAGCAAGTAACATAAAATGAGAGGCTTGAAATGGTCACTAGATATGGAATCAAAACCTGGTTAGGATTTTGCTTTATTCACAACCTTAAGCGTTCATTGAAGATTTACATAACAAAGAAGTTTTTTTTTTAAATTTAAAACAACTAAATGTATTTTCTTTAAGTACAATAAAACATTAGCATCTACATATTGCTTTATTTATTCATGCATCTATTCGATTATTTATTAAAAACCTGCGATGTTTGTATTTTTAGAGATTCTGTTGAATTGATAAAGTGTTTGTTCAGTTTAAATCTGCTTATTTGAACAAAAAGATATTTTACTTTCTATCTTAACGTGAAAGTTTATAGCACCGATTTCAGTAAATCTAAGACATAGTAGTAAATATCTAAATGGTGACAGATAGCAAGGCAATGAATTACACAACTAATTAAGTCAACCAGATCATTCATATTTCACTAGCTTTGCATGCAAACACCTTTGTTTTTAAAATATCTGCTCCAGTAAACCAAAATACCATCTTTACATGGTATTTCATATGAAAAATGGTAAATGTCACATTAAGGTAATCTTATGGATCCGTATCTCAGTCGTGTTATCTTTGTTAGTTTTTATATTAGGCAGATTTCATCTTACATTCAGCCAGTATGAAGACTACTTGAAATATTCTAACATTTTTGTAAAATGATAACCCATACAACATTCTCACCTGAACAAACGCTGACCAGGAAACTGATTAGCAACACAGAAATGATTGCAGAAATCCTCATTGTGTTTTTATGATATTTGAACATGCACAAAAGAAATAGAAGCACTTTATATCTTATTGAAAACCCAGAGAATCAGTCATATGATTACATAAGAAGCAGCAACAGATGTTTTCCATCTCATTGAAAGAAGTACTAAAAAATCAAAGTAGTCAGTAATATATTATCTAATATCATCTAATCAGATTTCACCTACAAATACTCTCTATTTGCTGTACATGTCCGAGAATCATTTAGGAAAAACTATTTCATAACTTAATACTCTCTATTATCAAGCCTTCAATAAGTATTTTTTGCAACATTATTTAAAACCCTTTTCTTAAAATAGCATAATATTTTTGGCTGAAATATTCAAGTAAAAAAGATGTCATTCTTACATTTTAGTGTATATAAATTATAAAAATTATCCTAAAGGTGGAAGGAAAATGCATTTCCATTATTAATTATTCTAGATAGAATGCTATGAATAATACACCTTTCCATATAAATGTGAAATTAATATAGAAATCTTCTAGTATTAAATTTGTCCATATGTAGATAGAAATTATCAAAGTATCGCAATGGGTCGATCATCAATTCCTGAATTTTCATTATTTCACTGCGTTATTTATGAAATCTACATGTGATGCACTTTGGCAATTATTTGTTCTATATACTTATTTAGTCAGATTTATTAAATGCTTTTTTTCTACTTTGAAATCTTTTCTTAAAAATAAGTATTTTTGTTAACTTTATAAGATGATATTTTACAATATATTTAAAATAATAATTAATAATGTTAATTTACAAATTAATATTTAAAAATATGTGAGATGTAAATTTTTGTAAGTTTAATTTTAGTATTTTCAGTTTTCAAAATAAAAATCAAATTTTATTTAAATATTGATCTTAAATATTACCTGAACAATATTCGTGATAGTTATTCCATACCATTTTACTAAATTATAGTTAGTTTACTGGATTGTGTTGTTAATGCTGTAAATCCAGCAATACCAGAATATTGCTTAAAAAATTCTTCTTCATGATTGAGTCATAGAAAGATTTTAAATACATGTATAAAATCACAGCTGATATCTGGTTAATTACCTTCCAGGTAAGACATTGTGATTTTTTAACTGTGCAATCAAACATTGATACAAACTTTTTGGACATTAGAGAAACATGTGGTGAGAACATTAAAAATTTAATCTGACTAAATACATCAACTAGTGCTTTGGAACTTGTTTCAGATACACATAAATACATTTATTAAATATTTTGTTTCATTTTTCAAGTAATTTTTAGATGATATTCTATTATTTCCTTTTTAATATTAAACAGAAGGCATATTTCGATATATTTAATACATTTAATATGATTGCTTATAAATACTGAGTCAAATATATACAGGTGCATCTCAAAAAATTATAATATCGTGGAAGAGTTCATTTTTTCCCGTAAATTAATTCAAACAGTGAAACTTTCATATATTCTAGATTCATTACACATAAAGTGAAATATTTCAAGCCTTTTTTTTTGTTTTAATTTTGATGATTATGGCTTACAGTTCATGAAAATCAAAAATTCATTATCTCAAAATATTAGAATATTTCATAAGATTAATAAAAAGAAAAAAAAAGGATTTATAATATAGAAATATCGAACTTCTGAAAAGTATGTTCATTTATGCACTCAATACTTGGTCAGAGCTCCTTTTGCACAAATCACTGCATCAATGCAGTATGGCATGGAGGTGATCAGCCTGTGGCACTGCTGAGGTGTTATGGAAGCCCAGGTTGCTTTGATAGCGGCTTTCAGCTCATCTGTATTGTTGGGTCTGGTGTCTCTCATCTTTCTCTTGACAATATCCCATGGATTCTCTATGGGGTTCAGGTCAGGCGAGTTGGCTGGCCAATCAAGCACAGTAATACCATGGTCAGCAATCCAGCTACTATTAGTTTTGGCACTGTGGGCAGGTGCCAAGTCCTGTTGGAAAAGGAAATCAGCATCTCCATAAAGCTTGTCAGCAGACGGAAGCATGAAGTGCTCTAAAATCTCCTGGTAGACGGCTACGTTGACTTTGGACTTGATAAAACACAGTGGACCAACACCAGCAGATGACATGGCACCCCAAATCAACACTGACTGTGGAAACTTCATGTTGGAGTTCAAGCAACTTGGATTCTGTGCCTCTCCACTCTTCCTCCAGACTGTAGGACCTTGATTTCCAAATGAAATGCAAAATTTACTCTCATCTGAAAAGAGGACTTTGGACCACTGAGCAACGGTCCAGCTCTTTTTCTCTCTAACCCAGGTAAGACGCTTCTGACATTGTCTCTGGTTCAGGAGTGGCTTGACACTAGAAATGCGACACTTGTAGCCCATTTCCTGGACATGTCTGTGCGTGGTGGCTCTTGATGCACTGACTCCAGCCTCAGTCCACTCCTTGTGAAGCTCCCCCAAGTTCTTGAATCGGCTTTGCTTGACAATCCTATCAAGGCTGCGGTCATCCTTCTTGCTTGTGCACCTTTTCCTACCACACTTTTCCCTTCCAGTCAACTTTCCATGAATATGCTTTGATACAGCACTCTGTGAACAATGACCTTCTGTGGCTTACCCTCCTTGTGGAGGGTGTCAATGAGTGTCTGGACAACTGTCAAGTCAGTAGACTTCCCCATGATTGTGGTTGTGTGTACTGAACCAGATTGAGATATTCATGGTATTTATACTGCATAAATAGTGATTTACTCAAACTCGAAATGGAATACTCTAATATTTTGAGATATATTTTTTCTATTTTCTTTTAGCTGTAGGCCGTAATTATCAAAATTAAAATTAAAAAATGCTTGAAACATTTTAGTTTACATGTAATATATACAATTTTCACTTTCTGAAATAACTGACAAAAAATATTGAATTCTTCCACGATATTCTAATTTTTGAGATGCACCTGTATAGTAAAAATTGTGAAAATTTTACCAAATTTTCTTTATTTCACTAGTTTGGGAAAAATTCTAATGAACCATATTCCAGAATAATATTGTTCTCGATGTTTCATATTACAAATGTTTGAATGTATGATCTATAACAGGAATCCTGAAAACCAAAGATTACATGCTATTTATTACCTACTTAGTCTGACCTGAATCATTAATTAGAAACTCAGAATGGGAAAATATAAATTTAAAAAATTACCAAATGATAAATCTTTCCCGTTTTCAAAATCAAACATAATTAATACATTTCTTGGCAAAAATATTTTGATAGAATAATTAAATGGCTAAATTTATAGTCAATGTTTGTTTTTCATGTAGGTTATCGATAACGATCTGGGCCAGGAATGAAATTGTTTTAATTGAGAGATTAGAAAATACTTATTTTCAGTGAAAAATGTAAACAATTAAAAAATTTAATGAAAATAAAAATGTTTATTATATTTAATATGGAAACAATTATATAATTATATTTAATCTATGCCACCAATTTATATTATAGATTTTAAAGGATATATTACTCAATCATTTAAAAGAATTAACTGATTCTTTCTTTCACACTATTGTTTTCTTTCATTCATTCAAAACCGTTCATCTTTATTTATCCCAGAGCTATTATAATATTAATTTACTTAGCCAACAAAGCGATTAATTAAATGTGTTTTCATATTATTAAAATAAAATTTAAGTTGAGAGTTAAAAAAACATTTACAAAAGTATTCAGTCAAAATTTGATTTTGTGAAGTTAAGGACTTAATTATATATATATGATTGTGTGTGTGTGTGGGTGTGTAAAAGATTTTGCTCCATGTTTTTTGTAGAAAACTAATTTACAAATAACAGTTAACAGTAAGGTAGTTAGTAACAGTTTAAATATTTGTTTAAGATATCATATGCTTTTAAAAGTTTATCATTCCCAAATATGCATAATTCTTATAACGAAGCAAGGAATGTGAATATGAATTGAAATTTATTAAAAACATTGTTGTGCTTTCTAATGAAACTAAATTTAAGATACATACTTTTGTGCAGGACATTTTGAAGATGTTTCAAAATGAATTTCTGTTGCCGGTGTGTCTTAAATTAAAGTATGGGTAATTATCTTCAGCATAACTTAAATAACTGAAGTATAATATATAACAGCTAAATAGAGATAACTGATTCTTCAACATGTTACATATTTTCAGAAGAGAAGTGAGTTTACATATGGTCTAATTTATTGAAGGATCATGACAGGCAAGTTGTCCATTCTCGAAATTCGAATATTTATTTCATTAAATTAATTAAATATAGTTTTTTTATTCTTTTAGATTTCTTTTTTTATATTACAAATAGTTAATAGCATTAAATTATGAAAATTTAAGTTATATGGGATTATTAATGTTGTTTGTCTGAGAGAGAGAGAGAGAGGTTAATGGGTATTTTAGTTTTAAGTGATATTTTAATTTTTCAAAAGACGTTTTCCGAAAATTACTTTCAAATATTTTAATGATAATATTGCCAATAGTTCTTTAACATAATTTTATATAATTAATGCCATTAGAATGAATTACATTGTTTCTGCTGATAACCTAACAAATGCAAAAATATTTAGCTATCAAATTTTTAATGGTTGTTTCTTAGAAAAGTTCTTTAATTAAGTTAATAAACAACAGTTAGTCTCTTGTTTGTTACCTGCCAAAAAAAAATGGATTTCTTACTGCACATCTATAAACTAAAATTTAATCTTTCAAAAACTGAGCAACACAGTGAACATTAGTAAAATCAATATGATAGGATGACAACTTTTGTTTGGGAATACTTTTTAAACAAACATAAAATAATTTTATTCACTATTTCGTTTTCTATATTTAAATTCACTTTGTAGATGATATTTTATTATTTAATTTTTAATATCAAAAGGATATTTTGATATATTTAATTTATAAAATATTTCACTATGTTCGGTAATGTTTTCTACATCAAAATCCCTATTAATTTAATGTTTAAATTTATTTTAAGTTTTCATATTAAAAATAATATCTTTATTTTTGTTTAAAGAATATTAATTTTGGTAATTCTGTATAATTTTTCAAAATGAATGTTTTGACATGTCAGGTTGTTTTTACTATATGCCCCAACTAGTTCTACTTTACAGCTGTTGTTTGTAAAGATTTTGAACAAAGGTATTAAACGATGGTTTAGATCACCTTTATTATCTGTCAGTTAAGAAATAGTGGCATCTTTATTGTGCAATTAACTTTTGAAACATAATCTTCTTAGAAAACTGAGAAACACGTTATGAATATTTTCACAATCCATATCACTGAATGAATAACATATGCTTGGAAATTTGTTAAATATCTACTATTTCTTTCTTTTTAAGAATTTCTTAGTGGCATACTTTTTAAATAAGAAGATTTTTAATATCTAAATTTATTCAGTGATAATAATATTGGAAAATTTATGAAAGAAAAACCCAGTAAATAATGTTATTTTAAAATGAAAATAGTATTGTTTACCTGCATTTGATTACATATAGTTGTCACAAATATTCTTATAAATGCTTCTCTCTTATTTTTAAATTGTTATTTGACTTGATGAAGAATTTTTTGTATAGAACCAAACAAATCCAGGAAATTAGTTTTTATAAATTTCTCTTTCACAAATGTTACCCAGTATGAACTTTAGCAGACACAGCAAAAAGCAAAGATTTTATGACATCTCTTTCCTTGTTGATTGGATGTTATGACAAATTGAAATGGGAAACCATTTATTTCTCAATGATAAGTAATTTGTTAAATGTACAATTAATAAATTTTATTTCATGTATGATATCAACCAGAGGTAAAAAAATTAATTGTTTAAGTGGAAATTTTATTTTTAAAAATTGCTTTTGTCAATGCAACAAAATATAAGACATTTGTTATTCGATTGTGTTGACTTCAGTAGGAGTCATTCCTGATACCTATTAGTTTCCAGGGAGCTTTTGTTTCTGCTAGGGGCAGTCAATTGAAAGAAATAGCTGGAGCAGTTGTCTGTCTACAGGAGCACTTTGGGCTATATTAATAGTGTTTTTTATAGGCATGTTTCCACGTTTTTCTTTTCTTATTTTACACTTACAAAGTTTTACTCAAGCTAGAAAGTTTCCAACTGGGGTGTATGTAGCTAAATCGGTCCTACCTGCAGCCAAGGCAGCTTTTCATAAAGTGAGGCTTATCAGCTCATCATGTACATGCAAGGCTAAAGATGGCGGCTGAAGTGAGGTTTATGATGCACATGTGAGACTAAAGATGGCGGCTGTTTATAATGTGAGGTTTATCGTGCACACGAGAGACTAAAGAAAAGGCTCTTGGAAAACTCCTCGAAAGCAGAAGTACGGTTCACCCGCATAGTTTCAGAAGACAGTTTTCCATCTGTGTGTCGCTATGAGCTGTAAGGGAACATCAGTTTTGGTTGATAAGGGAACGGGCGGGTGTCGCTGACCTCCCTAACCTCGACAGGGTTTTTTACGATTAATTATCGGCCTGTCGATTCTTAGTCCATCTAGTTGTCGTCTTTGTTGTCGACTGCTAAAAAAAAAAAAAAAACTTTTTGGATTCAGAAGTTTGTCAGAGTGACGTTTTATTTTATTTTAAAAACGCATTTAAACGTGAGAAATTAACCCTAACCCTTTACGCCGCCTGGTTAACCAACCACCTGCGTCTCACGGCCGCGCGTTGTTGTTTGTTTGTTTTTTTTTCGCGTAAAAAATCCCTTACAGCATTTTCTGAATGTTCTGCCGTTCTCCAAAGCCAGGCAGCTACCCTGAGCAATCGGCTGCCCAGGATGTTCAGAAGAGCTTTCTCTTTCGTTATCAGGGGATGGGCTGTGAACCCCCGGACCAGCACGTACAGATTGAGTCTGTACCGACAACTTCTGACACCTCGAATTAAAATTTGGACAAAGACCCCACAGCAGGTAGAGAGATACTGTAGATGGCTGTATCAAGACGTCTGCGGTGGGTGGTTATCACTTCCATTTGTATTTCCTTTGTACGTATTATTCGTAAGGTTGTTTTCTCTCTCTTACTCCACACTTTTAAGCTTTTGGTCCATTCTAGATTGTCGGTTTGGGGTCGCCACACACAAGAATATGCTCAGCCGAATAAAGCGATTAGAGTGACGTCAGGTGAGAATAGGAAATAGTAGCTACATAGATGTGGGGTCTAGAAACAAATGTATAGTGAGCCAATTTGGTTTTTATAAAATCTGGCCCAACATCATTAAATTTCCTTCTCTTTACTACTGGGCCGGAAACAGCAAAATACAAATACCGACAAAGTGATAGATGGAAGAGCATTTAATGAGCAAAAATTACAAAGCTAAAGGAGGAATTGCTACTCTATAATAGCAAACATCCTCCGTGTTTATGCAAGGGTATCTGCCTTACGTTGGGGCGACAGAGTTTAGGAATTAATGTTGGAAGTTCATTGTCGGAAATCGGTGGTCGGGTCCAAAATCACCGGAAGTCTGTCTAATCTGTATCCACTCCAAAACAAACATCATCACAATGATACGCATTTTTCGTGCCTTTTCTGTCAAAGATTAAAAAAAAAAAAAAGATACATAATAGAAACGTTGGCAAAACCGGAGGAAGATGTAGTGAGTGGCTCAATATCACTCGCACGTTACTTCATGACAACGAGCTGGACCTACAGCCGGAAGCAGGAACGATTCACATTAACGTCATCTGTCTACTCACGTGACGAGACCGGTTTGTTTTATATTTCCGTGAGAAGTCTGGAGTCATACTTTTAGAAGATTTTACGACAGTCTCCACACCCGCTAAGACTTCACCCTCAATGTGCATTAGAGGGCAAATCCTATGCGGTGGAACGCTAATTTATCTATTAATTGGAGCTAAAGATGTGAAGAGGTAACAGAAGAATATTTCACTTAAATTTAACGTAAAAGCAAAACAAGAGAAAGCAAGATGCGCTGAAGGGGAAAAAAAATACTATAAATAAACAGAGTTAATTGGCGTTTTAATATCCTTTTTTTTTTTTGCTCTGTGTAAAATTAGACCGTCACTAACTCTAATCAGTATCAGTGTTTGTTGTCTTTGCTTTTGTTTCTAAAGCTTAAAGCTCTGGTTATGTAATGCTCTGCATCTTCCATGATTATATAAAAATTCTAACTTCCCTATTCTAGTTTTCTTATTATGGCGGACACAGTTTCGTACGAAAACGTTCTTTGCTCTGTTTTCTGGACGAAGCGGCGATTCGGTCTGTTTTCCCGTTTTATATTAAGCAGCTTAATTAACAACCGTAATGTTAATATTATTTACATTTAAATAACGACGGTAGAAATATACGGTTTTCGAGATTCGTTTACGAATCTCTGACTGCGACTGCGAGGCCAATGACTGCTGAAGTTACGCTAAACATCGTGTAATGTCAATGAAGTAGGACAGAAGAGGAACGAAGTTAGCAAATTATTTGGTTCAGATTCTACAAACTAACCAATATCTTTTTCAATTAGAGGGGATAAGTCGGTTTTTCTCTAATGGTCATGGACAAACAAAAACGGTGGAAACGACAGTATGACAGCAGGCAGGCACTATGGTAAATTAAAATTACGTGTCAGCCCGAATCTCTCAAAAGAGCCATTGCGGATACTTTTGTGAAAAGAGAGTAAAGCAGACGATCAGTTTATTAACAAGCATGATGGAAATATATTTAGATTATCCATATGGATGAATTCCGATGCAACGATATGATGCTGATGATAATTTTTTTCAAAAACACTTTTAAGTACTAATTCAATAACCACCCGTTCTGATTGTTTAATTTGTTAAAATCTGCTTTTGCATTTTAGATTTTCGTGAATTTACCTTCAACAACTTTTATATATGTAATACACTTTCAAAAAAAAAATAAAACAGAACTGCAACAAATATAATTCAATATAAATTTGCAGCATTAATAAGCCTGGAATTGTCTAATATGTTTTATGTAGAACCATAATGTAAATCAATTTTATTATAATATAATTACCTTTCCATTTTTGTGTGTTTAGGTATATCCTGACAACAAAGTAATTCTGCATATGCAGTCATGTTACATTTAATTCTAAGTTGAAAGAGGTGTCTATTAAAATATCACTAAAACAATTGAGTAATGTCATTTATAATATTATTTCATTAAAATGAAAAACAGCATTTGATTTTTTTTTTACAGTAAAATGCTTGTTTGAAATATTTTTCATGAAAAATATATATATTAATTGAATTTAAATATTTGCTTGGTGAGGATCAAAATCATCAACATCAAACAGTAATTTATGATGAGGTTGCAAATTATATTTTGGCTGTTTAACTAAACTGCCTCTGGCTAATGGATGATAATAAAAATATAAAACTGATAATACATGTAAAAAAAAACAAAACAAGAATCTTTATATATATATATATAAGCCAGTTGCCATTCCCTTTTTGGACAGTGGAAGCAATTTGAATTTCAGTTTACCTGTGACCAATCTTACATTCATGTCGTTTCAAATATAGTTACCCTTTCTTGTCATTCATGGCGAGCAAGTACACTAACCAACCATTATTATATGGGTGACATTAAACTGGGAAATGTCTTTTTCAGAAAAGATCAAAGGGGACATCGCAGCTGTGAAGAGCAGTGCATTTCAGCTGTAAACAAAGGAAATAGAATGGTAGCATCAGATAAGTAAAACTACTTTTTATATATTTAAGTTGTATAAAATTTAAGACCTGGCATTTAAGTGCAGACCTAAGAAAGGTTTTAAAGTTATAAGTTTTTTATCACATGGCTAATGACTTTTTTTTTCTCAGTTGTGCGTTTTTTAATACTGGGGTTCATAATTACAAATTAGCTATGATTTTGGCAACATTTATTCATCTGGAATTATTTTAGTAACAGGACCGTTAATGGTGGAATAAATTTACTACTAGGTGTAGTTAGTAGTAATAGTAATAACACATTTCAGAATTATGTGGATGACTGCTTGTTTTTTTTTTTTTTTTTCTGGAAGTGTCGTGGTTTCCTGCAATTGCTAAAGTAAACTAACTGATTATTTATTCTGCTTGTAATAACTGAGTATTTTCTTTAACTTTAGGCTGGAAGTTAGTTTTTATCTACATCCCAGTCATATTAAAAAAAAATAATATAATAAAATTATAATTTTCACTTATATGACAAATTATTTTGGTCACAAAGATTAAAGAAGCAAAGAGTCACAACTTGTAAGTTCCAGGAATACTATCATTGTCAAACACTTGTAGTAGCCTGCTCTTTATACCAGTTATCGAAACAAAACTTGGCTTTTCATTTCTTTTTCCCTATCATCTCTGATATACTCTGACTTCAGGTTCTTCAGATAGTTTTGGCAACATCAGTTACACCTGCAGAGAGAGAGGGAAGTACCTCTGATTTACAAAGTTTACTAAGCTGTGAGCTGATTCAGTTCTGCAGTAAAATTTTGCCATTAAGATTTTTTTTTCTTTTGATTGTAGTTGTATTTCATTTTCTGTTCAAGATTTTTGGTGATTGGTGTTTTACATACCAAATAAGTGATTTAAAGCATGACATGGAATGTCATTAAACATCATAGCATCATAGCCTGGTACTAAACTATTAATGTTTACCATAATCTGGCAACTGCATTTTCAAAATAAAATATTTTGCACTTACATCTACAGTTGGGGAAGTATTGTCACAACGAAAAAATTTTTTTACTTTTCATACAGGAAAACAAAATATTTTGCAATTTTAAACAGTTGCAATGAGTGCATTTTGGTGATCCACCATTAAATGCCATTTTAAGTAAGTAAATGTTTAAATTAATTTTTTTGTTTTGTATTAGTTCAGATTTTATTATTCTAGATAAAGCATTCTGTTTATTTATTTGTAGTCTGAAAATATTTCACTAACATTTTCAGATGGCTTGGATCTTGATAGATTGTATGAACACCATGCAATTTGAGCAGTCTAGGAATAAGCCTGTGTGCGGAGTTCAGAACAGAGATCCATGAAATCTGTGGATCTCAGTGCTCTGTATTCTACTGAAAAGAATTAGAATTTTTCTGGCTGGCCAGTATAATCTAATGAATGATATTCAACTATGAAGACAAGTTGCTTTTATTTTGAATTTTTAAAAAGATGTATATTTGAGTTCTGTAGATTGCAAAGGAAAATTCTCTTTATTTATTGCAAAAAAAAATGAGAGGCACAGGAACGTATAATACTTTCTGCGATGTGATAGCATAGAAAATGAAAATCTGAAATGCAATTTAAGTAGTTTTATCTAAAAAAAAAAAAAAAAAAATGCATGATACTGCATCTCAGTAGAGAGAAAAGAATTTAAAGTGTTCTTTATGAATTCATTTTTTAAATATGAAGGCCTAATGATTCTGAATTTATTGTTTTTGTCTCTAACATTTTAAAGATTTATCTTATTTAATAAAACAACTTTTTATGCAACACAGGAAGAGTTAAGAATTTTCACTAATGTATTATGAAGCTGTCAAATGAAGTTAGCAAAAAAAACATGACAATAAAATCTGTAAAATTATTTTTAAATGGTACCTCAGAGACTATTGTTTGTCAGATCAATACAACCTTTCAGGAAGTTGTTTAGCATGTGATTTGTCACAATTGCCAAAACTAGTCTTAATGAAATCATATTTTTGTAGATGTAATGAAACAAAATCTCAGAAATTCATGGAAATAATAATTTTAGTTTATTTAATTCTTGTTTTTAAATTTCATGACCAATCTTGCTTTGTATAAGGCCATAACATTAGACACTTGATAGACATTAAGCATTTAATCAGTGACTTTAATGGTGCTTGTTTGTTTTCATCAATCTTAATACCTAAATGCATTCAAACAATAGTAAAGAATCTTCTCTTTTCCATTCTCGATTGAATGGAATTTTGATACTGCATTTCCATCCCATTATTGTTTTTCCATCAACAATTTTTGTCTAAAACAACACTTACAACAGGCAGTTTCATAAGGTCTTTTGTCTGATTTACTACATAGGTTAGGGTCAGGGGTATCGGGTTTTGCACTGTGCAGTTTCCTAGTTTTTAGGACATTTGTAATCTGGAATTTCCCAAATCCATTATCTTTTCTCAGTATGCTGATGGTACTCAGCTTTTAACATGACACCTTTACAATGATGCTGCTCTGGATGGCATCTATAAGGAATGTATGCAGTGCAAAAGTCAGTTATCTGCTTGTGCCAAGCAGCAAACAATCTTTGACATCGTATCAAGTCTGTACTCCATTTGCTAGTTACATTGGTCTTTTGGCATACCATCTTGTTGATGAGTGTTTATTATTCCCATATTTCTAGCATGTTTGCTTTACTCTGGCCATGTAAGAAGACACTAGTGCGGCAATTTGTTTGTCAATTTATGAGAGTTTATGTAGTCAAGACTTAGGTAACCTTAAATGTAAGTTTTTCATTGTAGTTAGGTATTCACCTATATTATACATGCTAACTGTGCACAGGGGTTACACTCTGAGTCTACCTGTTTGAGCACAAATTTCTATACTTATGTATATCTATTTGTGATAAATTGTGCTAACATTACTATGGATCCAGAATTCCTTATCCAAAATTCTGTAAACTGAAAAGATCCAAATTTGAAATATTTTTGGAATGCCTTCAGTGGGGGCACATTACTCACTGTAATTGTTGTTCTTTTTCTGTGCTTTGTTGTAGGTGTGAATATACTTTGAAAATGTCAAAAAGGTCTGCAAATACCCCTACAGTACTGATAGGCCTAGAGTAGTGATAGATTACCTTTCTGATGGTTAATGTACATCTTTTTCTTATGGTTTCATGCACAAAATGATTTTAAAATATTGCATAAAACTACCCGTAGGCTATATATATTGTATCCATGTGCAGTTATAATGTGTGTAAATGAACTTGTGCCCAATCCCAAACTCCCAAGTGGGTTAGCTACCAAATTATGTTTGCCAGTATATCTATATTCCAAAATCAAAAAAAATTCCGAAATGCAAAATACATTTGGCCCAAAGGATTTTGGATAAAGGATTCTCAACCTGTACCTTTGTATAGACCAGGAAAACACATTTTGTAAAAAAAAAATTTTTTTTTTTTGGTTTAACTTCATTGTTGAATAATCGTTAGTTTTTTTGGTTTTTGTATCACTGATTCCATTGTCCTCAGCTGTAGCACCTGTTGTTCATGCTTGACCAGGCATCTTCACACAGCCATCAAAGTAATATGGAGCTTTTGCTACTTTTATTTCCCACTACTCCATCTTTTAAAATTGGCATCCTCCTGTTAATGCTGCTTTCCTGTTGTGAGTGTGGATATATTGAGTAGTTTTATTTTCTTTTCATACTGAACATGAAATAGGTGAGAAAGAAAGTTTTACCAAGTTGTTATATAAATTCCAGTATAATGAATGCTCTTGACTCAGGATATCACAATGAGATTTAAGGCAAGGAGATGAACATGGAATTTAAAATAATTATCTCCCTTGACAATGAAGTGATTTGCATTTTCTACAAAAGAAAATTATGTATATAGATTATAACCTAGAACAAAGTAGATTTTATTTTTCCTAAGGATAGGGCAATTTTAAGGAAAGATATTGAAGCAGTCAGACTTAACAAATGAAAATTCTCTATCAAGCAGTTTACTCAGTCAAGAATAAAGAAATCTGTTTGGCAAAGACAAACTTTTTTTTTACCTTCCAAGTCCAGTAAAATGTTTTTTTTTTTTTGCTTACACATAATGACAGATAACATGGAATATTAATCACTTTTCCCTAGCTTATTCAATCTTAATAACATTGCACACTTAAAAAAAACAAACTAAAAACACTTGCAAAATGTATGATGTACACACACACACACAAACACACAGAGTAAACTTGCAGTGGGAGATTATTCAAAATGTATAATTATTGCTTTTATGAAATCAGTGAAGCAGTATTTAATTATATTTCTATAACTTTGCTTTGAAATTATTTTTAAAATTCATTTGTAGATGATTTAACTCCAAAAATTGTACCTAAATTTTTAGTAGTACATTGGCTAAATAATAAGTATTCAAAGTTTGCCTAGTTATGTTCTGTTTTACCTACACTCAGTGCCAAGTCACATGGTGCACTGTCATAGCTATCTTCAGCAGAATCTAGTAAACTAGTGAAAAGTTCTTGACTGAAAGGAATGGACATATCAATGATGACTTGGCAAATCTGTAGGAAATATTACACTTACCTCAAATTTCCTCAACAATTTTAATTACATTCCTATGATTAAATGTATTAATTCAGATTATCTGCAATTTATGAAGTTAATTCTTTCCTCAACACAAGCAAATTGAATTTCTACATTAATTCACCACTAAAAAGTAAGATGCAGCTGTACTCACTATTTACTGAGCATCAAATATGAATAATACATGTACTTAGAGTACCTTGTCTTTGGAAATCTCAACAGTATTATCACAAAATATTTTCCAGTGTACTAAGATTCACAACACAGATGAATATATCACCCACTGATTTTAACGTAAATACCAATGTATTGCAATGGTAGACAAGCTTAGCATAAGCAAAAGTAGTGTATCTAGAGACTGGAGTGCCGAGTTGTCTTCTGTGCTACAAGTTCTTATTTGAGATACAGAATTAATTTCTGAATGGGAATTTGTCATTTTGGAGCAAAATGTCAGATTTTATGCTTTGTCACAATAAGTAAAAGCATTGTTTTTGAGTGGTGCTTTGGTTCATTATGACATTATTAAAGATATATCTTAAATTTTCCAACAGCAATGTTTTTTTTAGAGTATAGTTTACTTACATTCCAACTTTGGTTTTTTATGGTAACAGCTTTCTCATTGACATGATATCTCTTGATCCTTAATTTTTAGTTTATATAACAGCTGATAGCTATTGACTTTCAAATTGACACAGCTGAATTTAGCTGTCTACAGACTACTGGGATTCGATTCTTCCAGGCAATAGTAGAATATTCTATACACAACTTGTCAACTTATTTTGTTCTCTATTGGTGATAGTGACAAAAAATAAACCAAATAAGATAATGAGGCTGGTAAGCCTAATGCTTTATTTTAATATAGTATTTGATTAGGCTGCATAATATAAATTGAATAATATTTGTCATGCAAATTCAATTTTGTTGATTTTTTTTAAGGATAAGAATCAGTTAATTCATGATCTCAGTTCCATTCAATGTTTAATCTAAATATCAAATTAATTCTGCTTCTCTCTTACAAGAATTACAAGGTTGGAACATTTAGTAAAACCTAGCTCTAAAACTAGTTCTTCTATTTGCTAACTTATGTTTTTTGTTCTCCATTTATTATTTAGAACAATTTAAATCTAGTTTTTCTAGTTGCTTCGTCTACACTATGGCTAGAATTAAATTCACAGCTATCAAAATCAAATAGCAGTATAAAACTAGGTAACTCAATTAGCTTTTATCTTTTTCTAGAACTATTTCTTTCTTTACTTCACATCTAAAATTAAATATGTAAACTTATTTCCCACATTTTTAAAGTAAGTAGTAGTAATGTTTAAACTCAATGTGAATTCAGAAGTGCATTCAATGCAAGTTGAATATTTCTTAAAATCCCAATAATCAATTGATTTAACATTGTGGTAAATTAGTTAGGCAATGTTAAATTAGTATATTTGTTTTTGAAGTTAGTGGTTTTGTATAAGGCAACCTTGGGAGAGGAAAGTTTGAACATGTGTTTGTATCAAAGTTTTCTTTGAAAACAACATCTATCAGCATCTCACTATATGGAATTTAATCTGCTTTTAAGTTAAAAAGCAGGGAAACTGAACACTAATGTTGCAGACAAAGGCTACTGCTCTTAATAAATCTAAAATACTTATGAAAATTCCTAGGACCATACCACCATGGCAGAGACAAAATAAAACACCTTGAACTTGATTGAACAATGAACAATTTTTTTAAATACATTGAAAGGTATTTACTCAGCATGTGGATAAAATGAGAGTAAAGAGCCATCTGCAATTTTTTTAATATGTCACTTTGATTGCCAACAATTTTTCAGCATATCCAGTCTGGTCTAAGGTCAAAAGAAATTTTCTTTTATCACTATATATATGACCTGCTGCTGCTAGAAATATTACTAATTTTTATTACTAATATCTTCAGATTTAATACTAAAAATCTGTGGCAGCACTTTGCAATTCACTTGCAGTGTTATATGACTTGCAAACATGATATGGACTTTCCATGACTAGTATGATCTGCTTCTAAAGCTGGCTCTGGGAATCAACTTAGGTTTACATGGTTATCTTGATAAAGTAAAATCTTTTACTATAAATAATGGGAGCTTGCAACAAGTGAAGGGAAAAAAAAGATAAAAATACAGAATTAGGGTTCTTAAATTACATTTATTAGAAGAAAAGTGTGCTTCCCATCAAACTGAATAGTGGTTGGTGTTTTGAAAGATTTCAAATACTCTCTGGTAGAATGCAAAATTTATCATTCTTTTTTCCTTTGGTGGATGCACAGTCATTGATTATTTTTATGAGAAAATATTGCAAACTATTGTATTTTTTAAGGAATGTGATTGTTAAACTGTTACTAAAATAATTGAGATAATTCTAAAAGTATTTCTCTCATGATGTCTGAACCTCAGAAAATCACGTAGCATGCCAAAGACTAAAGACCTGAATTGCCAACATGCAAATTTAGAAAAGGGATTTTGAGTAACAGATAAGCTTCAGTGTCCAAGTTTAATTTTTTTTTCTGTGTGTAATGAGAGAAAACAATTATCCAACAATAACAGTATTGTCAGAAATACACCAAGAATCAATTTCCCATGATTTCACAACTCTGCACTTCATCAAGAACTTTCAACGTTGTTAGAGAATTTTCACTTGCCAAAAGATTTGTATAAAAATACAAACTTCATCTATTCTAACTATTGTGTTTTTTTTTCCAGTCTAGCTGAATTGTTGATCAAGTCCACCTGCAGCAGATTAGAAGATGCATAACACAGACTGGACTTAAATAGGAAATTCCCAAATAGTTTGACACATTTTTTCCACTCTATTTCACAGAATATAGAGATTAAAGAGCAAGGTAGAATAGTGAGGGGACTGTGGATAAGACATAATGGGGGGCTTACATCTAAACTTCAAATTTCAAACTAATAACTGTAGAGAGTGATAATCCAAATGTTTACATGGAAGAATGACCGATTGTGCATTTATATAGGAGGAGATTCCTTTCTAAGCAATGATTGATTGACTGGCACTGATAACAGGCTTTCTTAAAACTGCATTTTCAAAAAAAAAAAACGTAGACAGATGAAGATGCTGTAATACTTAAGAAAACAAGTGAACTCTCTTTAAATTAACTTTGTCTTTGTCAGAGTAAGTGAAAGAAGCAGCCGTGTTTACTTCAGTTTACCCAGTAGTTTGGTTTTGTTTCTAAACATTCTAAATTTTCAGAAATCTCTAAAATAAATAAAAAAAAATTAAATTAACTTAGGTGAGAAGTTAAATTACGAAAACACATCAAAGTGCCAACTACAGAGAAACCAACATTGTTTGCTTTTCAAATAAGTCAACTTTTCTTTCTTTCCTCCTCCATCGCTCTGCCTATTTCGTGATCAATCTTGCTTGCAGCAGCTTTTTATGTTCGTTAATATTCGACATCTGTATCTGCCGTCCAACAGCAAAATCGGTTCAAAATTTCGATCCGTTCTCGTTCCAAGAAAATGTTAGAAGAAAAGGGAGACAAATTCTGCCTGCATTACTCGGCGAGAAAAAGAAAAAATAATAAAGTTGCCAACTTCATATCGCGGGGTATTTTCGGAAATGCGGAGTGAAGATAATGACAGGCGTCAATGACACCTGCCCCAGAGAAGGAGGGGAGAGAGTACTCATCAATCGTCAGGAAAAGTATGCAGCTGATTTTTTGCAGAGTAGATGAATTAGGCCGATAATGTTCAAGGGGACGTAACCCTCTGCGCACCACGAAAAACTTCACACCTTTCTCGCTGTACCCAACGTAATGAGAAGAAATGGATCTCGGAAAATAATTCTGGTGTGTGGATGTTATAGGTGTTGTGTGGTAAAGAATTATATGCTAAGTGTAAAAGGATAATTTTGCTTCCTTGATAACAAAAAACGGCATCAGAAACAAATATTAAGACCGTGGTGAAACAAATTGTATAACTGCTGGGTTATTTAGAGGGTTGGTGTTCGCATGTAACGAGTGACTGGCCATTTTCGGTTGCGTCAAGGGACCATCATTATTTACCGAACTAGTAAACCATCAATGGTTGCGAAACAGCATTAGCACGGAGACCTGGTAGCCATTTCAGATCATAAAGTAAAATTAGATTTTGGTGCTAAAGCCAAAGTGCTGTTTGTAAATGTTTTGAGCGATCGAACTTGAAGAACACGTACTCTTTTTAGTCGTTTAACAACAATTAGCATCATCTAGAATTCCTTCTAGCGGACAGAATCCTTTCCGTTTCCAGGCATCAGTGCCTGTCTGAGACCTGATCTTCTTGAGAGTGATACTGGTTTGGCTGAAAGAACAGCCCGTCAGCGACAGAGTGATGACTTTACTCGACTTTTGCTGGGCGCATTTCTCAGGTAAATACCACGCTGAGATTGCCAAAAAGTGTCATCACAGACATGATGTTAACATCTGTAGGAAGGTGCCCGAATGCTTACTATACAGGCTTCGAGATGCTCTCAGCAATTCTCGGAAACATTACACAATGAGGTTTGCCCGAACCGAGTCGATACTGGTCGCCGTCAATCAGATTTTCTCTACTAGACCGGGTTAGGCGCCCGGTCGCTACCGACCAATCAGATTTGCCTATACGCACTTCGATCTGAGTCTCCTCTAAAACGGTTCCGCCTGTTCCGTGCGTGGTTTTCACGGCGAAGTCTCCGAAAATTAAATCTGAACGAAAAAAACCAGAAAAGTTTGCCGAGAGAGAGAGAGAGAGAGAGAGAGTGTCTGCCACAGACGGCAATAGAGAAGATTTAGGGGAGATGTGGCGATGGCTTACACGCACCAAGTCCAAATGAGTGTAGTAGGTATAATGCTTTATTTCTCAGTTCTTGCTACAAAGTCGGATTTGACTTCCCAATGTGAATAAATAACGCGTCGCTAGGCTAATTAATGGTCAGTAAACGATCGATACGAATGCCATTCCACATTTAATGGGAGTGGGAGGAGTTTGTGTGTGTCACAGACAGACTATTAATTTGATGTGAACGTCAAATTCGTGGACATCTCGGCGCCTTCTCCTTTCTCGCTTTGACCTCTGTTTACCTGTTTGTTTGACTGCTGGCCATGTTTCATGTGGCGCAGAAAACAAAACAGAATGCGATCAATAATTATCCCCTTCACGCCCCCTCCGACACCTATATCGATCAAGCAGTAGGTCGGGGGGGGGGGGGTCACTACCACACATTCTTAATAGTTTTTCTTTGTTGCTATAACTCTATTGCTGTCGCCAATTCTTATGTATTTTCCATTCTTGATAAATAAATATCTTATGATCATTTAATGGTTTTAAGAGATCTACCTACCAGACATCAGATAAATGATGACCACCAGGTGTGTTTTCAAGTTCTCACATAATGCAAGGGATATGAAGACAACACAGATGAGTAGGAAACAGAGCAGAAGCCTGTCTTGGTAGCCTAAGTGTGACACTCTAAGTTGTTAGTGAGTTTATTTCTGCTAAAAAATTCAAATCATAAATGAAGCTGCTTTGTGTCAGCGGCTCAAATGTATTTTTAAAGCAGTTTTTTTTATAAATATCAAAAATATATTGCATAGCATAAAGGATATTCTCTTTATTGATGTAATGGTAGTTGTTTTGTTAGATATAGCTGTTAACAACAAAGACTTGTTTTGCCCATTTATTTATAAGGGCTGATGCTCAAACTGAAATTTTGTGCTGATATACCTTTTCCATCCTAAACAGTTGTATTTTTAATTGTAAAAGATTACTTTTCTAACATAGGTGAACTTCTTATCAAAATGTCTTGGTTTGGTACTGGTGTTGCTCATCTTACAGTGTGCCAGACAGTGGAGTTGGAATTAAATTAAAAGCAGAGAACCCTCTGAATGATCCACAGGCTAGCACTTGTAGAACTTTAAAAAAAAAAAAAAGAGTCAGTCTGAGTTAGGTAGAAACATATTGTAATAATTAATCTTTTTTACTGCTAGATATGACAATGTAAGACAATTCAGCTCAAGAAATCCACCGATGTATACTGGTTTAATTTAGATGAGGCAACAAGGAATTTGCATCGTTGATGGACACTAATGTCTCAATTACATAAACTAAGGACAGTCAAGCTTTCATTTTATTTTCACACGTCTCCTTACTGATATTTTGAATGACTTTTGGACACACAGTGTGACTAATTCACTTTTCACTAAGAACCATAACTGAATATCTTTTATACATGAAGAACCACAAATTACACATGCTAAGCATCTTTCATTCAGTTTGAAGTGAAAAATTATCTTGGAATGAATATGTAAAAATTAGATTTATGAATAACATTCATACTGAGTTTGATAAAATATTCTTTGAAAAATTATATGCACTACATAATTGACTTAAAACAATTCTTAATCTTATAACTGTTTGACTTGGTGTAAATTAATTCAACTTGGTATGCAAAATTTAGAAAGATTTTAACTAGGTATATCATTGCAGGTATTGCCTTGTGGATCCATAAATGGAGACAGACTTAAATATTTCTTGTAAATGTTAACAGTTATGTAATAAGCTCCAGCAAACTGAGTACCAGGAAATGTATCCAGTATGTGCAATGCTAAGTCTAATTTTGTGACGGTAACTCTTTCTGACCCGTGTTCCTTGTGGAAGGGAAAATTTAACACAGGAACAGATTATATCCTTCATCATCAAAAACAAAAATGTTGCTAAAACATTACAGCTAATCATCTATTTTTTATGGAGAAGCTGCTACATTCAGGCAACTGCATGACATTTAAAATATTTTCTCAGTGATAATGCAGACTACATGAAAAAATTTATAAGATTAAATACAATTTATTGTTGTTTGATTTAGTTTTGAATATTTCTCTACTCTTGCTTATTGTTTTAGTCTTTTGGAATTTAGAAAGCTCAAGGATCTTTTGCTCTACCCACGCCATGGTCTTTTTAATGTGGCCCCCCCACACAGAAAATACTAGAGAACAAAGAAATTGGAAAATCTAATTTTCAAAAAGATCTTTGTGAAATTGT
Source organism: Nautilus pompilius (assembly GCA_018389105.1). Classification (NCBI taxonomy): domain Eukaryota; kingdom Metazoa; phylum Mollusca; class Cephalopoda; order Nautilida; family Nautilidae; genus Nautilus; species Nautilus pompilius. The sequence continues at coordinate 130,423 of JACATO010001527.1, forward strand.
TAACCAAAATCTGTCAGACCCCATAATAACAAATTCTGACTACTGTCATTAAAAAAATATTTAATTTTTAAATTAGTTTAGCAGAACTTCTACATTGATCTCCAGTGACCTTGCATCTCTGTGGACAAAACAATTGCATTGCCTTTTCTCTTTTTACTCCTACATGATAATCAAAATATTGTAGTCTGCAGTCTTATTTTATCTTCTGCTTGTTAGCTGGTGTGTAGTGTATTGTGCTCAACATCTGAAGGCAGTAAAAGTACTTATTTCCCACATTTATAGTGTAAAATATACTCGTGTCTAAACTTGTTAATGTTCATTCTGGGAATACATTAGAAATATTGCTCATCGTACTAAACTATTCAAGCAGCAGCATTAAATGTGCAGTAGCCATCAATAATGTGTCCTTTCAGAGCAGCAAGTAGCACAAACATGCACCACTTTACTGTATGGAAACTCTTTACTTTCAACTAATGTAGAATGTATTATTTTATTATTATGAATTAAATATGCATAACATTAATAATGATCGTTTATTATGGAGTTAGCGGTTATAAAAGAAATGTATTAGTATCTGAAAATATAAAACCTTAGTTATCTTTGAGAGATGAAAACTGAACACTACAATGCTATACACTATGCAAATTTACTGTTTTTTGCTTTTATAATAAAGTATTGTTAAAGGCTAAGTGATCTAAATTCTGTTCCATGTTTAATAGAAGTAGTTAAGATAGAGAAAATAATTTTTATATGAACAACAAAGTTAGCATGTTTTTTGAGGACTTTCCTTTTCTAAGGATGAACTTAATCAGTTTCAAAACTTGACTACTAATTTATTTGCTGTCTCATGTTTGATGTAGCACAGCAATCAACTAAACTTCAGTAAACATTTCCCATTTTCATGTCTACATTGTGTGATGACAATGAAATTTGATAGCTTTGCTAATAGAAACTTTTACAACTTAATCTTTTTTTTTAGAAATATTCTTTTGAACTAACGATCCAAAGTATTTTTAAAGAAATTAACCCTATGACATTTTAACGAGCAGACATTTCTTAATTCACTACTATATTCTTTACTAAATTATTAGGATGCCCAAAGAATGTATGATTGGTTACAAATCGTATGTGTCAGTCTTTAATATCAGGAGAGTGAAAGGCAATACTTTGAAGAACTAGGTTTAAAAGAATTTCAGTGAACATAAACAGCTCTCACAGATGTCTTGAAAATGCTTTGAACAAAAAAAACTTGATGGTGCTTCTGTTATGTCAGACTATAAAACAAAAATTCTACGCACAAGCAAGAATCAAGTTAAGAGGTCTCAATAGCTCCACAATAGCCACTGTTAGGGGTTCATGAAGCCAACTATACACGTATAAATGCTGCCATGTGTGCACCTCAGGGCTATAGTTTCAATCTCTAATTGTCCCATTTTGTGTGTGATCTGCAAGGATAGCATTTTTGCCATTTCCCCACTTTTGTTTTAATGGTTTACACAATCACCATTCAGCAGCATGTAGATTGCTATTTTGCACTTTCAGAGAAAGCGCCTTGTGCCTTGCATGATCAAGCAGTTCCTTGACATCAGGAGAGTATAGTGCTTGCCTCATTAGAGTCTTATCACACTCACTGTTACCATAAATAGGATTATCTTGATGTGAGAGTAACAAAGAGATCAGCAATATAATTCAGATGCTCTCTGTCATCCAGTAGCTCCTTTGTTTCACTGACTGCAAGCTTTGGGCCTCAGATACCTGATGCTTGTTGCATGTTTTTGTCCTATTTGAAAAAGCAATCTTTGAAAACAAGTTCAGCCATTTGATTTCATTGATCTTGAAAAAATGTTGACTCATTAACACACCTCTCACAAGCCAGGTGGTCACTCTTTACTATGGGGTTGCTGACATTACCTAGTATACTGTCATTGCGGAAGCATCCAAAACTCTGATATTTGAACGTATCGCATCACACAGATTTCAAAACATCTTTCGGAATAAAAATTGGAAAAAAAAAAAATGAAAAGGTTAAGCTTTTTGAGTTTTCGGTACTATGCAGTACAAATTTATACAAAAGTACGTAGGTATAGTCCCCGAGGCGATATAGAATGGGAAGCAGGCAGCACATGTGATCAGTTCTGACTTACTACTGTGCTTCTGCTTCAACGAGCTGATGAAGCTTTTAACTTTATCATCGGTAGGAAAGCTGCTCACCTAACTGTCTTCCTTGAACGTCACCAGCGCTGTTGGGGGACTAATCACATGACATGATAATTCAAGGTACTTCTTTTGTTTTGCTAGACATTATTAACGCTTCACTAGAGCTTCTACCTACGAAGTTGGGGAAGAGATTTTTCAATAATTTCTCATGTGATGCACCAAAAATAAAATAGAGGGTGGCAAAAACGGCTTCTCTCCGCCCACGGAGATTCTCGAACAAAAAATAAAAATGAAATCTATTTTTCTGCAATGATTTTGGTTTATGTACCAATGAGAAAGTGGCCACCTGGTTCATGAGGGGCGTGTTAAAAATATCCATCCATTCAGACTTTCAACTAATGAAGGGCACACAATCGTATCTTGCTTCCAATTAATTTTGTTGACAAGTCGGGGGGGTAGAAAGATGTCCATAGTCTGTGCAGGAGCCAGTAAGAGTAGCAACAGGAGCTGCACACTCCATAAAGGGGGGGAGACAGGGAATTTACCTTAAATAACTCTGTTGCCTTGCAGAAGTCAAAGATTTTGCTTTTTCCAGTCTTGTTTCCCCTCCTTTTGATTCACTGTACTGTTTTACTCTGCAACAGAACAACTGCTGAGTTATAGTTACATGAGAAAAATACTATCACTACCAAATACTGTGGAGAAAAAAAAGCATTAAGATGTGAAATGGGGTCTATGAAGCCTCAGAGATACTTAAAGCCAATAAATAGTTCTTGTTGGAATTTTAGATATTTCTTTTAAAAAATGTGGAAAGAAAGTAATAGTGGTAAAAAAAAAAACTCTACCATGTTTTTGAAACTATATAACAGCAGCTAAAAGGGACACAAGCAGTTTGTCGGACGGGTTTTAATTTTTTTATAATTTAGCATGAGTATTTCATGAATTCTAGAGATTTATTTTTGAAAAGAAACATTTCTACAATTGAAAGAAATGTTTATGCATTTCTCTAGGCAAACAACATTTTTAATACTAAATAAGGTTAAATGTTTTTCATTCAGAAAATAATGGCATAAAATTGCCTTATGATTTAAAAAAAAAAAACCACTATGACTCCTGGCTGAACATTTGATAAAATAGTTTTAAAAACGTATTTATTTATTTATTTTATTTACTGTGTGAGAAAAATGTATTATAAGTTGTAGAAAAACTTAAATATGAGTGTTTTACTTACCTGATATTCCAGGCATAAATCTTGTGCAAATTGATCTAATTTTGCTGATGTGTTTTAATGTTTTCTTTTTTCATAACTAGAAATCACAGATTTTAATTAATTTATTAAATAACAGCTCTTATACACATCCAAAAAGTTCGTAGAAAAGCAGAAATTTATATTTTATCCAACTATTTTTATTTTGATGTAAAACAGTCATTCAATTTTTGAATGAGATCTCTGGACGTCATTTTACTTTAAGGGGATATTCATTGTTTTACATCCTAAAATTAAGTAAAGAATTTAAATAAAATGTTGCAAAGTGCAGATTTAATTTGTTTGAAAGTTTAAATCTAAATTTGTAACATATTTCCGAACACTGATACAACCGTGACTGCTCCTAAACAAGCCTAGGATGAAAACCAAAGGCTTTGGAATTCTGGGTAGGCCAGCCTAACCAGAGTTACGGATGGCCATGCTCCTTAAACTGATGATCAACGCCAGAGGCAGAAGTTACAGTTCTTTCACAAACCATTCTCTATGCTGGATGGTGCCATACCTATTCTGTCTGTGAAAACCTGGACTATGTATTGCCCATTGCAGTAAGTTTCTGACATTGTTTGGGATGAGGTGGTTGCTCTTCTGTAGAACAAAAATTTGATTGTTATACTTTCCACCATGTTTTGCCACATTAGCAGCCGATAGAGGGGCTTGATTTGCACCCTCCTCTTCAGGAGTTTCATTCTCTTGGTTTTATGCATCCACGATGCACTTGAACAGTTGTATTATATGGCCTCTCTTGAACTGTTAACAGCAGAATATCCAGTGCCTTGGAAGTTTATAGCTGACTTCTACCAATGTCCCATTGCTCAACTATACATTCACTTTCTAAGTCCATCAGTTCATGGTTGTTGCAGATTGCTTCTATTGCTTGTAGTCAGGTGCTCATCATGCGATTGGAACGACTTATTTGATTCCCAGAAGTAATGTCTACTTATGTCAAGTTTCCATATTGGCACTTTCAGATTTTTGAGTGTCTTACAAAAAAAAAACAATTGAAACTTCTTTTTTTTTTTGCATGATAGGCACTAACTCTCTTGTCATTTTTAATTGTTGCTAACTAAATTAAAATTTCTCTGGTTCAAATTATCTATTTTTTTTTTTTCAAAGATAAATGCAGTTTTGTGAAGACTTTAGCTGTTAATGTGAAATGCTCATTGTTTTAATCATTTACAATGTTTTCTAAATCAATAAATCGCCAATTTTAGGACCATTCTGAAGATAGAGATTTCTTTTCTGATAAATCCTATTCACCGAGTTAATTTCTTGCCAATTGGAAGTGTCTAAAAAAACCATAGACTTTTTTTCTGATAGCCTAGCATTTTGATTCTTGCTGAACTGTTTACAGAACATCATCTAACCACCAAAGGTATTATTATTATTATTATTATTGAGTGCAGATCTGGTCCCGCTGTTTGCATACAATGTTAAGCTTTTATTGAGTCAGACTTTGCCGCAGAAGAAAACTGGTTTAATTGGATCTAGTTTTACGCTCATTCAAGATTGCCAGCTAATGGAAAAATACGTGGAATAGTTTGTTTTTATTGACCACTTCTCCCTACCCCCAAAAAGGACGTCTGGTTAATCCTTTACGCACTAGTTTATTAAAGCGAATGTACTCTTGACAATAACTTCCAGAGAAAGATAAAACGTTATGAGATGAGAAAAACTAAACAACAACAATGCTCATCCCAGCTAGAATAGCACGAGTACCTCGCAAAGTAGTGGAACATACCCATCATATACATTGAAACCTCAGCTATAATAGCTCAGAGGCAGAAATAGCCATTTCATGCAACAAGATTGCCAAAACCATTTGGCGTGTGGAACACTTAACCATTTTTGTATAGCCATGTAACTGTTCATTCCAAGGCTGATTGCAGAAAGAATTACATTGCTTAAGGTATGAGTCTGCTGCCATAAAGGTGTATTCATCACATCTCAGTGCAACTTCATCAATCTGGAAGGCCATTCATCAGTGAAAAGGTGTACTGGAGGTGGCAGTGTGCCCACCAAGCCTGTACTGGCCAAAGCGAGAAGCTCTTATGGGTCTCAATGAAAGTGCAAATGAGTCTAAGGTTTTTCCATAAACGTGGTTGTGATGGATGAGATGTTCAGCGAAAATCCCCTACTCACAGAATGAAGGGGGAAAAAAATCTTACCAGTTAATAGACTGTCTAATGCAATTCTGAAAGTTAATTGTGTTTACTGGTATGTCAAAATTTCATCAGTAAACATCAAATACATGGACAATAGTGTGGAGAAAGCATGGAAAGGTCCTTCATTTGGTCTGCATACAAATAACTATTAAATATGGAGGCTCTTATACAGTTATGCGATGATGGAAAAACTGAGTGTTCATCATTCATAGACTTAATACAGCACTGCACAGATTATAGATAATCTCCTATCATTGTTTAGACAGAATCATCTTCATTATGGGGACCCAAATTTTTCAGAAAAATGAAGCAATGAATAGTTAATACATGAAAACATGTCTAGATGATCCTATTAGAATAACTTTGGGGGCCATCTCAACAGGATACTGATCAAGCCGTCCACGCAATACGAATGAATCACAGACTACACTCACTCAGGTGCCAGATATTCTGTGATACAGAACTTGATCAATTCCATGCCTAATCGTATCCACACACTGGTGGATGTATTGACCAGGATATGCTACCAGATATTGAACTTTACTTCCATGTGAAACATCTTAGTTTTGAATTAAAAGCATAGCAAATTATTCTGGCAGAGATGTGCATCCAAAAACATACAAGTGTTTAAACATAGTGCTGGTGATACATGCACATCTTAAAAGTTCTGACTTTTTGGTTTACTCTGAGGACTTTTTTTTAGCCTTATGCACTTGTACCTTAAAACATATGGCATTATCAAAAGATCATCTCCAGGTAACAGAGGAAGAGGGAGTGTTCCGGAAAATCTGAGTGATGTATGAAAAAAATTTCTCTTGTTAATCTGTGTCACTAAATACAGTGCTGAACAAAACTATTATGTTGCCTTACTTTACCATACCTTTTTGTTTTCTGTCTTTTTTTAAAAATAATTATATGAATGATATTCAAAATGCATTAGATACTGATATTTAGAACTTTGCAGATGATATTCATAAGAACCCTGTACCAAACATCTATAATGGGGAGATGGCTATAGAAGTAATAAATCACTGTTAATAAATACTAACTTTGATTGTAATTTTGACTACACAGTATTGTATAAATGAAGGGGGTAGATCCAGGATGTTATTTTAGGGGATTTCAATGAAGGCATCCAAGTTCACAGATCATGAAAATATCTACCACCCGCCTTACCTGCAGGACTCTTACTCGTGTTATCTCCATCCTTTTATTTTTCAGGTCAACATTCTCAATATTAAGCATTTTGATTATTAACACTATGGCTCATAGTTTTAAAATTTCACCTTTTGTTGTTTTTCTTCTAATAAACTTATACACACATTCAAGTATGAAATGTAGTGTCTGTAAAATTGCAAAAAAGAAAAAGGTCAGGGTGATTCATGGTGACCCCGCCAATCTTCCCCTGAAATGATAAGATTCAAAACGCTTAAGCCTTTATATCTCAGGTGTAAAAATGACCTGGCAGCACTCTGAAGGTTTTAGGTTTTCTTAAAAATCCTTTTTCTATCTCTTAATAGCTAGGCTCTGTCAAACTTTGTTTATTCCAATATCATGTCAGAAGCATCTAAATTCTAGCCATTACTGGATTTCATCATGGAGTTTCAGATATGAGCAGCATTCATCCAGTTTCCTTTTGAAATCATCAGCTTTTGGGTAACTGAAAGCAACATTTAAAACTTTAACAGACCACTTAGAACTGTAAGTAGCCTCAACCTTCCAACTATACCTCCCTGGGTTCTGCTAGTTTCATTTTCACATCTTTTGGTCTTGATGCTGTAATAGAACTCATTCAGCACCAGACACCCAGTGTTTTACCTGTTTCCTCTTGGTGTTCTGCGGCCCTTGGCATCAATTTCATAACATTGGCTTGTTTAGGGATATCTATTAACAGAGTTAACATGTACTTAGCACCAGTGCATAATGCACAGAGGACCTGAATAATATTTCTGTATCCTGTATTAGCTCCAATCACCATTTTTGTAAACTTCCAGTTAGTTTACCAGATTTAGAAATTCTTTCTTTGCCTGTTCTGGTTACATTGGTGTTCAAGACAAGGATGGGAAGCATGGGTGCTAATGTGATAAAGTGGCTTAGATTAAAGTACTGCACAAGAATTTAATATAATTCAATTTGCTTTCTTAAAAAAAAAAAATATTTATAGTTCTCAGGCTCAAGAGATGGGCAGACATTTGCACAAAGGATTCATTTGAGCAATATTCCCCCATTACTAGCAACAAGGGTGAAGTCTACAATGCACAACATTGGTAAATTAGCTGTGGGTCTTTGGAATTTTGGAGTGTTCAAGTAGCTTGAGCTGGTCTCAAACCCACAAACAGTCGGCTGCTAAGTTTTCAGATGTCAGAATTTTTGCTATCACTCGACTCTGGTGGTGGTGGAACTTTAGCAACCAATGGGTTACGGGATCAAGACCAGCTCGAGCCACCCAAACACTCCAAAATAAAAACATCTATTGCCAAATCACTTATTTTGCATACCAAACAGTTTCTCAGTGCTGATGATAACAGAAATATTGCTGAAACGGATCTGTCAGTCATTCAGTTGTATCATTGCTAATAAGGGATTGGGGAGGGGCATTTTCTGCTCTTCTCAAATTAGTTTGTAAAAATATCTCCCCTCCTGCTCAGTTTATCAAATATAGGTGGTCTTCTCTGCCAAGGGAGATAACTTGCACACATTTTATAAGGTAACCCACAAATGAATTAGAGAGTTGAAGTTTTAGGTCGTTTTACCACCTCCTAAACTATTGGTGTGGATGATCCTTTCTCTTATGGTCAAGAGAGAAATTTCAGTCTTCCATGCCGCACTACGCTGAAGAGACTTCAAATCCAGTCACTTCCCTGTAACAAATGACGATGTGTTTAGTTTTCTTTTTTATAATTTTATTTCAGTTGTCTTGCCACCAACATTAAATAATTACAAGATTCAGAATGTATACAGCACCATCCCACACAACAACAACATCCACCAACTCAAGGCTTGGGCCAGTGTGGACGTGCAACCAGAAAGTTAGAGTCCAACAAACTCAAATACATGGAGGTAAAAATTTAAGGCATTCATTTTACTACCAGTTTAATGGATTTTTAAAACAAACACAGAATAAAATAGAAGGCAGAGGATATAATTTCTTTTTTATAATATCTGAGGATAATGTTCTGTCACTATGACCATAGAAGCCCACAAAATACAGGGGATTACTTTTTGTGCTAGGTTAGAAACAAAAAAAGGTTAAAATATTCAGTTAATTTAGTTCAAACACTAAAATGATTTTGAAAAAAAAATATCAAAATATAGAGTCCTGTTGGATATAGAGCTTGGATATATTATATATATATATATATATATATATATTACGCCAATGTTGTGGTACCTAATGATGACCATTCTTCAGCAAAATCTTTTGCCACACAATAGCATTGATCAGTTTAAGAAAAAAGTAAACAATACTTAAAAAGAGGGGGGGTCCTTGTATAAGCTGATGACTTTCTGCCTTCTGACCACCATTCTATGCTACATGGACAGTTCCTTGTATAAAAAGTGATGGCTTCTCTACGCTATTACCTATGTAGTTAACCAAATCTCTCTTGTTTTAAGATGGTGGGGGAAAAAAAATGAAACAGGACAGCTATGCTTTTATAAAAAGATGATCATGTGGCAGCAGTTTGTGACTAAAGGAATTCTCACTGGTTATGGAAGCAGCTTTGCATTTTAGTGATGCTATCTTCAATGATTGTTTTTCACTGTTAATTCTAAAGAGTTTATGTTGTATGTTCAGCTTATACTGATTTAGCGTTGCTTCAACAGCAGACATCAACTGCATGTTGGCTACTTCAAATCATTATTTTGTGTCAATAGGTAATCTCCCTTAGAGTGATTAGTGTAATGCTATATGCTGTACTCCTTACAAAAGATAAGCAACAAAGCTTGTATTATTTTGATGTTCAAGAGGATCTGCTTTTTGAGAAAAGAAACCCAAACAACACTGCAAGTACAAAATGAAATGTTAGTAGTCATCTCTGGAATTCATGGACCGTGGAAACACATCACTTCTCCCACTTAATGTGTTTGTCTTTGCACAAACCCAGAGCCATTTCTAGGGCACCAACAAAGTACTATCAAACTGGCCCGTTAATGGAGATATCTATCATTCATGTTACATGGTTACTACCCCATGCCAGAAGAAATTATTTCTTAACAGCTTGCTCTCCAAAGAGCAACCAGCTACAGAATTTTGACACAGACAGTTGGAAACCAGCTTTGTGATGGTGTTGTGTACTTCAAAACAACGCTGCTTTGTGTATGCATCCAACACATTGTCACAACTGGAGGTTGAACTGTTGATGTCATATTGTTTTTTACCAGTGAATCTACAAGCCGGGGAATGATTTGATAACTGTGCTGTTGGGAGCTATGACTGGTGTCAGATACAGGGATAGCTCATGCCTGTATTATCTTTCTGACCTAACAGAAAAGTTCCAACTTTGTTTTTCTGGATGGCAACACATGTGTACTCCATGAACATGTTTTTATTACTGCACTTTAGGTCCAGAACATCTCTCTCTCTCTAGTCTACAGAATCTCTGGACTTACATCATAGGGAGACATGCTTCTTATTCCAAAGTCCACCCACAGTCTCTTTGTTCACCTGAAAGCATCTCTGGTCAAAGAATGGCACTTCATCTTATAACAGCTGGATAGTCTGATTTCATCAATACAAAGATGGAGAACCATTTGCGGTCATTCATTATTAAAGCCTTTTCTGCTGATGTCAGTTCATTTGCAATCCTTTTTAGACTATCTGAAATAAACACACAAATAGTGGTGGTTGTCTTTCTGTCAGTGGCAGCTGTTTTTATGGAAAGTTAGATCAGTATGCAGGTCTTCAAGCAGAATATGGACATGTCTGAACAATGTACCATAAAGATGCTACATAGACTTGGAAATGCTTGTTGCCTATTTTTTGTGAGGAGTATTTAGCAGTTACGAGGAGGCAGGAAGTGGAATGTCTACTTACCTAGTTCTTGAACTAATCAACACAACTCCCCTACGCTTCTGTTGCCAGCCTATTCATCCCATATGCTATTGTTTATCACTAAGGAAGATATTTCCTACCATCAGGTGTTGGTCCAATTTAAAGTTGTCCCTTGTTTATTGCCAGCAACATCGGCTTTCAGAGATCAGGTGGCAATTCAGATTTGTCACTTCTGTATTCAATAAAACAACATGGCTGACTTGCAGCCATATACACTGATTATAAGTCCTACACATTGAACACAGTTATGTTAAATGTGCAATGAATACAGATTTTTATCAAACAAAAGAAAATGTCAAACAATAAAACAAAGTCTTTAAAACAGCAATAAATTTTGTGATCACAGAGACAGGAGGCTGTACAGGTTTGTGGAATATTGAATGATCAAACAAAACAATGTCAGGATGAGGGATGGATTCCAGCCTCCTGCAGTATGTAATCCTTTAAAATTGGGGCTATGTTCCCTCTAGTGGTTCCACATGTGAAATATAAACTGAGTACTCAAAAGAGGAATGCAGGGGTAATATAAAACATTCAGTTCATGTGTAAGTAGATTTCCTTCAGGAAAGGATTAAATCAACAATGTTACGGTACAGTCTGGAGCATAAAATAACCCCCAGTTTTTTTCTGAAAAAAGCTCAGAAATATGCATCTCTGACATAGACAAAAATTATTGACTTTCTTACTCGTCACTAATATACAAATTGATGAGAAATCAAAATAGAAAATCTCATGAAAGATTTTAATACTAAATTTACTTACGTAAAAACAAGTCAAAATCTGTAAGGCATTTAGTACAGGTCATTTAATTTTTTAATAAATATAGGTAAAAATCCATTTAAAAATTTTTTTTTCAAATTTTAAAATTAAAATTGCTTTAAGCAGGGTTTGGGGCGTAAGCAGACAAAAATCAACATGGGGAAGCCCTTTTAAGGGGCCTATACTCCAGATAATACAGTAATTAAAGCAGCCCTTTAACAGAATGCAGGGATCAATAACCTATAAAATATATGTACATCATACAATTTGTCTAGCCCGAAAATTGTATGACCAATTAAATAAAAAAATTAATTTGTCTAAAAAAAATTCTGTCAACTCCGAAATGTTATATAATTAGAGTTGTCTCCCATATACCAAGTAGTGCATTTCTAAGTTACAAATTGACAATAGTAGTAGTCTTAACCTGTGAACTAATGCCACTGATACTTGAAGTTTCCAGCTGAAAACGTGTAAATATGCTGTTTCCCCTTAAACCAAATAGTGTACATTACTGTGAGTGGGTCGAAGGGTTTTGTTGGTGGGTAGCAGTGTTCAGTTTACCACCGGACAAAAAACTCATCAATGACGCATCACGTTTTAATGGAAGTTGTTCATTCTAAGCCAAATAATACATAGTGGATGTCATGTGATTTCTCAGTTATGCAAAAGAGTCACTTTCAGGTCTTCAAAGTCAACAAGGTGGTCCCATATATATACTGTATATATGTATATATATATATATATATATATGTGTTGTGTCAGACAAAAATAAATAAATAAATACAGGGGGGTTAGGTAGATTAGAAACAGTGCTGAATACTACAAAGCCAGGCTAAGCTCATGAAGGGGACAAGTCTAGGATCTGTAGCTGGTTCTATGTCAGAACTCTTTAGAGGAGGCAAAGGATCCAGTGAGGTCGGCTGCAGTTTCCAAGGGGAGGGAACCAGGTTATTTGAAGGTATGAAGGGGAATAACCACACCAGAAATAATTTTTGCCATTTCCCCAAGGCTAATTTAAAACTATCTGAGAAGTTAAAGCTTTAATGTCTACACCACTAAATGCTTCTTTGTACAAAAATAAATATATATATATTATCATTATTAATTTATTTTTTTTTAATGATGTCATGGGCTGGCAGTTTGGTCTGTTGGCCATGTTGTTAGTAACTACTTCACAGGAAAGGAATTTGAGATCTGTCTTAACACCCAGCCTCCAAACACATCTCTGAAAGAAAAACCAGACAGTATTATTAGCCATCAAAAAGGAGAAATTTATTAATTTAGTTTTAATTCTGAATGTAAAAACAAATGGATTTCTGTTTTTGGTCACTACTAAGTAATACACGTTTTTATATATCAAACTGAAATTTCATTTTGATTACTGCAAGAAAATGATGGTCAGGGTTATCCACTTGACAGCTTCTCATGTTCATATTGAAAACCATGCATTGTATTTGTAGACTCCACATAGGTGAAAAGCTAGGCAGTAATCATCACAAGAGCTGGACCAGTAATGAATAATGAACCACTATCCTTCTCCATAGTAGACTTTGAACTGCTTGTTGGTCCAAAATTTCAGCAGCTACAGTTTTCTGCTAAGTTCACTGTACATCAAGCTTTCCCTGCTTTTTCCAGAGATCCTGTGCCTGCTATGTCACTCTAAAAGTGACCCTAATGGAAGTCATTTGTCAGATTTAAGTGAAAGTACATGTAAAATTGTTTGAATACAGTATTATCACAGGCACTCTGTTTTAATTGTTGAGAATCCCATAGGAACAAGGCACAGGTCTTTGTTTGTAGGGTATGTAGTGAGTATGGAAAAGTTACCCCCATTGTGTACCTTGAGTGTCCCTGTTTTCAAAATACTTAGGGATTTTGAACACTTGAATAAAGGCATTTTGTTTTCAGCTATCTGCAGTCACAATTTCAGATTAGCTAAAGTTCTGATATAATTAGATATCATAAAAAATTTCTTTTAGTAATAGAGTTGTTAATAAGAAGAATGAATTAGAAAGCATAGCTAATAGTATTCATTAATTTAAGAATCTGGCCATTTCTCTTTCCTTAAGCCATGACTGACTGACTTTCCACCTTGTGACCACTAAACCAAATCTATTATCACATCTGTTTTCACATAAAACAATTCTTCAAAAAGAAAGTTCACTGTTCCATTGCAGATGCAAGAAGGAATCATAACTAGTAGTACTATAAATATCGTGGTGTATTTCTTAACTTTAATTAATGAATGGACATCCACTCTATTTGCGAGTAGGTTTCTGCACAACCTGCTCTCTCAAACACTGATCTGCACCATCTCTCAGTCATTGAGTTATATTACATGCCATCCTTTATCATCTTTGTGGTAGTAAAATTACTTTTCCTAGGTTCTAATTTCCTTCTCAAACTGTACCAACACTGTTTATATACTTTGAATAACTGTAACACTAACATATACTGTAAGATATCCCTTTACAGGTTATTTTAGAACAAGAGTGTTCATATTCACTTGGTGACTATGACCCGACCTAATTGACTATATGAAGATATTACTGCAAGTAAATGTTCTAAGGCTACAAGCATTAAATGAACGTGCTGTATCTTTTAATTTTGGATCATCAGCATGTTTATTTGTAATATCATTGAAATCCTGCTGTGTTGTTGTTTGTTTTTATAAAAACTGGGGGAAGGGGGGGGGGGGTAATTGGAGAAAATATTATTTTAAGCTTTGTATTTAAACTTGTTACCAGGTGAACAATTTTGCTCTCATTTCCATCAATTAATTCATCCACCCCGACTCCAGTATTTGGATTTTTTTTTGTAGGTGTGGAAGGGATGCTTATAATAGGCCACTGACCAGATCAGCATTTCATTTATCTGCCATTCAAGACAGATAGGAGAGTTTCAATTGTACCATTAACTAAATATCTATTATTTTAGGTTTTATTAACTTCTAGCCCACAGGCACAACTGCACCCCCCTTTTTTTAAAGATATAAACCAATACCATGATCAAAATGCAAGCCTTTACCCACATCTTTTACCTTTAGCAACATTTTGTGTATCATTAAATCTACACAAGAGTTCTGGTAGATGATCAGCTTGATTAAAAATACTAGTGGAAAAACATTTTGGAAGTAACCTTGCTTCCTGATAAGTTTTAAGTCATAACCATTACCTTCTTTCTCATACTAAGAATAGGAAAATAATCATGTAATTGATCTGCATTCACCCTCAAAGCAACTCCCACAAGTGGTTTTCCAGTTTCACTTAGATAAAACCCACAAGAAATACACTGCTTCATCATTTAGCAACAAAAAATAAAAATCGTGAAGCAACACTCAATTTATTACCATCAGATTATACATTAATAATTTATCTGACAAAACAACTACAAAGGCTTAAGTGTCTGCAAGACAATTTTTGTTAAAAGCCACCTTAAGCTTTGTATCTGGTAAGCTATTTATTTGTATGTTTTTTAGCCTTTCCGACTGATTGTTTTGATTAAGTAGACAGAATAAAGTTCTTTAATCTCAATGGGTTACACTTGATTACCAGAATATGCATCATCTGTTCCATAAAACTTATTTTAAAGTCAACCATTCCTTTAAATTCTACTAAAATCTTGGGTTTAGATATCCATCACTATTTAGAATAACATAAGCAATAGTTATTTTAACAGTTTGATATCCTAACAGTGTATCTAAGCTTTTCTGTTTTTGCAAAAATATGCAACCTCCAATCAAATCTCACTGTCTATTAGTATAACTAATATTAGGTTACTTTACTTTCAAGCATCTAAACAAATTTAAGTTTCTGCTCATAAACCAATCTCCATCGCAACTGTATGCTCTAAAAATTGCACCATGAGGATAGTCTCAATTTTCTTACCACCTAAAATGTACTTAATGACATTTTGCATTTATTTCATTAGATTATTGGTCAAACTTATGCTATCAACATCAGCATAATTCATATTATCAGCTTTCAGAAGTTCTCCTTCAAACAATAACCCAGCTTTGTGAGGCAAAAATTTATATCTTGACTTTGGTTTCTGCACCGGGATTGTTTAGATTTTCTCAGCGATAAGTTCATAGCAGTTTCATCAATAATTAAATCTTCTGCTATGCCAATATATTCCATCTATAAACAATCCAGTGGCTTTAGCCGATATTCTGAAGTCCTTTTCTATTTCTATTTGCTTTCAAAGTTTTCTGTAAGTCTTAGTTCCCAATCCAGCAATTAAAGTATTTATATCCTAAATAGAAAATTTAATTTGCAAATTACTAGAAATATTATTTGTTTTTGGTTTCCTTTTAAAAATGCTCATGGTTTTTTTTTTTTTAAAGAAACTTTACTAACATTTTCAGAACTAGCTCCAAATGAACTGTTTTGTTCAGATTATCTCTAGCCATTCTATTCGAAGAATCAATCAATCCTCTCCCACCAATAACACATTTTCTGTCAACTCCATTAGTTTTTAAAAACCCTAACCTACCTTTAAACAAGTTTAACTTGTCAAAAGCAGTCCAAGTGGTATTACTTCATTTCAAAGATTATATTTCCATCTTGATATGTAAATCAAATCAAATGATTGAAATAAAGTTTGTTAACTAGTGAATAAACTATTTTATATCCAGGTGAAACACAACATTTGAGAACTATGTCCATTAATACACAAACAACAATCGAATAGAATTGATAGGTAAAATCCACTTTATAATTAGAACAATGGCAGATTTGAGAGTATCCCTCCCTCTTAGCACTAATGTTCTAATATATCCTTTTTCATATTGTTTTACAGAATATAAGTCTCCGATTGTAAAACAAGTATGAACCTTTGGGTTCTGTGCCTTTTACTATTTTGTTCATCAAACATTTGTCATCTATTAATTTTAAACACAATTTCCAGTTGCATTTACTACTTCCAGCTTTGTTTAGATGTGAAAAGTAAACTCTCTTTCAATTAACTGTTTGGATTTGAAGGTAAAAAAAAGGGGAAACTCCTCCAAAATTTGGTTGCCTCATCACACTATATGCAATCTAAATTCTCTTAGTCTAATGAACCTTTCTGCCAACTTTTAATAATTCCTTTTCATCTAAGCTCAAGCGTAATATTTTATTCCATTTATAAATTATTACTTGGATGTAATTTATTTTGTGCAGCAGCGCTGTTGTGATAAATAGCCGAACCGTATTAAAATTGTAGCAAAGATATTCTTACTGAAGATGATGCTAAAAACTTGCCTCCTTGTTTTAATAAACCACGAAGGTTGACAGTTTTATAGTTGTCATCATTTAGTTCCATGTTAGATAATCCAAGTGAATACTTATTAGATTTTACATGTAAAGTAAATGCAAATTGATCATCTACAGAAGCCAAATAATCTACTAATATGTCAGCTATTAAAAGAGCAGGGTTAGGAATGTCTACAGGTGTCACTTCTAGACTCCGAGAGGTTTAGTTGTTTGCATTTACAATTGGCTGAAATCATTGTTTATGTGGTATTAAAATCTTGCTCACCTCAAATCCTCCAGTTTTTCCATCTCTAAACTTTGATTTTTACTTTATGAAATGGCATTTAATATAAGTCTAGCAAGTAAAGTGTCCTAAAGCACTGGTTAGTAAAACTTCAGGATATCAAAATTCATCATTATATTTATCAGATGATTTGTTTATGACTGGTTTTCTGTAAAATACTTAAATTCATTTTTAAAAAAATCAATATCTCGACTAACCAAGTCATCTCAAATAGGTTAGAGATCATTTTTAGATAATGGAAAAATAATAGTATTTGAATTAGTTCTGGGGAAAAAATAAAAGGTATCAATATTTTTATGGTTACTTCTAGTATAAGATGATTCAAGTCACACACAAGGTGAGCATAAACAAACATTTTCGTTCACTTCTGAATAACACTCATTTGGATCAGGAATATCATTTGTCTTCAAAAGTGTTCTACACCTATTTCTTGTTATTTCACATATATTCATTATTTATTAAATAATTTCCAAAAACCTTGGATCTAATAGCATACACATACAGTGGTGGCAAAAATTATAAGCAGATTTCAAGAAAAATGTTCAGATGTTTATAATTTTTTGCTAAAATGACCAATAACAGAGCATTTATATATCAGACAAAAGGGTAATTATCTGTGTTTCAGATGCTTTTAAAGCTCTAGCACAAATTTACATGAAAGATTTAATTTACAAAATGACAAAGAAGCCATACTTTCATAATGGTAAAAATTATAAGCAGATTTCGAGTAATTAAATAATTTGATATGATGGTAGGATTTTATAGGCCTAGCAATATTTATCACTTGTGTGGCTAATATACAATTATTTATTATTTTCTTAGAATGGGTAGGAAGACCAGTCTTTCTCCAACTACTCGTTCAACAAACGTTGAGCTTCGAAAGCTGAAATTTCTTTATTCCCTAATCTCCAAGGAAATCGGAAGCAGCAAAACAGCCTACAGACAGGCCTGGAATCTTTGCGAAGCCACTGGACAGTATAGCAATCATCCGCATTCCGGCCAGGCTAGAAAAACTACCCAAAGATTTGACCGGTGCATCCATAGGCTATCTGGAGCCGATCACATGAAGACAGCCATGGACATCCGTAGGGAAATTCATCAGTGGAAAGATGGGAGGACCAGTGTGTGGACTGTCAAGAACCGACTGCATGAGTTTGGACTGAATAGGAGGGGCGCCAAGCCGTTCAATTTGTGTGGTTCTGACGGTGTGCAATATGCCTGATGCAGAATCAGTGAGGCTGTTTCTCTGGACATGGGAGCAGTCTGATTTGAAAAATCAGGGAAACTTTGAACAGCAACAAATATTTGCACCTCTTGAGAAATGTCCTCAAACCATATGCTGATGAGAATTTGCCCTTGACTTGGATCTTCCAGCAGGACAAAGTGCCTATTCACACTTCGAATATTGTTAAGCATTGGTTCCAAACTGCGAAAATATCTCTTCTTGAATGCCCTCCTCAATCTCAAGATTTAAATCCAAGAGAGAACATGTGGCATACACCAGGCAGAGGGATTAGAGCTTCAAAGCAAGCGAAGTTGAGCGAGTTGTATGAAAATATCAAAGAATTATGGAGTAAAATTATGGTTGACTATTGCAACAATGCCCACTTGCTACCGTGCAGCGATCAGTAGTTTTGGTATCTTACCAAATAATAGAATGTATTTAATGATTTGGTTGTCAAGAAAGTGCTTTATTTTGCAAATATACATTGTCTAGAACAAATCATGAAATGGCTTATAATTTTTGCCACCACTGTAAGTAGAGTAGTTTTGCCACATCTACTTTTTCCTATAATAAAATCCACGTATGTTATTAGGTAACAAAAAATTATAACCTTTATCATTTTTATTTTAAGAAGAGAGAGTCAGATTTGTGAGAAGAAGAATAATTTTATCTCAGATCACTGGTTTACCTTTAGCTAGATATTCTCGAGAGAAATGTTTATCAGAATGTAACTACTGTAGTCCGGCACCACAGTTAGATTTAAGATTAATTCCATCGATAATTTATTAAAACACTGAAGAACCTATTGGTACAGTTTTTTTAAGCATGTCTACTAACATGATGTAAGATAATAGAAAAAGCTTATATAAATTTAATTCATGACCCTAATTGATAGCATTTGAGTTAAAACTGCTGTTGGACGTTCCACAAAAGGTGATATGGTGTCTGGTTCCAATAAAAAATAAAGCAGAAATACGTGAACACACCAACCTTGTACTAGCTAAAGACCCTGATGGGAACAATTACTTGAGAAGACGGGTTTATTTATTCAATAGATGATATCTGGTCGGTATATTTAGTTGATGCGGAATAAAGATTATAAATATATGTTTAATGTAAAAGATGCATTTTCTGAATATGCATGGAATGTTCCTTTAAAAGATAAAACTGGAAAATCATTAATAGAGTCATTTAAACTTTTATTGAAGCAGCCTAGTAGAAAAACTAAATTAATTATGGACTGATACAGGAAGTGATTTTATTAACAGAATTTTAATATTCATATAATGAAGGCAAAGCAGTTGAAGATGAGATTTTATAAACCCCTAAAAAAGTAGTGTGGAAAAAGTTTACAGAAAATAAAAGGAATTGGAAAAGCATTTTAGATAATGAATGGGTGAGCAAACAACAAAACAAGGGATAAAAGGTTAAATAAATAAAGAAACACTGAGTTAAAGCTAATGGTAAGAAATATTTTAAAATAATAATGATTAATAACATTGTTTCTTGGACATGTAATTCCTGTTTATTTAATAATAAATAATCTAATTTATAAAAACCAAACATGTCTCATTTAATATGTAACTTTACTGAGATTAATTGTATTATTGTTTTTCAGATTTAGTTGTGTTCATTTATCTGCTCTTTGTTATATAAGTTAATATATATAATTTTGTAGTTTTAAATTCAGATTTTTTTCATACAAGATAAATTGTACTAAATTTATTTTCCCTGCTTACTCATTTGTCATATTTTCTATAACTATATATATATATATTTTTTTTTCCAGAGAGATAATTTACAAAATATGCAGTGTCATATGCTTTGTATATATCTTGCCTTTGATTCCTTAACATAATATCACACAATCTAAAAATAATTGTCAGACTTTTGTATTTTGAGTTAGTATTTACAAGAAAACTACATTTTCATCAATAATATCTATAATGTAGAATTGAATAGTTTTATTACCATATGCTTTATATCATTGTCCAAACTTGTACAACTAAGAAAACAATTGTTTTACCATAAACAGAATTATTCATTGACTTAAAATTTTTTTTTCAGAGTCATTTGTAGATTTAGATCTCATATTGGGTTGCAACCAAATGGATTTATAGCTCTACATTTTTGTTATCTTAGTATCTAGAGACAAATAAAGTTGAAGATTTCTATAATTTACAATGTAATTCCTTTATATCATTACATTTTGTGTGGTACGATAGAGATTACACCTGCCTTGTTCTATCAATAACAACATATAATCTGCTGCTAGATTAATTTTATTTTAGTTATCTTTAAACAAGCATTCCAGGCTTGAGGAGAAGCTGGAAAGAATTGGCATTGATTTAATTTATAAGCCTTTTGACATGTTTCAAATACATCAACTAAAAGAAAGCATTGGATTTAAGATAGATGTCACTACTCAAAATCAGTCTGACAAGCGCTTCTTTCTTTGATAATTCACTAGCAACTACATCATACTTTCCCTATACTCTTATTGGAAACTTTAGAAAGGCACTTTCTAAAAGTTTCATCAGTTGTATGCATAACTGTTTGTTTTTTTAAAATGAAAATAAAATATACTTTTCAGATGTTTGTGATATGATAGAGATATCTCTAAGTAGATAAATGTAACTAGTGTGTGATTGGGGGTGTCTAAAGCTTAAGTTATATTCGTTATATATGGCACCTTTAAATTGGAGTGACAATGGCATCTGCCTCTTTTATCTTTGATCATGAAAGTTTTTTTCTTATTTGCCAAAATCTTCTTTTTGGATTTTTTTCAAAAGTAAATATGCATTAGATGTTCTTTTTAAATATTTTATAGAGAGTTTAGCAGTGGTATCCTTTCTACTTTAATTTTAATTCTAAAGGAACAGGTTATATTTCGCATAATCAGACACAGTATAATAATAAAACAATTGAACCCGACTTTTATAATATTTTATATTTTTCTGCCCAGTTTTTGAATTAAGGTTTATTAATATTGATTCTCTCTCATTGCTATGATTTGTATTACAATAAGACTTTATTAAATTTGATCTCTGTGTGTAATAAACAGATCTGCATGTTCTCTCTCATCATTTGTGCAGTACAACTTTATTGTTATCTTGATCAAATACACCCATCTTAACTGAGATGTTGACGCTTTCAACTTTATTTACTACAACAGGCTAGGTAATGTCTGCCACATTTAGTTCAGATTTTGATTTTTACCCAATATGGGTGACTTTTATTATCAACTAGGTGGAGATGTGCAAGTTACACTAGAGAAAATGTGTTAGATTCTTTATCTTTTTTTCAAAAGTTGATTAATACTGTTTGCGATAACATTTTAAGTGGATTGTGTCTTATCTATTATTACAACAAGCTCTGTAGTCTTTTCATGCGTCTACTTTATTGATTTGAACATTGTGCTGTCTACATTATAAGCTAAGTGATTTCTGTAAAATATGCATTCCCTTCTCTCTCATAATTTTTTTTGTTATGATCTGTTAATCAAAACAATCATCTTGGGCAGTTTTATAACTTTCATATTTCTCTACAATTTACCTTCATCATGTCCTTTTTGTCATAAGGCTAATTGTATGACAACTATTTATTAAATGAGTTGTGTGTTTGTTCTTCTCATCTTAAAATATTTAAAATGTGCGTTCTGTCTATTAATAGTTTCATCAAATTCTTTGTCGTGTTTAAGTGTTACTCTACTTAAATAATCAATATGAAAGTTCATTTCTGTGCAATATCTGTTGGTAAATTCAATGCTACTACTTTTTTAAACAGCTGTGAACTATGAATAGAAGTGGGATTAAAATAGAGGCTTATTAACTTCACAATAAAAAGCAAATTTTAATTTTCTACTTATAGCCAGACAAAGCATTCTAGTAATTAATGTATAAACACTTGTCATTCTGAGTGCACTCACTATAACAGGATAAAGGCCATGTCTTTGTATACTGCTTAATGTAAATAATGTTGGAAATTTAAAACTTGTTATGAGGTGGCGAGATTACTTTGTATGCAAATGAAGAAACATTGATTGTAGCTTGAAGTTTGGCTGCCATACTGGTTTTGGGTCTGTATTTATTATGAATCATCAAGGACACCTACAAATCTTGACTGTTGAACATGATAAATATTCCAAAACATTGTACCTCTATGTCAGTTGTTGCATTTCAATAGTGTCAAATTTGTTTTGAAGGCAGGAATGGAAAAAAAAAAACAGGCAGTGAATTTTGCATTTGTTTTAAAAACTAGTGTAATTTTAGATTTTAAATTCCACAGCAGATGAATTAAGAAAGGTTGGCATGGGAGGATGGTACAGTAGGTCTTTAGAAGAAATACATTTTATAGAGACAAAATGGATTTTAAAAAAAGTAATCTGATCTATTGTTTAAAATGCTAACACTTTGTCACCCTTGCAGTGCCAGTGAGCCGTTACAATCACCCATATACACACAACTGGAAACAGAAGGAATTGCATCCCTAGGACAGTCGTGTGTTGATATAGTACACTATACTATGGCTCCTTCCTGGGAAGGAAATACTGCTAGACAAGCATATAGGAAGCAAAGTCTAGCTCATGAAGGCTACTCCATGGAGGACTGAGGAGAGATGGAGTCAAGATAGAAAGTTCATACACTACTTTGGAACTTGTTCTATTGGCTCATTTATCATGTTAGAGATCTCGTACTTACAGCTAGGCCATTCGCAAGTGTTGACTTCTTTTTTTTAAGTGGTCTCAGTGGATACGTTTCCTCTCCTCAGCAAAGTTTCAAATGTTTGGAGGCAGGGCAGATCAACACCAGTCAAAAGTGTACTGACTGCCGACACATACAGGCAGGTTCTCATCTTCCAACATGACAACCACCACATTAAAGTCACCTTGGCCAGCGCAAGATCCTGATCTGAATATCATTGAGGTTATATGACTACTGGGAAAGTAATACAGGAGAATGATTGAGTGTTGAATATTGTTTCAAATTTCCTGTAGCAGAAAGCAAAGAGCTCTCATATCAGATACATTGTACAGCATATTTTCTGTATGAATTATGTCTTTCAGTTCCAACTGCTCATTATTTGTCCATATTATATGTTTCCATAATTGAATTACGTCATACCAAATTAACTACATTTATTATGAATCTGCTTACAGGGCAAGTAATCCATTGTTTGATGACTTACGTGGAGTTTATAGACATTTGTGCAGTACAATCACATTCCTACTCCTAATGTGATGTCAAAGAAGCCAATGGGGAGTGTTATTTAATCACTACATGAGATTAGAAAAGACAAAATACAGGATTCATCCATCACTTTTGTCCAGCTGTTGAATGTTATAGTCAGAAAAGGGGACAGGAATCTAAAGCATTGATTTTAGATAATGCCCTTGATTACCCTGAAAACCTAGAGACTGTATCAACATCCATACCAGTTGATATTGTCTTTCTTCCTAAAACCCATGGATCAAGGGATCACTGTGACCTTTAAAGCATATTATCGAGGCCTGTGATGAACAGCAGCAGACAGATTTTTGGAAATCTTATAACACAATGAAAGTGATTGATAACATCAGAGACTTTGCTGGCTTTGAGACCAAGATTCTAGCAGTCAATGAAGTAGACGACAATCTGCAAGAGCTTCTCGACTACGAGGAGTTACCTAACAACATAACAGGAACAGCCAATGAGAGATGAACAAGACTCAGTTGCTGATGAGATGCTAATTTCTGTCTGAAAATATTGCAAAGATTATGGATGCAATGGAGGCCTTCTCAAATAATGACTGGGAATGCAGCAGTGCTATCATGAGGTTCTAAGCAAGAAAGTCAACACTTGGATGCGTTCATCAAAAAGTCGTCCTCTGTTCAGCAACTACAAGAACCAGAGCCAGGTCCATCAAACCAGGATCCTAGCAGCACTCATCCACCATGGCCAAAGCAAAGGTTGGCAACTGTAATAAACATGGTGATGCAAGCTCCGGCAAGTCACTGGTGAGCGTATTTTTTTTTTGTACAGCATGCAAAATACAAAATAACGAAAGACTGAAACCTAACCCCATTTGCCTCATGTTTAAACTACCTCTGTCACCGAAGTTTCCATGAACAGATGTATGCCTGTATTGGGTTTGACTCAATGCCAAGCAAGCACATACATGCATGTGTGACAGATTAAGATGTTGTGTTGCACACCAGTCACACAATGGAGACAACCATGAAGAGGAAGCATAGTGCCACAGTTATCTGCTAGCATGAGGATCTCAGCATTTCTATTAGGAATTTCCTGACGAAGTTAGAACTTTTTTAAGATGTGGGAGAAGACCTCAATCAGGAATTTTTAGTGAGATTCATAGTCACCATTTGAAGATAGCTTTCCTAATGCATGCAAAATACTACAGACCACATAGACAAACAGCTTATGAATCCCAAATACTTCTGTAGTCCAGTGGTTTACCTGCAGGGACTTGCATGATTTTCTTCCACATTTACGGCACAAGATTGCCAAGACTTCAGTAGAAAAAATAAACAAAACTTGAACCCATCTAATTTGGCAATTACACATCTAAAAATTTTGCATATGATTTTCAGTGTTTAGCAGCTTTGGTAGGGGATTAGTTATGACAATGGAAAGATTCACAAGAAAAAGAGAGCTTACTAACCGCATAGTAATGTAACAAGTCTTAGAACAGTAACCATGGCAGCCAGTCAATCTGATTTCTTACCTGCAATGACTCACCACACACTCATTGCTGCAGTATTCGCTGTCCCACCCAGGGCTATCGATGGCATGGTTGTTGCAGCCATTCCGCACACAAGTTCCCATTTCAGTAATGTAAGTTCTGCTCGGTATTCCCTTAAACAAAATTCATTCATATTCAGTTATGCAAACCAAGAAGTGACAAATTATTTTGTCATATTCGTGTGTATGTGGAGGTTCAAAAGAAAAATCTGAAACACCCGATCAAGGGTAAACTTAGTCAGCCAAAGAGGAGATGTGGGAAATCTTCAAATATACATTAGGTAAAGAAAGTAGAAATAATAAATAAATGGGCCTCATACCTTCAACCACTGATTTTCACAGCACTAGAATTCTAATGAAAGATCTACATTTGCTTTACATACTGTTGTGCACACAACTTCTTATCATGGCCCCCCCAGCTCAGTGACGTTCCTTACAAACTTGCACTTAAGTATGCTACATATGATTTTGATAACAGACATTGACCCATTCAGTTCCCTTGAATGATGGAAGCAGCAAAACGTCTAATTTTTTTTCAGAGTTTTTCTGAGTGTAAATACTGTGTAATAGGAAGATAGTTACCTGAGAAATTACAGGTCGCTGTAAGTTGTCATGTATGGTCTGAATCACTGGGACTCTTGACACCATGTTGGACTGGATTGGACTGGAGTAGGCAATGGATGGATGCTGTGAATCAGCAGTGACAAGGGTCATCTGTGTGGAGCTTCCAACTGAGCTGGTCATTCCAGACATGCTAGGAACAACCATGCTTTTAGTGCCCATCTCCAGTTGGGCCTTTTCAGATATTGCACTTGGTTCATCAAATGGCGTCTGGAAATTTCAAAGATTTAAAATGAATAGATAAAACAACTAGCACACTGCTTTGTCAAGCTTCCCAAGAAATGATTTTTTAACCAGTTGATCACTGGTAATAGATGTACAGTGACGTGAATTCTTATATTATGTATGTATATATATATTTCTCAAATGGTCATTATCTTGAGGATTTATCTCCCCTTGTATTCTCCTGCTAATTTCTGCAATGGTGGAATGAATGATAGAACAAAAGAGGAAATTTTCGGCTGAAAGATTGATTGAGATCATAATTACCAAATATCAATTAAAGTAGTCAGCAGGACAAGTCAATATTAGCAGGGTGGGCGGGTTGTTTGGTTTTAAAATAATCCATTGAAACATTTTGAGAGTATCTACGGCATAGTTCAGGAGGTACAGTATAACAGTGCATAGTTCATTGTCAATTGCAAATAAAAATGAAACAGCATTTTGTGAGTAGCCCTAATGCTCCAAACGAGCATATGTAGGGTACTCCTACACAATTTCCCTCCATCAGTAAGTCAGATTGTTAATGGATAAAGATTTACAAACAAAAACATATTTCAACCCAAGCACCCAATAAATCTGTTTAGACCAGTTGGCAAAATTTAAATATCTAGAACACGAGCTGAGCTTGTTTTCTTATTGAATTATTTGGCTAATGAAACCAAGCTGGATACGATTATGGAGATTCTATTTCAGCCAGGTTTCATTTGAATGTTCATTAAAAATTATCAAATGGAATTTATTTACATGGTATTGCAGCATTAAATCAAAAATTTTAAGCTTCATTTTACATCTCATTTGAAAACTGGTGCTGGTATTTTAACAAACAAAAATACACATTAACAGCGTGTTTGGTAAAGATTCAGTGTTATAATTTCCTGTACAAATCTCCAGAGGGCATTCTGTAAAAGCTACAATGATTTCATGAATAAACTAAATACGGACAACCATTTGTGCAACAATACTGAGGTTAGCTACCAGTTATTATAAAATATCCTCTTGATAATTATAAAACACCACTCAGTAATTAAAAGATAATCTCGATAAAGAATTTCATTTGAAATCATTTAAAAAAAAATTTACCTGTGAAACTAAACTTGCTTTGTAGGCGGCTAGCTGTTTCAAATATTCTTTCTTCGCTGCTTCAGTTTTCTTCTTGTACACCTGCATATATATATTTTTTTTAAAGGTAGAAAGCAAAGATGCGGGCAACCACTGCAAACACTGGCTCAATCAGATCCAATCTCAGTTCTAGAAGCAAGAAGTCTAAGCACAACATTCAGTCTTTATGGATTTAGAATACTCATCTCTTCCTAAATCTGACAAGATTCAAACGTTACCAGCCAGATACTCACCCATAAAAACCAGTCTTTGACATTTTAAAAACATGATTATGTTGTCATCATATTTAATAATTGGTATGCATTCTCTTAAAACCAAACAAAAAAAAATGGCACTCATCTTAACTCTTATTAAAAGTATAAAATCTTCAAACTAAATTTAACATGAGCCTTTAAATTTTCCCATTTTTTTTTTTTAACCAAGGCTTTGATTATTAATGATTTTTTTTAACATTAAAATCCTTATTGATTTTCTTGTTTTGAAAGACTGGTAATGCCACCAATGAAACAATGCTGTGTCTAGGGTTTTCCTACAAAATCAAATTAGCTGGCAATGGTATCAGTGTGAACCTGGAATGGAAAACTGTCATTGCTGCACCATCTGTTGACTCACCAGTCCACAATTATACCGGCTGTCAGCTGTAACACCAAACCATACAATTCCAGGCTTTAGTTGACCAGCCTTCATGTAAGGCAAACACCAGCTGCTGTGTCGATCATGTAAACAAATATAATTCCTCCCTCCCTCCCCTCCAAACGAGACATTAGTTCCCAGATCATGCAAATAACAAGCTTTTGTCTGGTACAAAGCCATCTATTGGCCTCGCAACACATCAAAAAGCATCTACTTCCCTGGCACTCGATTAGCCTGCTAAGCTAATTCACATCGCAATGCATTCTCAAGATGCCAGAAAAAATTTAAACACAATAAATACATTACATTTTCCTCATTACATTGTTATTTTAGACCCCTATTTCATCAACAACTTGGATGTGCAATACAGGTGTGAAGATAATATTTAAAAAAAAGAATGACCAGAAATCAAATTACCAGTTGACAATTTTAAACTGATCAGAATGATTTCAAGGCTTGGTGGCAAAAAATGGTTTTTAATTAACGTAATTAGAAATACATCCAACGATGTGCCAATGAACAAACCACACTGATAGACAAACTAAACCAAAATAGTCCCCTGTCACTTTATCACAGCTATGGGGTTTTTTCTGCAATTCCTGGTAGCATCACTTATTACACACTGGGGAAGGCAACAGACTGCATAGTAATAGCAGCAGTCACATCTGCGAATCAGTACTCCACAGACAAATGAGCCAGTTTGAATATTTCATTCATCTGTCTACAACATGTGCACTGATGCATGTATATCACTAGGTCATCAAGACAACTCGAATTCCAAAATAATATGTAAATATCAGACAGAATCATTTAAGATGACACAATTTTCTCATCAGTCAACAAAATAGATGGCTGGATATATTCTCTAATCCAATACGCAACTGCTGTAGAATGCATAAATCCTCAAAGGTTGTTGCTGTGACAGAAATTATATTGCAAAAGCAATCTGCTTATATCAAGTCTGAAGCCAGGCTCTAGCTTAGTCCAAGTTGGCAGATTGGCAATTCATTAATAAAACAAAGCATTCCAAGAGGAAGTGGTCTGTGAATTACAGGGAAGAAAAAAAAAAACAACAACAACACTACAAATTTTAACCTGAAAGGACATTTTAGTAGTTAGCATATTAGGTTTTCCTTTGTTGAGATAGAGAGAATGGGCAACCATTGAGTTAACAGCATACGGGATAGTGTGTTCCATTAATAGAATCATTCTGCACATGTAAAGCAATCAATAGCATCAGCATTAATGTAACAATTAGCGCAAAGTTAACAGACACCCTTTCCTGCTCATTCTGGAGAAATTCTTGCAAGCAGCGAATACTGTAATTTCACTTGACCACCCTCTTGTATTTACTATATCTTTTAACCGAGATAGCTCCCTTTTATTAAATGATTTTTAGCATCTGAGTCTGTCAAGGATGAGATGGCAGCTGAGGAGACCATGTCACCCTATGCTTTAAAGATACATGAGGGAGAGGAATTAGGGAGATCAAATTGAATCTCAATGTATTGAAATTTTTTCTAATAAAAATAAGATCAACTATTAAAAGGCTTTCTTTTCTCGATCTAATCCCCACCATTTTTTTCTTCTTTCTTGAAAAGCATTTTTTAGACAAAGAAAATACCATTCAAGCCTTTTTTTGTTTTTCTTTTTATAGGCATTTTGTTTAAAGATGAGTTTACAAAAGTACACAACTCTGTGTATCAAAGCTCTGAGGAGGTGCTATGAGTTAAGTTGGCAAATTGAAGGGAGGGATGGATGGAACCCACCATGTCCAGTGGATATAGTCTAACTGGTCCCCAGGACAAACATTTAAGTAAACTGCTTGAAGGCTAAGTCAGTCAAAGGAACCCTTAAATGGCTGATGCTATTATGCTTTTCATATTTCATGTATCAAAATTGCTTGTTTGTATAATAAGTATTCGTGCATTAATTTTTTCTTGTAGCTGCATAAATAAACTGCAGCTGGCAATCCTACTGATTTGTCCTGTAGGCATCATCAGGTCTATAAATACAGTGAGAAGCAACAGGCCATACTGGGAGACTACACTGCACCAGTGAGAGAGAGACACACACACAGTCTCAGCTGCTACCACTGCACAAGCTTCATCCAATGGCCCTGCCCTGTTCATGGTAAGGAATGTTATTAAAAAAAACTAACATTTTAGCTGCTCAAAATACTGAAACATGACACAGTAAAGTGCTCTAATACTTACACATATCATCTTTTAACATAAGACTGTACACTTACCAATCTGTCAAATTTTAAACCTTTTTTTCTCTTTTTTTAATGTTAACTAGATACTTATAAAATTAATGATTTATTAAGCAGAGGATTTGCCAACATAATAAATCCTTGTACTCACACTCTTGTGTTCAGGGTCAAGTCCATCCCACATAGAAGCAACAATTTTTGAAACTTCTCCAAAACTTGCATTTGGATTTTGACCTTTAATGGCTGCTTGGGTATCTCGAAAAAACAGTGCATATGCTGACACAGGTCTGAAGGCAAGAGAGAGAGAAAGTGTTTTAAATACCTTCTTTTTTTTTTAAATAAGTAAAAGTTATTCTCAAACTATAATCATCCAAAAACCCAGAGATCTGTTAGCTGATCTCAAAAAAGAGAAAAACATTGGGTTAATTCATTCACTGTTCGACATACACATGATCAGGTCATAACTGGTTACCAAATATGTAAGGCATTGCACTGTCAGGTTGTTTTTTTTTAAAAATACACCTCATTTATTCATCTGTGACTACACATTTCTTAAATATTTTTTGTATTTAAATTAATCAGCAAAGGTGTTTTAGTAAACCCCTTTTTTCACTGTTTTTGTGACAATCTCAGCACAGTTTTATAAATCCAAATGTCAAAAGGGATGGGAGTCATAGGATCTGATGCTGTTAAGGTGGAACATTTTGTTTAGGGAGAAAAATATTACAATTTAAGAAATTGCATTTTTGATGTTATAGAAATAGTGGTGGGTTATGCTATGATGTTGCATCAGGACAAAAAAATCAAAATACTTGTAAAAATCTATATTAGAAGAATGGGGAGAGGAGAAGTAACTGCCATTAAATCTACTCACATTTTTCTAAATATTGCCATTTCCAAGGTAACCAGGTTAATGACAATTGGATGATATAGGAATCACATCACTAAAGTTATTTGTTTGAATGTAAGGTCAAGTAGAAACAATTATTTATATATCTGACCCAGAATACCATTAAGAAAATTTACAATATTCTTGATTTTAATTACATTTTTTTTTTTTAATTATTGAAAAAAGCAAGAACTTTTTAATGAGCAGACAACTCAAAAGTAGTTCGTGGACATGCCATACAATTCAAAAATACTAATGTAGAATTCTTGTATCCTGCAGCAGTGGAACCAGACCATCTAAAAGCAAAAGTAATTAACTCACTTTTGTGGCTCATTGGGGTCTTTCTTTTTCTTCTTTTTTGGTGTCTTCTGTTTCTTGATGACATCCACTGTATTGTTTTCTATGACAACTGCGGCTCTCTTCAGACTGGCCAGCTGAAGGTAAAAGATTAGAAGACAAAGTGTGAAGCAAATGGCCATACATTATTTCTTTATCTTTGCATGAATACTGTTCAATTCACACTGATATCTAATAATCACAATGCAAAGCACACATTCATATTTTAAATGTCAGTCTAACGTTTTGAATAGACCAGTTTTATGTTAAAGGATCATAGCAGATTATTTAAGAAATCATTCTACTTGTGTCGTTACTTCACAGACACCACTGCCAGCTTCTGTCGTTGAACTCTGGTACATTTTCTTTTTAATCTTTTAAAAATGTCAAGACCCATAATGCAACTGCCAATGTAAAACAGTTGTTTTTAGTCTTCTTGACAGGAGAGCTACAGCAATACATATTTGAAAAGTATGAAAGGTACTAAACTGAAATTATTTACATTTTAAATTTGTTATTATTTTTTTTTAAGTGGTTTTAGTTGGAGAAAAATGTTATATGCATAAAATATTTCATGAATTGCACAGGTAAACACCTATTTGTATATTATACTGATGGCATAAACAACCTACAGCATTTTCAGTCTGAAGAACAAAGAATTACACAATTTTAAAAAGTGTGAAAATTTGACTTTAAAAGTTTCATTAAATGGATTCTCTCTCTCTCTCTCTCTCCAACACAAAAAGGACTACCAAAAAAAATAAAAAAATGTTAAATGATGTATAATATGCCTATTCATTCAACTTCTTGGTGTAGTGAATTACAACACTAAACGGTTACCATAGAGAGCTCAATCTATCCACTTTGATGAATGAAATATTTAAAGAATTTTTTTTAAAACAATAATAAGTAAACCAAAAAAAAGTTGTAGATCCAGAAATTTCTTTTTCCTTTTTTTTCTTAATTGTTGTATTGCTTTCCACTTAGTCATTTTAGAAACTATCTACCAAACGGAGATACTTCATGTAATATAATGGGAATTTTTCTTTCATGGAGATCAGAACAAACATAATGTAATGTTTGCCATTCGACTCAGTTCTCCCAGTTGAGAACGATCCCTATTTTTCCTGTCAACCTATTTCTTTTAGGGGAGAGGGGGGCACAATGACTTAATTTCTTCTTCTTCTTGTCAGAGCTTATCTTTATTTACCACCCATCAGGAATGTTATATTATGTTCAGCACATACCTATCAGACTGTCGGGCAGATTTTATTACAGCCAACATCAATTTCCAGATAATTAAAGTTTACCGAAATACCAGCTGTCATCTCAAGAGATCAATTCTAAAGCAAAAGATTGTAAGCTTTGTTTCACTGCTGTCTGCGTAAATCAAAATGCTGCCCTAAACTCGTGATCGGATGAGCTGATTTCCCAGATGATGATCTTGGATAATAAACGGTTGGTGCGTCAGAGAAAATTGCAAACAAAGAATCCTCAGATTTCATATCGAATGTCTCTGATCACTGTTTCAGAAAAAAAAAAAAAAAGTTTCTTGCCAAATAACGTGGTTAAATAACAGCATTGGCTAATCGCTAATTGTTTAAAATTAATTGGAGCTTTCGTTCAAATCATCAGGGTTATCTTAAAATATCTGATTGTCTGCATCACTAATATGACATGACTTAACAAGTTATTTAACACACACAGAGACAAACAATTTCATGCCCAGATAATATAATGAGAAACCTTGGAATATAAAACAGAGCAATGGAACCAAAAGGCCACTCAGTAGCAAAATAAACTAGAAATATAGCCTTATCAGAGGAAATTTCCACCAAAAATTGTTTGAGATCAGAATTTTGGACGAAACTAGACGTTATGGAATTGTTGATTACCATATACCTTAAAGATGAACTTAATGATGAGAATTTATCCCTATACTATTTCTTTAATTGCTCTCTCTTGCTACACTGCCCTTTTATTCTAACCCTACTAACAGACAGACATATTACTATGTTTGGACTGTACTTTTTTTTCTTTGTTAAGGTTTGTTTAATATCCAAAAATTTTCTATTATTCTTCTAACCCACTACCATTCAAACCTCTATTACTTAGCAATGGTTGGACCATAGGAGCTATGGTCTTCCTCATTAACATAAACCTTTGTAAAGACAAATCCATATATCATTCCAACCCCAAGTGTTCTGCAATAAAAGTTGCTGATTAAGTACATAGCCAGTCAACACAATTGCTAACTAGTGCATCCAGGTGGTACAAGGTAAAAATCGGCCTGGTACACACGAGGAAGAGTTGAGGCGTCTGTTTATAAGTGGTTTTTAGATTTTATAGTTGAAGTTTTCTAGTAATTGAAAACACTTAAAAACATGCCAAACAGTTTCCAGCATCATTGTTTTTTTTCTTCTTTTTTGCTGTTACTTTTTTCCTTTCAAGTCCCAGACCAGCATAGCATTTATAAGCCAGTCTCCGATCAGACCAACATTTCTTTGGTTTTACATTTCCTAATCAGGTTAATCGTCCCCAGGACCCTGTTTACCTAAAACAAATTACTCCAGCAGCAAGACTTTATTGATCATTTTCTCCACTACATCATCTTTCTGAATCAACATTCATCCAACTTAGCTTCTCCCATAAATCAATGCTAACAGTTCCGTTGTCTATTTGGATGGCTTCACAATTTTCATTGCTGATCTCCATCTTCCATTTCAATGAGCATTCTAATAATGTATTTAGATTCATCTGACAATTATCTCCATAGTTTTCACTATTATTAACTTCTGCATAAATATGAAAATGGCATCTGGATCATTTAGAGAAAGAAAAAAAACACACACACACACAGCCTCCGGTCTTTGAATCAGGAATTTTGAAACAACTGAAGAATTTATACCACCCGGGGGCCAAAAAAATCTATTTAAATTTTATCACAAATAAAAAAAAATATCAATGGTTTCAGTCAGGCTTCAGAAGGTAAACAAGAAATGTCTTTAAAAAAAAAAAAAATCAATTTGTCCATTACAAAGGATCTTTCAGATTGCTGTGATCAGCACGTAAGCTTTACCTATGTTCACTATCATGGCTGCCTAAGAACGACAGAACGCTCAGCAATGCACCAAGAATAAACAGCTCAGAAAATTAGTTACATTTAAAACTGCTAGCAATGTTCTTTGTTGCTTTTTTTTTTTTTTTTCAAAATCACTTTATATTTATCCCCTGCTGTTAAAAATGAAAACTAGGATAATGAAGATGGCAAGGAAAAAGATATTGCAAATCCTAAAAGATTTCATAGACAACAAAAACAATGAAGTAAATTGGAATTATTTAATTCAAATACATGTATAAACATAAAGATAGATGAAAATTACTATACTATCTATGAATACATCTCAGACCTGAAGCCTTGTGTATAAACTGTGGTGTCATCTTGCCTCCTTGGAACCTTCTATATAATCTGTGATGTCTTCTACCCCCATCTAGGTACACTTCTTACATACATGAACATAGTATAAGCTGTGATGTCTTTTGTGATAACTAAATTAAAATATCCAAAGCAGCTAAAACTGAGGATTACAATGCTTGAAGTGTAACAAAAGATCAAAACCAGATGGGATCACAAATGGAATGATTCTACTCTTGCCAAAAGCATGGAAGAAACTGGTACTTCAGATTTTCAACAGATTATGGTATGAACGTAAGACATCCGATGTTCAGAGAAAAGCCGCTATTATTTCAATTCTCAAAAAAGAAAAGTCTGCGAACAAAGCAAATAGCTATAGACCAATTTTCCTCACAAGCTGTTTGGCTAAACTAATGGATGAGTTGTATGACAAAGGTTTGACAAAGTGCGCAAAATTTCAGAATACCCTCATACCAGTACAGGCAGAATTCAGACGGGCGAGAAATATATTAGCACCATTCATAGATCTACAATCAGCATATGACAAAATATGGAAGCTTGGCTTCTTTCATCAACTCATTAAATTATCAGTACCAATGTGAACAATCAAATTGATTAAATCTTTCGTTTTTGACAGGTTACAATGTTGATGACTACACCTCACTACATCCTATCTTATATGAGGGTCTACTGCAGGAAACTGTCTTGAGCCCTGCCCTGTTTAACATTTATATCAGTAGTATCATAGCTCATACAGAACGTTGATGAGGATTTACATGCTGATGATAATTTTAATTTGGGCCTCAAACTTAAAAAAAATGTTTTCAGCAGAAAGGAAGATAAATGGACACTGCTGCAGTGTGGGCTAGATTATGGAAAATCACCTTAAATACAGAGAAGACTAGGACAACACCCTTTTCAATCAACAATTAAAGAAAAAAAACAACAGACACCTTTCATCAACATGTTACTTCATCACGATAAGACACCTTGATACTAAGGTGTTATGCTAGACACTCAACTTAGGAATGGAAAAAACGATAAGGGTGTGTTGCAGAATAAATCAGAAAGAAAATGAAGATGCCTTGAGTTGCAAGCACTTCTTCAAGTGCTGACAGTAGATGCTTTTATACACTTTCCCAGGATGGAAAACAGCAGTGAAGTATGGGATAGCTCATCAGCATTGTTGAAAACCAAGCCAAAAGACAAAAACTGGTGCTCTACACATCTTTCATTAGCCCTTTTAAGAGAAGCTGATTTGGTTTCTGTTACATGACATCTTAAAAGCAAAGGAATTAAATTCATGGAAAAAATCTAATACCAGCATGGATCATCCAACACAATAAATTATGGAACAAAACAAAAACTTAAATTACCAACACTAAGCCAGAATTACAAACAGCTAAATGAGAAGTTTGGGATAAATGAGAGGGAGCCATTGGCTAAAGCTCAGCAGTCAGAACCATGGTTAGCACTGCAGAATATTATAGTCATTTAAAATCTTATTCCACCATGTTCTAAATCAGATACCCTCAATACTTACTCAGTTAAGTAGATGAAACATTAACTACATTACTTTAGGATTTAGTGAGGATGTAAACAGATGGAGCAGCAGATGGTTTTAAGTTTAGAAGCACAGGAGTTTAGGTAATAATACCAGATGGAAAGAGTGATGGGGGTAGATGTACTAGCCAGAGTTGTGTGTGGCAGCTACTGCAAAGACAGTCAAACTTTTAAAAGGCTTAGAATACTCGCTTTTAAATTGAGATACCTGTAAGGTAAATATTATCCCTGAGAGTAAGTTTCTTCGACAATCTCTGAAGAATGTAAGAAAACTGATCTGGAGCTGCAAGAGCAATGAATGTATAACGTGCTTGTAAAGCTATCTGAAAGCGGCTTCTAGAAAACGCTGGTCCATCGGGGCAATGAAGTAGTTGACAAAATTGCCAAAGATGTCACGAAATTACCTCAGAGTCAAGCTGGTATGGTACTGACTTCTCAAAATATGAGAACATGTCAACCAAAAAGTAAGGAACTATATTATACTATGTAGATTTGTAATCTGAAAACTACACGTTCATTGATTTAAAGAAATTAAAATTAATGTGCGAAAAGATTTTCAAAGTTACCCAGGAATCTTCAGTACAGATTAGCCGACTATGTACTGGTCACTCCCTCTAAATGACCACTCTCACAAAATAGGAATTGCCACTCCAAAAGACACGCCAACTGCAACATAGCTAAAACTGTCAAACACCATCACAAACCAATAATACATTTCCAAAGGCTGAATCACCATCTCTCAGGAAAACCATGAGTGTGGTAAATACCATATTTTTAGGGTTATAAGTCGAATCGTTCGATTTTCATGTTTTCCAAGCCTTCATTCACATATAAGTTGATGTGGAGTATAAGCTGATAGCATAATCGTACTTTTGTACAGTAATAGTGGTATAAAATGTGTCAGGGTTATAAAATGGCGGTGGTGGATAGCATCAAAGCTAGAGATTTTGGGAAGGAAAGAGTTTTAGGCAAAGGAAAAAGAATGAAGGCAAAATAAAGAAGCTTAAATCCATATGGAACAGTTTGATGTGATTTTTTTCTATCAAATATAAAGTTGGATCATGTGTATGGTGTTACAAATTATGTAAACCCTCAGAAATAGTTCTTAGAAATTAGTGAGTATAGCAGAATAACCATTCAGACTGCATTATTTGTGTGTTCACATAGTGATACAAAAACCCTCTTTGTTTACAAATCGTCCTCAGAGTAGACCGAAGACAACGTGGGCCTCCCAGGTCAACAGAGATCTAAGGGAGGTAACTGAATCTGAGTCAACATGCACCCACACATGCGCATACAATCACGCATAAATTTCCCCATGATACTTAAGGGTCTCGTGTTCCTGGTATCGTGAGTTCATCCATATTTAAGTCGGAGTGGAGTACAAGTCGATGGTCAGGCCCTTGCAGAAAAAAGTATCGACTTATACACCAAAAAAATACAGTGTTCGGAAATGTCGGTGTGGAGACAGCAATTAAACAAGCAACCCACCCCTTTTCATGTCAACGTACAAGGCAGTTAGTTAGATAGCTTTTTTTTGTTGTTGTTGTTGTTCTTTTTTATGCTCTTCTTTCCTGCCGAAGACTTTTATAAATAGTGCTTATTTTTCTATCATGGACCCTAATAATTTTCCACCCCTCAGTCAGGCACACGCATCTTTAGATAGCATACATTATTTCCTTAGTAACATAAACCACACCACAAGTCCTACACCATGCGAATATTAATAATGCGGATGTATCACACATTAAACAAGAAAGTTCTGTAAACGCTATTATGCGCCCAGGATATTTTCTTATCTAGCGACAGTTTATCTGAAAGTTTACCGAAGATCTATCAGAGGATAAGACTATTACGCCCCTGAAAGTTTAACACAGATTCTAAAAATAATTTTAAATTGATGCCTAAGAGGAGAAAAAAAACCTGTTTATTATTTTGAACGCTTCTGTAAAATGTGCCTAGATCGGCGGCAATAATCCATTATGGAGGGGGGGGTAAATAACTAAACAACAACAAATAAGGATAGCGTCTATCGGAAACACCAAGTAGTTACAGATCAACAAAGGGAGATAATTTAAAAAAACAGAGATGGTCTATTCTGTATTTTTTTTTTAAAAAAAGAAAGTATTTTATCTTTAAAATTTCAAAAATTGCGTTCAGGAATTCTTTTTTTTTTGTACTGTTCATGTTTATTCCAAGACTAATTGTTAATAATATATGTTTTTGTTTTTTTTTTAAATTAGGTATGATCCCTACCAAAATGTTAACTTGTACACAGTATCTTGAAAAAAAAACAAGATAATAAAGCAGCAGGGACTGTAAAAACAAAGCAAAAATAAACAAAGGCTAATTAAACATTTTTTGAGTGTGTGTGTGCGTGTGCGTGCAAACTTATAAGAAGTGTAGGATGAGAAATGTAAGAACAATGTCAAACACAACATCAGCTTAAACACACACACACACACACACACAAATCACTTTCATATAAGCACGCAACATCTTTCCCACCCCATTTTGGAACCAGAGCACCGCACCACAGAGCAAAGTAAACAAAGTACATCAAATGTCCTTTCCCCGGGTTAGTACTTCAAGGGAACAGGAAAAACTTCCTCAGAAAGGCAAATGGCAGCTCCTGAAGAACGAGCGGCGGCGAAATCTGGCGTTGCTACAAGGCACATCCCTCCTATATCATCACATATGGTGGTGGTGGTGGTGGCAGCTCCTACCTGGTGAACATCCATCCGCCAACCAATAGTTTTTGTTTTGCTTTATTTTAATTTTACATTGAAATGATATGGGTGACCTGCTCTGAGAAAGTTCAAAGGTGACTCCATCATAAAGCTATTGTCTACCATCCATGGTGGACCTAAATGTCATTCCAAAGTTTTCCTTACATCATCACCTATGGCTTTTTTTTTCTTTACAGCACCAGAGCAATAATGTCTTGTGAAAGTTCCAGATAATAACAAATCGCCATGAGAAACAGTAATTTGGTGATTCTGTGCCCTTTTCACCCATTATATTTAAGAATAAAGATTTCGTATTTCAGTGTCAAACCTTTAGAGTTGAAAGAAACAGAAAATAGAAAGACATACCTGACCTGTTTCCTGCTTTGTGCCAAATATTTACATAGTTCTTCTAATTTGTTCAACTATATTTTTACCAATTTGCTTTTAACATCTAGCTACATGAGG
This sequence comes from Nautilus pompilius, assembly GCA_018389105.1. Classification (NCBI taxonomy): domain Eukaryota; kingdom Metazoa; phylum Mollusca; class Cephalopoda; order Nautilida; family Nautilidae; genus Nautilus; species Nautilus pompilius. Next base: position 169,531 of record JACATO010001527.1, read on the forward strand.
AGTATGACACTATCCACGTGCACTTTTCACATTTATAAGCAGCTTTTAAAATAAATTAGGATATTCCAAAACAAAAGTTGTAAAATAGGAAAAAAGACAAAATGTGCAAATTAAAGATGATATTTTTCATCTTTTCAAAGCAGTGGAAAAGTAGTTAAATTGGAGGTTTTCACTTGTATTTTTTAAGAAATCATAAAGAGACAATGTCCTGCCTTTTAAGCTTGACCTTCCAGTGATCATTTGTATAAATGGGGGCAAAGAAAGGCACCATTACCTGTGCTAGGGGCAAGCTGTCATCACTGTCATCACTACTATCACGACCTGGTGAGGATGTAGAGTTGGATGTTGCTGGCGATCCCTGCTTCATGGTACTGTGAAAACCGAGCTGTGCAGTCATTTGTGACTGGCTAATCGTCAGTAGTGGCTCCTGGTTGGTGTGCAGGGAGCTGGACGATGTTAGGTTTCTGTGGAAAAGTCCAGCTGTTGTGATGGTGCCAGTCGAGAAAGTGTCGTTTGGCTTTGAGATCACGCTGTTCGAGATACTGATGTCTGGAACGTCGAAAGTCTGCGGAGGGAATTTCGGCGCCACCGGCTGTGGATTCTGGTTCAGTGAATCCAGCACGGAGCAATTCACGGATAAGTTTGAGGCATGGGATAATGGTTGTGAGAGATCATTGAGTTCAGGTATATCCAAAGAGGGCTGATGAGACAAGGCCTGTGATTGAAAACCGGGCTGGACCAGCGACTGGGAGGACTCGGGGACGGCTGGTAAGTTAATTGGAGTGAAGTCGAAAGCTTCGTCTCCAAAACTCGGAGTATGAAACGTCTGCAAGCAAAAAACAAAACAAAAAAAACAAAACAAAAAAAAAAAAAACAAAAAATTTCAATAAATAAATTTTACTTAAAAAATAAAGACAGTTCATTTTAGTTTCAATAGAGATCTCATTCCTGTACTGTGCAAGAAATAAGGGATTCTACATTACCAGCTCATTTCCCATGGCTGCCACCACCACCTGAAATATGCCTATGATCCCCAGTTTCCACTAATCATTACAACTTGCCAACAGCTGGCAGTTACAGCAGCAACATTATAGGATTCCAATGCCTACTTTGTCACAGATAATAAGCACTGTTGGCATCATGTATAAGTTACCCTATGTAAAATATACACCTCTTCCCCATGTACCACCCATTGTATATTTTATCCTGGTCATAATACTACAATAAATCAAACAAAGCATGACTTCAATTAGGTTTATCAATTTTCCAATGGTGCTACCACTATATAAGGAAATCACAGACAATAGGTTCAATGATACCTTCTATGAATGAATTTCTATTCTAGTTAACTGTAGGTTTATCTTCATTCAATAAAAGCTCCTGCTGACTTTTGTTTGTTTGTTTATTATCTCTTTCCCCAAAATGCAGAATAAGTTCCACCCGTAGAATAAAACAATGGAAGTCTTGTTACTTATTTAGACACAAAAGGAAGAGGTTTTTGTATCATTGGACTAAATACTTTCTCACATGACCAACTACCAGACTGACTGATAATCTAGTGGACGTCTACAATTGGATTAAGCCTGTGCGCTCATTAGGCCACTTTATGAAGCGTATTAGATGTTATTACACAGTGTCTGGCTTCCTATCCAACACCTTTCAAAAAAGGGGGCAAAGAAAGAAAAAAATAAAATGATCAATGGCTGTTTATACAGATATCCTTTTCTAATTAAAAGTAACAGTATCAGGAAGCATTGAGAGAGAATCAGAAATAGGCCGGTAAAACTGTTAGTGGGAGAATACAACGTAAAGTGCGCCAATATTATAGCAAGTCAGAAAAATAGCTTTGTTGAGTCATCACAAGGCATCATGGGTAATAAAAATCTTTTAAAAAAAACTAAAAAAGAATAAAACCTTGTTCAAAATGTTGCCCTAGCAACAAGCCAATAAAGGAAAAAATTAAATATAACATTTCCAACTTCAAGAGCAATTAATCACTATGGTGATGTTTTCGTTAATATAATTAGACCATCACAGAACAAGCAGTCGCATACTTCAGATGTTTATGAGAAGCATTAAACCCTGAATGTTGGGGTCCAGAAATTAATAGTTGTAGATGTGTCTGCTATTCGCAACACCTGTCATTCTGAGCAATTATAGGAATAACAACAACAACAACACAGCAAGCATGGCAGCCATATTTTGTCATATCAAGGAGGGTAACTACAGATCTGAATAGGACTGGTTCAGATTACTCTTACAAAACATCCAAATAAAATTAATCAGTAATTCAATCTTGGAAATAAAACAACTGGAAATTGTCTCTAACTCAGACAGGCTACTGCTGACTAATATCTGGAGAAGGAGGGAAGCAAACCTGCTTTTGTCTTTTATTTTCTTTTTGTTGCAGCAAGTGCTTTTTTTTTTTTCTCATCAAGATGCAACAACGAGGAGAGCTAATTTACCTAGTCGGCAGCTGCTGATTGCAGAGCAAATGTCGCTGAAGGAGCTAAGAGTATTACAAATACCTGACAAGCAACTTCCACTGTTTCCAACGGAGATGCCACCTAAACACAACAGAGTTACTCTTCTTTTTTTAAAGCAAAGCATGCTGCTCATGAAGGCTCCATTCTGTGTACAACTGATATTTAAATATGAATAAATTAAAGAAGCAATGCTTAAATAGTGGGGTGATTTAGACAGCCTGAAAGTGGTGTCTTTTCTCTTGATCCGCAGCCTGATTTTCATCTGCTACAGATTTTATAAACAATAAATTATCTGTTGTGTGAGCACAAACATAAAAGACTGCCTCAAACACCTGCATTTTCAATCAAGAAATTCTTTTTCTCTCTATAAACAACATTAAAGTTTATTCATGGCTGATAGATTATTACTATATTGTTTTGCCATTTATCTTTTAATCACATCAAATTGTCTTATTTGTCATTTTTAAGTTTTGTGGGGTTTGAGCATTTTAAGTGGAAGAAAAAAGATTTAGATATCAAAGACACGAAGATGATGACAATTAAAAAAAACAAAAAAACAACTTTATACAGATTCTGAGTTGACAGTTGTAGATATAAGTAAATTAAATATTTTATTTCTGGGATAAGTTTAAGTTATTCTACATACTGAAATGGACTACAGAATTTAACCTTTTCTTCCATAATTCCTTCTCTGGTCATAAATGGTTACGCCCACTTTGGTACTTCAATGATGATGTGGGCTAGGGAAAGAGAGGTGGGGGGTTGATTTCTCACCAGAGGTAGATGGAGTGCAACCCCTTAGGATCTCCCACCACCAACAAACAATGAATGTTGCCACTTTTGAGGAAAAGAAATTAACAAGATGATTTAAAAGGATGAGTATAGCGGTTAACATAACCCAATGGGAGATGTAACTGCAGACCAGAAAATGTTACATACAAATGCAGTACAATGTTGAATTTAAGGGCGTACATATCCAATTAGTTCCAAAATTTCGACAAACACTTCATCAAAGCAACATAGAAAAAAATATATGATAATAAATGTAGATTATGGCTTTTGTCATTTTTAAATATCTTCAAATGCCAGAAACATTTTAGAAATTGTACTGCTAAGGTTGAGAACCTTAGTTCACTTCCCAATGAAAATAGACTAGCTTGTCAAATCTCCCCGACATAGTTTCTTCTTGTTCTTCTTCCTTAGCTGGCCACCACAGCAGTCTGGCTTCTTTCCACATCTAAAAATGGAGAGCTCTAGTAGAGATTTCCCTGCCAGAGTTGTTCCCTGGGGCCCCGCATGGCATAGTACTGGCAACACACCCTGGTGGACAACCACAGCACTGTGCTACTTTACCAAAGTTGTCAACCTTGTGAACATCCACATATGCCAACAACACATAATTAAATAACTAAAGTTTACTGAAATAAAAACTGTAAACTACTCATCAGTAAAAATACGGAGATGGGAAAATTGACAAAACGAGCTTAAACAGCAACAAACTAAGATCAAGTATAAACTTTTTATGAAGGGTAAAAGTAAGAAAAAAACGGGCTAATACCAAATGGGGTGTTCCAACAAATTAGTTCAAGAGTAAATCTAGAGCAGATAATTCCAAGAAAACAGAGAAATCTAAAAAAAAAATGCTCTCATTTTCTTCCCTGCCAAATAATGTTTTAAACAGAGACCTGGATCTTATAATTGACAAAATTGTTTTTATTATTATTATTATTTTATGCCCAAGTTATAGCAAGTTCCCCACAGTTAAAAACTTAGTTTTCTCAAGTTAGAACAGTTTCATGAAGTTTAAGCATTCTGTTTATATTCACTGACTTCTTTTCCACATCCAGGCCAATTGATGCCCTAATTTGTGTAAGAGAGTGTAAGAGATGGAGGGAGAGAAGAGAGTGTGTAGGAGAGGAGAGTGTGTGTGTAAGAGAGGGAGGGAGAGAAGAGTGGAGGAGAGGAGAGAAAGAGAGTGTAAGAGAGGGAGGAGAATGTAAGAGAGGAGAGGAGAAAGAGTGTAAGAGAGGGAGGAGAATGTAAGAGAGGAGAGTATAAAGAGTGTAAGAGAGGGAGGAGAGGTGAGAGATAGAGAAAGGAGAGGTGTGTGTGTGTGTAAGAGAGAGCACCATGCAAAGCACAAAACCCATCCATAACAATTTCCCATACCTTCCTACAACTAGCAAGCAGTATTGCTTCATATCAGTGCCCAATAACATGATTGTTACAACCATTCTGCTTCTACGTATCCCCACATTAACATCAACATAATGAATTTCACACTTTTGCTAGAGTTGTCTAACAGGTATGGCAACTGAAGGTGAGTCTTCCTAATGACAAGATGTTGGCTTTAACTTCAGTGACTTTAAAATTTTGAAGTCCTTTTCTTTCTCTTTTTGTGGTAAATCTACATAAAAAAAAAGAAAAAATTAAACTATCCACTTGATTGGGGGAGCAAAAGCTATAACAAGGAGGAAATTTAAAAAATGTTGGCTTCATTAATTCTGTCACCTCCACGCATGTTTAAAGATAAATGGAAAAACCCTAGATGGTAAAGCTGTCAAAATGGCAGCAACTAAAGGTTTTGCTTAAGGATGTTCAGTCAGACATCTAATGCTTTAATACAAAGCGGTGGGGACAAAATCGCAAACCCTCACAAATAGAGGGAAAAGATAATCTATGATCACCTATAGGAATAGTATTTATGTAAAAAATTCAAACCTGTGATGTGCCGATGAGTTTTCATAAGATGTGAGAGAAACTGATTACAACAGCGTGTCAGGAATGTACTAGCGTTAGTGTCGCAGTAACAGAAGAATCTGAGTGATGAGTATAGGCTTAAAATTCAATGATCCTTTCCTTCCAGAAAGAAAAAAAAAGGGGGGGAGGGTAAACAAAGAAAAATATATATTTAAGGGGAAAAAAAGCCACCTTTCTACAGCTAGAACATTTTTATCTCAGAAAAACTACAGCTTATTGAGGTTTAGCCCCAACAACCTTTCCACAACTTCAGCATTTTTTAAAAAAGAAGCAAGAATATTAAAACATATTGAGTTTAAAACATTAGTTTTACAAACAAAAACTCAAAATTATCCATACTCTTATTTGCTGATTGTATGTTAATACTGCACAAATAAAAATAATAGAATGTGTGTGCACGTGCATGTACTAAGAATGGTGGAATGGAACTTGTCTGAAATAGAATCAGCATAATCCTATCTGGCCAAGTTTCATCTGAACATTCCTTATACAAACATTTGTACAGTATTGGAATTATGGAATCAAGAAAAACTGGGTTTACAATGTAAAATAACACATGATAAAATTGCATTTCATGTGTAATGAAATGCTCCATAGTACTGCCATGTGTTGATATGTGATTGGTCGTCTTGCAAGCGATCAGAAGGTGACAAAGCTGCAGAAGGACTATTAAAGTATAGGCGCTGATATCATTGTAGTGCAGTGAATGAGTGGTAAATACTATGGCCCTTGGGAAGGACATATCATGTGACAAGCATATAGAAATCAAAGTCTTAGCTAGTGAAGGCTACTCTATGCAGCCGGACTTCATGCTTCAGGAGGAGCTCTATGCAAGACTCTGAGGCAGATGCGCTAAGCTGGCTTTGTTGAAAAGATACACCAAACTCTCCAAAAGTGATGTTTGGTACCACAGGTATGTTCTCTATGTGAGAGACGAAGAGCCAGTAGAGGTTTTGCAAATGATCTAGCTGCAAGTAAGAGTGCTGTTGATGTCTTTTTAAGAACAGTAAGATACACATTGGTGTGGAGTGGTCACAATGGAAGTGCAGATACTTGCAAACCTTTGTTGAGGAGCTGCAACCAAACAGCAACAATAAACTGGGCAGCAGAAAATGATGGTGCTCCTCACAGACGAGTCCAAGCTTGAACTGTTTGGTAATAATCAATATCAGTTCATTCAAAGGTGGTCCTGGAAGCGGTATAACAATCAGTGTACAGAAGCTACAGTGAAGCACAGGGGTAGATCAATACTATATAGGACTGCGTATCTATCAGCCAAGGCTGTCAGGGATTTGCATAAAATCGAAGATATGCTGACTGCCGACATCCATCTCCTGAGGTGACGGTAAACCAAACTTGTAGCCAATGTTGTGAAAAACCATCTGGAATGTAAAGAGATGAATGGAACACCCATAAAGATGTCTTGGCCTGCACAAAGTCCTGATATGAACATCACTGAGGCTATATGGGGCTATATGGCTACTAAGAAAAGTCAAACAACAAATTCAAACTGTTTTGTTCATTAAAAATTTTATTTCAATATTTTATTCATTAATGTCCAGCATAAAACCAAGTTCACTGGTTGTTTTTATGTGGAGGCGAATATTTCAGGTATAAACTCACTCCTTATTTTGACTGAAGTGAGATGAGTTGGCCTCCTTGGCTTTTATTCTCCAAAGAATATGGCTATAAAAGTTTGGTGAACCACCAGATTATTCAGAAAGGGAAGAGAGTGAATGTAAGTAATCCTTTTAAACACATCTGTACATCTAAAGGGGGGGGAGATAAAATAAGTTCAAAGTTTTCTAATGAAAGTGGTTGGTCTATTCATCATCTCAAAGTTAACTAGGCTTATGAAACAAATTGTGGATGGTCTATTGGTCTATTTAAAAATTGAGAAAAATGAACTTAACCTCTTGTGACATCATGGTGTCTGTCCCCCTAGCAGGACTTGCATTTCCAGGAAGTGACATCATGTTATCTGTCCCTCTGGCAGGGCTGGCGTTTCCTGGTAATGACATCAGGTTGAAACCGTTCTCTGGAAAGTTATTCTGGAAAGGAAAGATAGTTGTCTTTTATAATTAACAAACCACTAACATGAGTTTTAACAAAATGATACACTGATGAGAACCATAATAATTTCTTACATACAAAATATTTTTTTCTATTGAAAAGATGTCAGTCTATTTTCTTTCTTGAACACCCAGAAGCTAAGAATGTCTCCAATCTATTTTGGCCACCACCAGATTCTTCTTTTTTCTTTGTTTTACCACCTTTACCACCAAACAGACTCAACAAATGTCTGTTTCATTGCCGTTAACACAAGTCACATGACATGCAAACACGTGTGTGTGTATTAAGATGTATGTCAGACAGAATGGGAGAACTGTTAGACAGACATATATTACCAGCCAGGCAAAACACAAAAATCAAAGAACAACATTTTTCACCTTTAAAATGAAAATTCATTAAAAAATAAAAGAAAAAAGCCATTGTTACAAGGAATTATAGGCATTCATTCTTAGTAATAGAAAAAATACTGCGTGTCATGGACATAAAGTACTTGATGGAGGACGAGGTTCCCCGACGAGGTCCTTCCAAGAGAATGAATTATTTGAGTATCCCTACTAGAACTCGTTATTTTCAGATGTGTGAGAAAATGAAAAGCATGGACTTTAAACAAAGGTAAACCACTTCAAGCAATTGCCTGAGATTTTAATGGATATTTATTGTTATAATTCTGCACAAGAGTTACTGTGGTCTGCCTAATACATAAATGTCAATGTATTTTACTTGATTTATGTTGTTAAGGATATTTCATTTTTTTAAAAAAATAATTATATATGTAGCAATTGTGCAAAGAAGAGTTACTTTTCATCAACTATTCTCACAGTCAGTAAGAAAAATACCATGACAATCTTCAATATTGTAACAAATAAGTGACCAAAATAATATGACATGTGCATACCAGTATCCAAATGAGTAAGCCAATTACCTGCCTAGAGGTCATCTATACCCGATATGAAAACAGTGTTATCACTTCTTATGACAGGAGCATGAGCATTGGGCAGGAACATTCGCAAGAGAGCTGAGTTAGGATTTGCAATAATGGGAACTATAGACTGAGAAAATTCCAAATAGCCAACAAGAACTGGCATATCTTCTCCAGGTGTCCATCACACTTTTCACTGTTATCTAAAAACAAGTGAACTCTGCAAAATAAAAGGAGTGTGGGGTACCCCTTAGTCAAAAGATCACTAGATACACACGCAGCGGTGACACTTGAGAAATCAGTGCCAGGTGTCATTTGAAGGCACACAGCCAAAGAATCAGGAATTGATAGGTCATTTGATGATCACTTCCATTTATACTACAAATAGTACACACAGGAAGATACTGGTCCACATTGTCCCTTCTTCTGGCTATTCATATCACTTCATCTTCCTACAAAAAGTGATTTCACTATTTAAGTTATTTATGAGACTGACTTACTCGTGTGCTATCTATGTTTATTATTATTATTATTATTATCTGTCATGCCATCCAACACCGAAACGTCTCCTCCTGGTGTTGTGAAGGTTTTGAGTGCTCATACCCTGGACTCATCATTTGGTTGGTTAAAAAGTGATAAAAAAACAATGGATGCGTAGAGTGAGAGTAAAGTCGAATCCAGCCCAAATATCTATGTCCTTGATGATGCCAGCCCAGATTTCTCCCACCTCATACTTGAGGAGACACTAACTCCTACACCACAAAGACCAGACAGATGCCATCACCAGGATGATGAAAGTTTTCCTGGAAGTAAATATCACCATGACTTCATTCTGTGCCATCATCCACTGAGCATTTCCAGAGTGAAGAGGAAAGACTTAGTGTCAAAAGCAATGACAGTGAAGAGATTCAAGAAATTGAGTCAGCCTCAGTGAAACAACAATTTGCCATACATGCAGCAAGTAGTCCTCTTTACCAAAAACAACATTTTTACACTCTACAGAACCTGAATATATAGCAAAGGAAAAAGATATAATAAGAATTTTAGAAAAACACCTATGCATTACTGCCCTTGAGAGACTCTCTTTTTCTGAAAAAACAGCCCATTAGTGTAACTAGTGGATTGGATGGGTTTTAATATTTCATCTGAATTTAAAAAAAAAACAACAAAATATTCAAAAACTAGCATTCCTCTATAATTGATTACATATTCCACAACCTATTAATATCTCTGAAAGCTTTATTAACCTTCATTATTATCTGTTCATATTATACACAAATATTTACGGCAATTAAATTGATGTGCATGTCAAATGAAAGCATTTTAATAGAAAAGACGGAGTTGCGTTCTTTATCTCATTACTCTCCCCCCCCACAAAAAAAAATATCCCGGTTTTCTTTTTCACTCTAACTGAATCTGCACATCTCAGATTAATTCACTCTGCCACAACTTACCAAAACAATGGTGGTCTCCAACAGAAGTGTAGCTTCAATAGGTTCCCAGTCGACAAACAGACTGGCCTTCCTAAACTTGAAAGACTTAATGGGGAAGTTTGCGGAGCTTTTTTGTAAAACGATGTTAGGCTAATTGAGCTGAAATCAAATTACTTAGATTGATTGAGTTGAATAGATAACTCTGAACTCAATCACATTGTACTGGCCAATGTACTGGCTCAGTGCAATTTACAGCTGAAGTGACTGCATTGTCCTGTTTGTATTAGGAACAACTTGCTACAAATTGATTAAGTTATGAGATTCTCTTCCCAAGCACTTTCTGTTGAAACTCCAAACTAGGTCACACACAGAAATAGATCATACATCGTTGAGTAAGAGAGTTATTATTCTTAGTATTCAGCAGGATTTGGAGATATTTAAATTTTTAAAGAACAAACAAACAAAACAGCCAGACATATTCCATTAAGGCCACAAGACTCTTAATTGAATAAATCAAGTTTTTTTTTTTAAATCTATTTTACTTTAGAAGGACAAAAAAATTGAAATCTGCTGCATTTTGTTGTCGTCTTTTTACCATTCAAAACTCCATCAGATGGTTCTTAAAGAATGCTGCTGAGACGGATGAAAACGTTTCTTTATCTCTTAGTAATAAGATATGCAGAGTAAGTTAGTGTTACAAGTAGCACCATTAACTGCCAAGCTGTTAATTAAAATAACGCACAAAAAAGCATCAGAAATAGTTCAGCATTTATACATTGAAAGGGAAAAAAGAAAAGCGTATTCGCAGAGAATGAAATTTATCTTTTCAGAATTGTAACAGAGTGAGGATGTATTCTGTGTGTGTTACTGGATAAAACTATGCCAAGAAAAACATATTTCTATTATTCTACTCAGAATTATTGTTCCCAAATCTTTTTATTGAAATGTGAGAAAAAGATCTCTCTCTTTTTTTCTCTCTAAATAACTTCTTCAAAATACTCAGTAAATAACCAACAAGCAGCAGAGTTTTATTATTAAGATATTCAAAAACCCGAAATGCGAGGAACGGTGTATTATATTTCAGCGGCTTGGTTGTCTGAGTATAACTAAGAAGAATCAACTAAAGAGTAACAGACAAAGGAAAGAAAAATCAAGCTCCAGTCTGAACAATTAGAAAATGCCAGGTAATTAGAGGAGAGATCTAACAGAGTTTCAAGGTAAGTTGCTTTTTTTGTTTTTGTTTGTTTGTTTCTCTATGGATACTCAGCTATCTACAGCTAGAAACACTAGTACCTGTAATTATAAATTGCCTAGAGTATCGGAATGACAATGTTATTTTAAAAAAAATAAATTAGTAATAGAACTGTAAATAAATTAAACAAACTACTAGTGTTATATCTTGATTCTAATGTTGTAAACCATTTATCAAATTGATAACCCCTTCCCTTTTCCCTTGTATTAGCCGCACTGGCTCCCTGACTCCAGAGTTAACTAATTAAGGAACCATGCCAACAATGCAATGCTACAAAACTACCTACCCTACACCAAGATTCTGTCTCCTTTTTCTAATGGTTCAGTTTTACCCAACTTGAGGCCCACAGGAGTTTGAAGCAAGAGGAAATGTTAACTTGCATCCAGTAGTTATGGGAAGACTTGTCTCCACCACCCTGTTCAGTCAACTAGTGAGGTGCCAAATAGAAAACCAAGTTTCTTCCCATAGCAAGACACAACCCATATCCCCACACATTTGTATGTTCTTTATGTAATCAAGACTTCAAAGTTTCAAAATTCTCTATCTATTGTAAATTTAAACTAAGGAAAAGTCCCAGGCCTTTAAACTTGGACACTGAACCAATAGCAATAAATTCAGATCAATAATATGGTTTCATATTTCCATTTTAAACTGGGGCAGGGCAATTTATAAGAAAAAAAAGAAAACTAGGAAGAAATAGAGGCAACTAAGCCCCTGCCTCTGTCTACAAGCATAAAGTTGGTTCAGTTACAAATACAAGGATCCTCCAACTGAAGGCAAATGCCCCATTAATATGATTCTTATATTGGTTAATATTATCAACTATTAACTAGACTTGCTTGACTTTCAAATATCTGACTGTGCTAGGAATCTTCAATAACATGTAATTATTCTCCCCTGTTATTAGTAACCACTGCAAACAAACAGAAATTGTACCTGGTTACGAAAAACAAAACCTTTTAAAATCTGTATTAGGCCACTCAGCGGGGATGTTGGCTTCCATTATACTGTATTCTGGAGAATATTTCCTCAATTATTGGCAGACAAAAACTTTTCAGTTTTCAATTCCCATAATGAAGTTTTTTTCTTATGTTTAATTAGGGGTATTTAAAAATGCTACTAGAGAGGTTAGAAATTATGTCTCAATTCACCCGTTTCTCTCAACTCGAGGTAAGTAATTAGATGTGCATTAATACTGAAAATGTTTAAAATAGAAAACAGAAAAGGTGCTATTAACTAAAGTATTTGATTTAAGTTGTTTTTTTTCTTTTCCGTAAACTATTATATATAAAGAAAGACTTGCTGGATGTAAATAGAAAGCTTGTTTGCAAAGGAACCTCTAGTTTTATTCAAAAGACTGACCATGGATACTGTATATTGCAAGTCCAGAGTCTTTCTTGTAAGTTCTTGATGGCCAGCAGCAGAAAGACCAACAAAATGAAAACCAGACCTCCAAGAACTAAGGCATAAAAACAGGGTGTGTATACACACACTGTATAGGACCCTAATGTTTGTTTTACACAATATACTAGTTAAATCCCATTCCTGCTTGATCTCACTTATCCTTTGAAATTCACTAGACCATGATTTGTTGTACTTACAAAGGTATTTTCTCAGTTTCTTCACACAAAAACAATCCCTTCACTAAATTTTCCTGATTTAAATCAACCAATCATAATGGTCCAAACTAAGTCACATTGGCCAATCAATGATCGTGTACTGACTATAGCATTGCATAATATTCAAGCCACATAACAGGGAATTTCAAAAAGCAGGACATAATACAGGGAGATTTTAAAAGGTGGTTTTACCAAAAAGCATAGAAATTTGGAAGAGTTGGAGCCGCTGCTTTTTTTTTTGTTGATCTATGACTAAATAAACACCTTGATGATACAAAAAATTTTAAATAAATAAGCTTCTTCATGGCTTACTAACTTTTTCCAATCTCTGATAAAAGGCATTCATCTTTTGCATCTTTGTGGCAGGGTTATAGGTATGGCAATGAATCATCTAACCTGCAGCTGCATTTACACCAGCAAACTGTTCTGTATATCACATGATAAATCAAAATGTTTACATACTTGTTGAGTGGGGCGTGTATGCCTATAAATGATAACAAACAAAAAGGCAGTGAAAATCAGCATGAAGGCACAAGACATTTAAAGGAGCTAGCCCATCAAACTTTAATTCCATTTCCTTTTCTTAATGCAATTAATATAAAAAAAAAACTAAAACTTCTTCCTCTTTAAACTGGATTTCTTGTAAAGTAAGTGTTATCTTACTTAAAAATATATACACTACTGGAATACGAAAAAAACAAAAGATATGTAAAAATAATGAGTAACTTCAACTGAGATGTATATAACACACACACACAATATATATTAATACAGAAAATATACATAAACAATATGAATATGATGTACAGTGCATTAGCATTTGTATGTGAACTCTTTGCTTTCTATAGAGCATGACTGTGGAATGTTGTTCCAAATATCCTGTAGCATTTTCCACAATTTATCCAAGGTGTCTGATTGCCATTTTGAGTTTCCGAGTAACCACATAACCCCACATAGCCTAATTTATGTTCCTATCAGAACTTTGTGCAAACCAAGGCACCTTTGTGAATGTTCATTCAGCCTCTTTACATTCCAGATGGTTTTGTATTCATCCACCCCCATGTTTTACTGTAGCTGCTGTACCCTTACTGTTATGCCACTCTCTGGTCAGCCTTCAAAAAAACAGCTGTTGATTATTGCCAAACATTTCAAACTTGGATTCACCTATAAAGTGCATTTTCTTCCAGGTTTAGCCATCCCACTGTTTCAATTTTGCTACCCATTTCAGCCGTGTTATTTGGATGTCACTCCTCAGCAAAAGTTTCAATACGTATCTTATTGTTCTTAAAGAGGTGCTAACACCCATACTTGCAAGCTTAGTTATGTGCATGATCTCTACTGGCTTCTCATCTGCCATGCACAGAACATACCCTCAGGTACCTATCATCAGTTTTGCAAAGTTTTGGTTTTCTTCCTCAACCACAACTTTTCCCAACAGTGTGAGCTTCCTGTAACCCCCTCACAGTGCAATGAGTAACCTTCGCTAGCTAAGGCTTTGATTTCTGTATGTTGGTCACATGATATGTCCTTCCCAAGAGCCACAGTATTTACCAATAATTCACTGCACTACAATGATATCGACACCTATACTTTAATAGTCCTTCTGCAGCTGTGTCACCTTCTGATCGCTTGCAAGACGACCAATCACAATGTACTATATCAACACATGGCAGTACTATGGAGCATTTCATTTTTACATGAGATGCAATTCTATCATGTGTTATTTGCATTTTATACCCAGTTTTTTCTTGTTTCCATAATTAATTCCAACACAGTACCTAAACAAATAGAGACTTTTAAAATAAGATGGAATCCTTATTTTATAAATAGGCAGTAGATGTTAGCTATTTTTATGCCATTTCATGATTTTTAGACTGTTAGTCACTTCCAATGGGTCAGCATTCCCTATAACACTATGACAATAAACAGATTTTAATAATAATAAATTCCAGATTAAACACAAAATAGTTCATATCACAAAAAAAGCACACAAAAGGAAATGATTCCTACATACTCTCAGCTTTATAATCCTAAAGAAATGGCATTGAGGCAGCACAGACATGAACAACTACCCAAACCCCATGCCAGGATACAGGTACAAATAAGTGGAATGGAAACAAGTTTACTTTAATTTAGTTTAATAGCTACAAGGAGACAGGAAGCAATTATGGTTTATGCAGGTTGACTGAATGTAGATTCCAAGACAAAGTTGCAAGCAGAAAACATGTCTGGTGGAAACAATAAAATGAGAAAAAAAATGTGTACAGCTTAGAGCAGCAATACAAGGTGATGACATACTTATTTTATTATTAATACTTTACTTGATAGCACCATAAAAGTTAAAACTGGAATTTGGTTTGGATGGTCAGACCAGTTATGAGGGTGCTGTAGGCTATGAGGATATGTGCTAGTCTAGGAGAGGGGACACTCAGACTTATCTACCCTTATTGCACAGTTTCAAAGACTGAATCGCTGTCTCTTGGTAGGACCATGAGATTAGCACTAAAACATGGGGGACCAACCACTAAGCAAATAAGCAAGCATTATTAATATTTATATATTCATACCATGATAAGTTGTTGAGAATTTCTCTGTTGCATAATACTTGCCAAAGTTATTGTCTTGCTGCCCCAACAAAACTAAATGCAAATCCAGCAAGAGTCCATCTTTTTTTTCCCTGTAAATTATAGTGTTTTGTTTCTGCACAGTAAATTAGTATTCAAAAATGCAGTCAACCTGGGTACTCAGATGAATTTCAAATACTGAAACTATTAATGGAAACTTTCATATCTTTAGTGTTTTAATCAATACAAACCCATTTTCACTGGTAATAAATACAGAGTCAATGCAATTATGAAGCAGCAGCACCTATGTGAATTACAAAGTCAGATGTAAAATTAATTTGTTGCAGTAATGGGATTTTTAATTGCTCGGGATCTCTGTTAATGGGACACAAGTGCTTCGTGAATCAGACAAGACCAAGACATAGATTTATATGTCCATTAGTTTTACCAGCTCCCAGAGAATAACAATGGCCACCCGTGGATAAATCGTTGTTCTGGGAACTATTAAAACCATCTTACAAGATAGACGGATGAATGCAGTCACTATTGTAGAAAAACATGCAAAAAAACAAAAAAGAGAAAAAATAATCAATTATTACAACTTAACTCGGCAGGATGTCTAAAGCTAAATAACCCTAACACAATTATTATTATTATGTTGCTATTTTTTTGCTATGAATAATATTTGCAAGTCATCAAGAACTTTATGAGTCAGGATATGAAAAATCCCCCCTTTCTTTTTTTTTTTTAAATAAAAGGAGAAAAAAAATGGGTCAGTCCTGGCCAACTTAATTGGTTTTTAAAAAAAAGATTTCGGTACAAAACTAGACCAGACAGACAGATTTCTTCAAATACGTATTACAAGCAGAAGGTGTTTGATGTTTTGGTTTTATGCCTTTTAATATCTGCCATATGTTCACAGATGCATTACTAAAGTCAAGTTTATTTCTTGGAATATACCCGTACTTAAAGATTATAAAGTTAATGCACGGACGGAACTCCTCAGATTATCCATTTTTAGGCACCATGTGCTCAAAAGTCCCCCAAAATCAGAAACACTTTAAACTGCCTATAACTTGAAAATATATCACTTTATTGGATGACCGACTATGATTATTTAAAATAGCTTATAGAGCACACGGTAATTTTGTGAGTGGGCGTGGCAACTTTCTTTCAGAAGGTCTTGAACCCCCACAATGTTTGGGGGGGGGTTGAAATTTTCAGAGCATCATTGTACCACCCAAGACTATATTTTTAAAAGAATTAAAAAAAGAGAGAGAGAGAGAGAAATCTATGATGGTCCACCTGGTGACACTGAGTTAAGTTTACACGAAATGACCTAAGTTAGGAGATTTTATTTGCCAGTCTTTTCCAGAGCTTAGCTCGAAGCTTCTGGTCCGCAAAACTTTTTCTAGAGATTAAATTAACCCATGTGGTGCATGAAAACTTCACAAAAGAAATGGCAGCAGAGCCAGAATCGATGCTCAAAACGTTATAGGTTTGTGTTTCTGATGATTCAAAGTTTCTGAGCAGATGCAGGGAAAATTATGTATTTGGTAAATTACGCTGTTAATAGGGGATATATCGGTCACTGACCGACAATTGCCCATCCTGAGACAACTAAAATGGGTGCATGTATTTTAATGTCTACAATTCACTCAATCACACACAAAATAAAACTTTGGGGCAGAAAAACAAGAAAGTGTTCCAATGCAACAAATAATGATCTGTAGTCTCAGGAAATTTTTTTTAAAATTTTAATAATAATCCTCAGAAAGATGACACCACCAATTCAAAATTTGTTGACTTACATATTTCCATTTTAGAAATTTACATACTGACAAACCTATTTATCTGTTTCTTTTTTTTTCCTTTATCTGCAAAACTGTCTCCACAAACTTACAGCTGTTTGTCTGGATATCACAAGCACTGGGCAGAGAACGATAATAACTGTTTTCTATTGAGCACAGGCACACCCCAAATACTACTATAAATCACTATTTCAGCTTATGACTAAGGCGAGCCCCATCTGAAACCCTTAGATCAACAGAAAAACTCAACCAAAACTAAACACCATCAAGCACATCTACTTATCTTTCTAATGAGTGCGAATATGTCTATTTACTCAAATATATCTAGAGCGATTCTTTGAAAAAACAAAACAAATACTTTTTTTTTTACTTTATTTATTTGTTAACCCTTGTGGAGTCTGCTCATATGTTTATGCACAGCGGGTATTAATTCTGACAGAATAATCTCGTGAATATACATTTCCATGGTTTTGTCAGCTGAGGACATACATTTATAGGATTATTCTGTCAGAATCAATATCCACTCCTGGTAAATATGGCAGCCTATACCTCAAAGGGCCAAAAAAAAGCACTTTTTATTTTTTAAATGTATATAACTTTTCTCAAAAGCAATCAGAAAAATAGTTCCAAATGAAGAAAAGCAAAACAAGTGACAAATGTCTTGCATAAATGAATGCTCCAATAATAATAATAATAATAATTGAAAGAAACCTGATGAAAACAGCTGGGCTGACTGTGCAGTAGTTCCGGAATTTTCTCTGACAGGAATAAATTATTGTCATCAGTAGAAAGTGGTAAGCCACCAGCAGAGAGGAAGTCAGTTTCATTAGGTTAGGTGAAATAGGAAGAATGCATGGAACTGCATACATCCAAATTGTCTGGTCAATCTACCATAAGTTACCGTTTTCTTAAGAAATTCAGTTGAATTTGTTTCCCTCTCGTTGGCAGATATTACCAACATCTGATGACTAGTTTTGCCCCGCCCGCCCTCCGCAAACTCTTGGAGGGACAGGGTACTTTCAGCTTTCTCCCACCTCACCTGACTGACACCGACCAGACATCACATTTGTTATCTAGCATATTTTTTTTAATTTGTACCCCATACTAGATTTTAATCCCTGTATTCCATGATGGGATAAAAAAAACAGAATTTCCAGTGATGCATTACTTACAGAAAACTCTTGAGGCTTGGTTCAGGGGGCCCAGAATGTCCAAACTAACTCTACCTCGTGCATTCCATAACCAACTTTTTCGAAATTATGAACAAAAACAAACAGAAATCTTGTTTCAGGAATTATAAAACGTAAATCAAATCTTAACTAATCAGACTGAAATCAGGAACATACCCTTTGATCAATGCAACCAACCAACTTTTAATGTTGCGTATTGGTTTTTCGAATTAACACATTTCGTCTTGAAACCAATCACAAAGATCTTTTCAGATTTAAAAAAGAAAAAGAAAAGACTATTTAAAAAACTAAAGGGTGTGCTCGCAAACGCTCTGATAATAATAATTATTATTATAACAACTGAAAGAGATCTAATGTAAATAGATGAGATGGCTATGCAAAAGTTAGCTCTCGCCAACAAACACCTACGGAATTTTCTTCAACAGAAGTACATAATCACCACGAGAATCAAGCAAGGAGCTGACATGTTAATTGATTACCATCTAGCAAATTAATTCAATCATAGTCCAGGAATTAAGAGAAGGGAAAAAAAAAAAAAAAAAAAAATCAGCAGTTTTCTGGAATGTTTTTTGCAGTTAGTGAGAAGTGAGAAGAGAAAGCAATAATCACCTGCAACATCCACGGGCACTCTAAGAAAAAAAGGAGGGCCAACATCCAAAGCTCATTGTCTGAACTTTCTTGGTAAACATCCACATTTTCAATGAATATTTAAAATTCAGTTAGAGTTTCTTTTGCTCTCTTTTTTTTTTTTTTTTTTAAAATGTGTTTGCCTTTAATTATCTTCAAAGTGATCAGAATATCACTTGCCAGGGAATATGTGCTCTGGAAGGAAATCAGCTAATTCAATTTCAAACCATTTTGAGCAAACAAACGTTCCACAGGGGTATTGATATTTTATAACTAAGCCGGTTGATAAAGGCGGAGTGTTATTGGATTTCTCCGACAGATAGATGTTTGTTGGTGATTACACTGATTGGATTTCTTCAGAAGCCAGTAAATCGCAGATGGTGATTGAAACCATACTAATTAATTTGTGCGTTGTAGCAATCCCATTACTGCACACAATGGTTTATGATTCACTTCAGTTAACACCGGGGCCTTCTATTGAAACCTAAAAGCATAATGTCAGCCACGGAAAGGTCAGCCAATTTTTATGTCACAAACAATAGCCAAAAGCTCGCATTTTCTAAGTGATCACAGACATTAATTTTCTTCCTGTTCTACATTGACAATCTTGTCTTCAGCTTCCATGGAAAACCTGTAATTGATGGTACCAAGTTCCAGAAGACAGGCTAATTACAGCTCGGGCGTCCATCAATGCTTGAAATTGACATGTTCTCATGGCCAAAAAGACAGTGCATCAGATTTTATATAACCCATAAAAATGGCGTTTACATAAAGAATCAAATAAATCTTAATGCTTAAGTTGGTTCAAAGATATAAACATGTAAACTAATTGTATTGACTAGTTTGATCATGTGCAGAAGCCAAAGATGCTTAATGTATAATCTGGTGTAGCTTCCTTTATGATATAAGCTAAAAGAGGAAGGCAAAAGAGAGAGACCTTTCAAACAGTAATATGCAAAATTCTGCACAAAAGTTTTTAAAAATCAAACAAAAAGCCATCAACTGCTAATTTCTCGAGTTTATCATCCCCAAATATTGCAAATTGATTTTAACTTTTAAAGATTCCCCAAAAACTATATATATATAGTTCTTAACCATTTCCATACTTCAGTCTTTTTCTTTCTTTCTTTTTGTATACCACTAGTTTAACTCAGTAGTTTTTATCAATTTAAAGCTAAACAGAACTTGGTTGGACCCCTTTTAAAATGTTCAGTTTAGTTGTTACAAGCTGTCGAGGTTTAACTGAACCCCAAAGGGAAAAATCGTCAAAACCTGTATTTCATAATAGGTAGTTAGATAAGTCAAATAAAAAAAAAATAATGAAAATCTGTATTTCTTACATAATGGGTAAATAGATAGGTCAACTGTGGCAGCATGAGTAATGAGTTATGGACCCTACATAAGATCAGTTGGCAAAAGTTCATGAAAATCTGTATTTGATAACACATAATTAGAGAGGTCAACTGCAGCAGCATGAGTAACAAGTTCTAAGCCTCACCTAAGATCACTAGACAAAAGTTCATGAAAATGTGTATTTCACACACAGTTGGGCAATTAGATAGGTTGGCTGTGGTAGCATGAGTAGCAAATTCTAGGCATCACACAAAATAACAGATGGAAGGTAACAGAAATTTGTATTTCATAATACATAATTAGACAGGTCGACTCTTTGACAACACATGAATAAAAACTTCTAAATGTTAATGCTGTGTCATAGCTGGCATGCTTGAAACCTGTTGTAGATTGTTTGTGCCATGGTTTAATGTTGAAATATGCTGAACTCTCAAATGCTGTGGTTCCAGTTGCCATAGTATCAAAAAAAAAAAGTATGAGCCAGAGAGCCACAGAAAGACAGAACAGAAACATCTAGGCATGCACACGCACACACAGGTCAGAAGAATAGGATACTTAAGAAATTCCCTTTAGTCAATATATAAATGTATTTTTAAGTAATACTGTATCTCCAAATTTTTACAAAACCAGAGAGTAAAAAAAAGAAGGGGGGGGATTTTTGGTGAAAATACAAATAATAATCAAATTCTTATCCTCACCCTTCAAACTTTTTATTTCTAAGCAGAAAAATAAAAAAGACTAATTAATCAGAGAGATATCCATCATTCTTGCTTACGAAGCTACTCTATCAAATTTCTCAACTATATTGCAATTTGCAACCATGAATCACTTAGAATAATACTAAAATGATTCATTAACATCATTTTTTTTCTTCTCTTCTCAGTTCAAATAACAATTTTGGTCCCAATCTTTTAAAGTGTAGTTGTGCAGACCTGTAATTTATCGGGAAGAAAGACAGACCCTTGCATTCCTCATAAACTGAAGATCTTCAACCCCTTTAAAGTCACTTTTGGTTTACAGCTAAAGCTCATACAATTTGTGGATTTCCATGTCCTAGCTTTGCTATACAAATATGATTCTTTTCTTTTTTTTGAGAACACAACTGACAGGATCTCCATTTGGAAGCTCTGAAAGTTAAGGATGCTAATTGACTCACTTCTAAAGGGATTCTAGAGAATTTGATATACTCTAGACACATCATGAAGACACAGTGATCTTAGTTACTGTACATTTATCAGGTAAGCACCCATTGTTTTGCAATTTTGGACTTGGAAAAAATGTCTGATGACAAATTAACACCATGTTAAATGGTAAAACATGCAAATACTGTATTGCATGATTTGACAAACAGATAAAATGATGATTTGTTAAGATAAAATAAGTCACTGCAGTGAAAGTTATGGTAAGTGCCACAGTTCAGTCCCTTGATAGATCCTGTGTGCAGCCAGTGGCACAGACTGCGAGAGTTTTTTCCCCTTTAGAAGGATTCTTAGATCTCTTTCTTTGGTGTTAAAGTAGCTAATGTCGTGCTGGTCTTTGTGTCTCCCCTTATCTTGTTCATCATAGGTTTTGCATTATCATGTAACATACTAGAAGAAAAGTTTTCTAAGGCAAAATTCTCACAATTATCATGAACCTTCATGCATCCTGAGTAAGCTCACCAAGGGGAGATAACCAACCAATCTATTTTACTATACTGAGAGTAAAAACACAACAAAAGAAATGTATTTAGTCATGACAATGTAGTATAGTTAATGAGCTTACTGTGGATTTTGAATGCATAAATCTTACACTGGGAAACTTGGTCACATGACCACAAATATTATGTAGGCAACAGCAGCAATAGTCTCTTTCTTGCATGCTGACATACTTGTTTTCTGCAGATGAGCATTATCCCTATTAAAAAGTTAAATATGATATCAATAATGCAAGTGACAATTCAAATAATCGGAAATGCCCGTGCAAGTAATGTTTTTAGCTAACTGTCAAGGTTCTGCCAAGTCAGGCATGTCAAGTTCCTTGTGGTACAAGATTGGCAATACTTCTAAGCAGACAGCTCTTGGCACCAGTCTCCCTTGTAGACTATAATAATCAACTATGAGGTTTTCTCAAAACCACTTTACTTACATAAACAGATAACACACAATAACTGGTAGACTATTCAAGTTTCAGCCATAAAACAATGCACGTGTGCAGATTTACACTTCATCTAAAAACATGACAACAGCTATTTGTTATTTCCCCTAATAAAATTATTAATAGAGGATGGATGCCAAATAAGAAAACTACTTCTATGAGATATTTTCTTACATTGATAAAGTTTTCTTTTTTCCTTTAGATTTGTCAAAACAATACCTGTATATTATTAAATTTCTATATCACCAGTGAATCACATTCTTGAAAAAGATAATAAATAACTTTCATTTTCAATGTTTGCTATGGTAAACATGAAAGGTCAATGTCCCATATTTCACACATAAATCACTTTAACACACAGTTTGCATATGATGGTTTGGAAATTCATGCATGTTAAAAAGGGAGAGTATTTTCATATTTCTGTCACATAAGACAATCGTAACATCCTCTTTTATTCTTGACAAATTATTTTATTAGTGGGTCCATAACTATGGCCAATATATATGAACTAAAATACCCTTTTTTATCCTGATGAATTTTCTGTTGATCAGTCTGCAATTATGACCACCAGTATTAAGTTTATAACATAAAAGTAAAATTACATCATAAAGAGTAAAAGACTTTGCCACTCATCCTTACATCTTGCATATGTTTAAGAATCACAACATAAATAGTACTATGGTGTCATGTCTATAAAGGAGAATAGATTAATAATTAAAATACCAAGTAATCTCCCAAATCAACTACTCTCCATTTTTATTATTGTGCATTTTCTTCTTTTGTACAATTTCACCAAACTACTTTTCATGAAAACTCTCACTTTCATAATCACTTCAAAATGACAGCAGATAGAGGAACCTTTCCAGGGATTAAAATCTTCCAAATTAACAGAAGAAGAAAAAAAGAATAAGAAGAAACTTTTACATGGAGTGGCAGAGCAAAAGTTAAAAGATCTTTCTCTTCACTTTTAAATTTTACAGACTTTTATATCCCCCAATGTCAGAGTCACACAAATTAAAACGTCAAATGCTTAATGGAAATATATCATAAATCACAAGTCATGGAATGGCTGAGTGGTGCATTAATCAAAAGAGACCATTATCCACAGTGCAGACATTAAATCTTATACTGCAATCTTTCTAATATATTTTGGCATTTACTAACACTTAAACATGTAATACAATTCAGAGCATTAACAAAAGAAAGCGTGTTTAGAGGATGAGGAAGAGACTGCATCAGTAATATTCAACACTACTCCTTTGCCAAATCATTCTTTGTGAAGGAATGTCACAAATGCCCATACCCCATTTCATCACAGCAAATTAAATATCAATACAATAAGACTAAAATGTTAATATTTTCTAAATATCTAATAGTAAAGTCTGAAATTTACTAAACCATAACATTTTCTCATTTCTCGCCATATTTTTTATCACTATGCATTTCTTTTGCAATAGATCTGCCAGTAATGTTTGTCATAGTAATAAAAAAATTAAGGCTTGACAAGATAAGGATCAGACTTCATGGAAAATGTTGAAGGATTTATGTACTAACCAGAATACAGGGATAAAGACCGATCAAGTCAGAATATCTGGAAATAAGTATTAACGAGTTGCAGGAATTTAAAATTAAAAAGCTTTTCCCAAAGTTGGTAGAAGTGCCACTACAGATGATATAGAGAGGAAAAGCCTTTAAAATTTCACCATGGGAAACATAAAAACAAATTTTCAATCTTGCAGGTGGCCAAGTTTCTCATCCAGGAAAAATGGAAAGTTTAACCAGCTATTTGTGAAGGTTCTGAAATCTGAAATTCCACATTTATTAGTTAACATAAGCTTTCAGAAGTGCCCCATTTGTTTGAGCTTAGGGTAGTTCTGCTAAAAATGTTCCAGCAGCTGATGTGGTGATAGTGTACACCTACAATGTAGACAGTCCTGGTGGAGTGCTATCCATCAAAAGGCACCTCACAGGGTCCAGCACTTCTGCCATTGAAAATTCTCACCAGTGCCCTTTCGTTTTTAAGAGTAAATCAAAGAACCTGGGAAAATCCAGTAAAAGATAATTCCAAATTTATACAGAAGCCTCATTAATGCTATCTTAAGATTTATTCTTACCCTTGAATGTTGCTGAGTTGGGGATCAGAATAAGCAGAAATTTTCTATCCCTGTATAACTCCTTTGAAACTTTAAAGGGAATAGTTTGATACTCATTGCCTATCTTTTGCACTACCTCAGTGCAACAGACAAAAATAAAGAATGTTTTCTTTAATGATTAGCAGTCACTTCACTTGATTAGCAACTATCTAAATGTAACTTGTATAGACATAGGGTAAAATTAAGTAAACAGTATTAACTTATTTAAAACACTCTGCTGCTCATATGTATATGAACAAAATTCACCGCATGCTATGAATCAATGCATAATAATAATAATAAAATAATAATAATAATAATAAAATAATAATAATAATAATAATAATAATAACTTGATTTAATGACTGATTTATGTGAAATGAGTGGTTTTACTAATTCGAAATCATTGTAGTTTACACAAAATACCAGTAGAATTAAAGAGGGTAAATTTGGCAAATTTGACAAGATTCAGATATTAAAAGGGGGGGGGGTTGTTTTGTCTTTTTTGTTGTTGCAATTATTTGTTAATTTATAGCTTTTTTTTAAAAATAATTTAAATACAAAAGAGCATTTGTTAGTGATATAGTTATATAGTTGAGTTCTTCCTTCTTGAATGACTTACTGGTGAAATTATGCTTGCAATTAAGGCATAAAGTATACAGAACAGGTGTCTGTGTTCACTTGAGATCGTCAGTATTCAGTCTGAAATTTATGCAAAGTTCACAGACATTTTTCCCAATAATATTATCAAAACAAAAAAAGTAATCAATTGTCCATTTAGTAATTGAAACGAAGTCCATAGCTTCCTTAAGTAAGCCTGGGACTTCTCCAATGGCTTTGTATTTTCCTCTTGTAGGTAAAAATACTCCATTTTCTTTATTTATTTTTATATTTAATTAACTGGGTCATCAGATGAAGATAACGATCTGCCAATTTATCAAATCACTTTTCTTGTCCACTCCTTTGGGCATAACCAGGCCCATGTTTACCACCACTCCTGTCTGTGACTGTTCAGGGTAAATTATACCAAAGAAAGACAAGTGTGACTTTAATCATGGTAGTCAGTCAGATAAGTTAGGCTCTTGGGTGTTGATTAATATTGTTACTGACACTCCATTGGTTATCCAAGCTCCTGGTGGGCATTCACCTGACAGCAGGGATGGGTATTGTGGATTTGTTAGTCAGATGACCATCCAGCTCCTTTCTGAGTTGAACAAAAGACTGATGTGCCAGTAGAGAGAGGAGACATGGCCTCTCTACTTGGTATGTGCTCAAGATTCAACATTACACCGGTCAACATAATTTTTGCTGACCTATATCTGAGACTTGTTTCTGACTAATTTGGGGGCACTGAACTCAAATGTCACATTGGTATTTGCCTATCACATCAAGTTTTTGCTCTACAGCATACCCCCATTTTCAATCAATCACCGTAAAAAAGTACTGGATTACAATGATTTCCACAATCACCTCAATCCTATTCTTATCATTTTATTTAGAATACCATCCAAAAAAACAATATCATGAATCAATTTTGAGATTAACAAATACATTGGTTAACTATGACATATCGGGTCAAAATATCAAAATAGAAAAATATAAATCGATGCTAGAATTGAATGAATTTTAGTCAAAAATGGGCACAAACTAATCCAGAATATTCTTACCATTTCATTTAGAATACGGTACAAACAAAACAATGACAGACATGGGTTTATTTACATTAACTGATATCAGTAAATGACACATTCTTCCTTCATGGATTAAATTTTTGTTTGTAGGCTTTTCTGGAATGCTTCATTTCCAGACAGTCTCTCTTAATACTCCAACAGTAGTCGGCCATCATGTGAGTATCCCACCTTCCTTGGTATCGCTCCTCCATAGCTTGTATATCTTGATGGAACCTTTCACCTTGCTCATCACTTACATCACCTAGATTTTCAGGAAATTTATCAGACGACTTTTGAGGAAATGAACCCTTATGCTCATGTTGCAGCCAGACAATGAAAATTCTTAAGCAACGTTTGAATAAGATCTTTGAAATTTCCAGCTATTTTCTTTCCCAGGAAATTTTTCACAACAGCCACAAAATAATTCCATGCTCTTTTCTCCGTATCATTCATGGAGCTTGTGAAATGTTGATTTCTCATCAGTTTTCTGATTTGTGGCCCATCAAAGACGCCATCTTTTATTTTTTCATAACTGAGGCTAGGAAATGTTGTGCATATGTATTTGAAACAGTCACCTTCTATGCTCAGAGCTTTAACGTGCTGCTTCATTAGACCCAGTTTGATGTGGAGAGGAGGAAAGATGATTTTTACCCGATCTACTAGTGGTTGGTTTTTGATCTTTGGTTCTCCGACATTTAGGCATGTTCTCACCAGCCAGTTCTTCTGAGTCCAATGCTTGTCCTTAGTTCTACCATCACACAAGCACAAGAAACATGGATATTTCGTGTATCCTTCTTGTTGACCAAGTAAAACATTAACCATTTTAAGATCCCATAGAACAAAAACTTGATGTGATAGACAAAAACCGATTTTATTTTTGAAATCAGCTCCCCAAAATTAGTTAAAAACAAGTGTCAGATCTTAGTCAGCAGAAAATGTTGGCCAGTGTTATCTATTAGCTACGCACCAAAGACATGTGGACACGAAAATTGAGAAATTGACAAACAAAAAGCAATGAAACATCTGATGAGCCATGTTGTTCTTTCAAACACATATCTATTATACAGGGTTGGCCAAAAAAAATGTACATGATTTCAATTTCAAAAAAATTTTGAATTGTAACATTAGTTTAAAACCAAAACTAAATAATAGGGAGAATCCAAAAGTTTATTTTGGCACCAATAGAGATTTTCAAAATCCTTTCTGTCATTCTGAGAACACACGCAAATATGCAAAGCACAGTTGTTGACTGTAGCCTATAGTGTCTTGGCCCCATTACTGGCAATAGCTCTGATCACAAAATCTTTCAGATCACCAAAAGACTCTTTATTTAAAGTACCCTATAGGAAAAAATCAGAGGTGGTGACATTGGACGTCATAAAAACAAAGACCTGTGAAAAATTCTGCGCCTTGGAAAATGTGCATTACGATTAAGCTAATAGGTTACCAGACTGGAAATGTGTGCAATTTTGAGTTTTCCCATTATTCAATTTTGGTTTTATACTAATATCACATCCATTAATCTCTTATTTGACTTTGTTGGTAGATTTTATTCGCCCACCCTGTACACGACAATGATGCAATTGTTGATGGTTGGAAACTGTTTGAAACTCAGTGCAAAACACCCCATTCCTGTGAGCACCCTTATGTAATAAGTGCATAAGTAAGTTTTACAAATATCTAACATTTAGAAAACACGAACACAGCTTGAATAAACAATCTCACCTCTCTTTTTATTGATCTTTGAGCTGTGTTTCAATCCAAATCCAGTTACCTATCTGCTGATAATTCAGAAAACCTTCTCACAATGCAACACTATATAGAATCTGCAATAGCCTTTGAGTAGGAATCTGTAAAAAATTTTGCCAGTCTTCGGCTGATTCCTTTGCCGTCGTGCTTTATTGGAGGTGAGCTTTTTAATGCGGTTTCTTTTCTGTGATGTTTTGTATTTTCCCTTCTTTGGATAGCTAAACATATGGAAGCAGTCAGTGATGGGCAGAACCTAAATGGATTCTTGTAGGATTGCACTACAGGAATATTTTCTAAATTATCAGCAGAGACACACCAGACTAAGACTGCACGCTTAGCCCCTTTGACAAAAGCAAAATTAAGACTAAATAAACTAAACAAAACTTGAAATCTTGATTAGTCAACCCAACATCCCCCATCAGTAGTGAGCCAGTTAAGAAAACAACAAAAAAATATTGAACAGCATCTGGAACATTTGAAAAATAACTATTTCATCAATTCTGCTTTTCACATGAACTAAGATTGTGCCAATCAGCATGATACAGAATGATGTTTCCACTGAGCACCTGACATTTTAATTTGGGTATCTCTCAAATCAGGAGACATGATTCCATAAAAATGGGGAAATAAATGAAGACCTTTTTAGCTCTCCTGTCAAGGAGGTTAATTATGGTAGTGAAAATGGCTGCCAAAAAGACAGGGGGAGATGTTGAGTGATATGCCAGAGTAGTTGAGCTTGGTAAGGATGATGATAAAAGTGAACATCTTAACTCCCAGTAAAGTGGCTAGGCAGGGGCAGACAAGACAAAACTGCCATAAGCAAGCACCTATAAAGAGACCGTGTCCCCATCTTAGTGTAGTTATACTATAAAAATAGTTCCTTATGTAGAAATTCTCATGGAAAGAAAATAATTGGTAACATCTTACAACTAGCTTCATTAATATGGGTGGCACCACACATTTAAATTACACCTTTTGATTGACATCATAGCATCTAGAGAACCGAGCAGTTGCTGCTTAAAAAAAAGACCACTACCTAATGACATTGAAAGAGAACTCTCCATCATAACAAAAAAAAATCAAAATGAAACATTCAGGATATGAAAGGTAGAGAGACAAATCAGAGATGCTGATGATTAAAAGAACTGCATGAACAGGTCTTCCACACCTAAAAGTTTCTCCTACTTTCGAGCACGTTTCCAATTTACTTCCTAAAAATCTGCCAATTTGAACAGGTTGAAAATGCATCATTATTTTTTGTGGAGGGGGGTCCTGTTTTTAAATTCTAACTATTCTGTAAATTTAGGAATGTATTACGGAACCAAAAATTATCATTAGAAATGTGTAACAGAAAAACAAAAAAATCCCGAAAACTAATACACGTGTCACAATAAACAAAAATTGCAATAGCCCTTTAAAATGGCACTGGCCGGTACAGAGATGTTGGACAACCAGCCATTTGCAGACTTTAATGTTCTCCATCTGTAAAACAAGTCTAGGCAAGTGTGCATCACTGTAAAACCTTCTGTTACTTAAATTATTTCCTGAAACCAAATATCTGACTAAAATATAAAATGTAAAAAAAAAAAAAAGATTTGATAAACATGAAAAAACATACATCGCACATATTACATGACATTAGTAGTGTCATCTGCACCCAGCTTAAATTGTAATAAAAAGTACAAGTAATTGGATCAGAATCCAAATAAGATGGAGATATTTTATTACAATTTTCCATAAATTACTAGTTCTCAATTAAAATGGAGTGATAAAAGTCTTTTTTTTTTTTTTTGGCAAATAACTACAAACATAAAATTAAATAAACAAAACAATCATATGGACCATCTCAATTTGACTTCCATACTTCCCTGGCATGGCTTCTTCTCATTTTTCTCCACAGCCAGCCATGTGGGCTTCATGCACTCTGGTTTCTTCCCACATCTGAAAATGATGAATTCCAGTAGAGCTTTCCCTGCCAGGAATTGGAAAAACCAGACTCCATGTAGCTCAAGAATGGTAATGCCACATAAAACTGATCCCATTTCCTTTTTTTGCATTGCACGTTGACTTTTGAGAGCAGGGAGTTTCCATCAGGGCTACCTGCCCATGACACCCAAATTTAGAGAGAACATGTTCCTTGGTTCATGACAGTAACAACTGCAATGTCCGCAGTGCTTTGCTATGGGTTGGTGCAAACTATGTCCAATGGTTCGTTGAGTGTAGTGTGACCAATGACTGCCTTTCAGACCAGTACTGATCAGCCATGACATCTGCCTTCCTGCAGTCTCAGCCTGACAACCCAAGCAGCCAACTGCATGACAATGTGTAAAAGGTCGCATCAACAAAGTGATCCCTTTCATGCCCCGACGCAAGTAAAAGAGGACATTTCATTATCTTAAGAGGTGTCCATTCTCACGAGAGCCGGGACAAGCTGAATGCGTGCGTACAATTTTCCTCCAAACCACTAGATTAAACGTTGCCATTGCAATCTGCAGTAAACAATATTCAAGACTTCGTGCTACCAGACTTATTTTTGTGTTGTAAACCGCCATCAAGTTCATGGAAGAAAAAAAAAAAGAGAGGGAAAAGAATAATAGTCGGTTTATTTTGTTCATTTTGTCATTATTTTAAATCAATCAGTTTTCATAATCATCATCATTATACTTTTGATCAGAATCTTTTTAAACAAAAATAATTATTCACAGTTAACATTTTTTTTCCCTCTTCAGGCCCTTTTGATTTTGTTTTATTAGCTGGACAGATACAACAGCAGCCATGACTTCAAAAGCTTGACAAAAAATATATCTTTAGCCAAATTTGCAATTTTCAGGCAGTCATGATGGATATCTTTGGTTTAAACAATGGCTTCCGGCTTCTGTTAGCCTTATTTTTTCTACCCCCCCTTTTTTTTCCCTTTCTGACACACGGCCAGCTGAGAAAACGTTATTATAGAGACTTCCAGGAAGAAACAACAGCCATAAAGTGATATAATTTTATGGTTTATTTTATCATCATTATTTATATTTCTTTTTTTTTTTTTTGCAATTCATCTTTATTTTATTAGCCAGACTGCAAATATCGGCATTAGCAGCATTCGCTAAGAAATGTTCTGGGTTAATTTCAGTTGCCCTTTAACGCTAAGTGGCGCATCTTTCAGGCGAGTACCATCAAACGGGAGCGTGGTTATTGTCTGGTACTATACATTTCATCAATCATAATTAAAGCTGTGCTGACCTAGATCTGATCAGACATGAATGTGTATCGATCATTTATCTTTCTTTCTTTCTTCCTCTTCTTTTTTTTTTTTTTTTTACATTTGGCTTTACTTTTGTTGGAAGTAATATACCATGGTGTATTGATGAAGCTACAAAAACACAATACAGCATCCCCTTATCTTCCATAATCCGGCTCATGAATAAACATGTGTTCTTAAGTTAGTGTTGTGCATTAAAACTTGAAGTGCCGCTCACAAGAAGGCCAGAACCAGGCAAGCTTTTGTTCAGTGGAAACCATCTATAAAGTATGTGGAAACAGCCCCCCAAAAATACAAATAAAGTAAAAGTAATTACTGATATAATCATTATATAGCGATGTTTGTATCTTACAGTATTAGCTACTACAAAAAATGTTCTTTGTGCAGAAATTAATGATAGATTTTTCTAGCCCAATGAACACGAACACACGAACATACACAATGGTCTGGATCTGAAGCAAATAAATTGTTTTATACTGTTCCCTCATACATTATATAACCAAGTTTAAAAGCAGTCAAATGTAGAGAAATTAGGGGGCAGAAATGAGGTTTGCACACATGTACAGAGCCCAACCCTTAAGGGACCCTTCCCCTCCCAGGGTGGACATAAGGTCCCTTTACAAAATGTTTGCAGTGCTAGCATAACCAGAGTTTTTGATGCATTGACATGAATTTTTTTGTTGTTGCAGGGTTAAGGACTAAAATGATGGATACAAGTGATTATATCTTGGAAGAGAGGCTTATGGCGACATGTGATAATGGGGGATTATAAAGGAGAAAATTTCAAGTTTGCCACTGTCTTCAACTGAGGAGCTAAAAATTGCTGTGTAAGATTGCTTTCTGGAAATTCAGCCCATGACCTGGAAGATGTCTTTGAGAATGTAGAAATCACATCAAAATGTATTCAAAGAACAAGGGACAGCATACAGAGATGATCTGAACTTTCTGTAAAGGGATTTTGTACCCACCATGAACTTGTTTGGTCAGTACAGATTCAAGGCACTTTCAAAATTTTAACAAACAAAACTAATCTAACATTAAATTACAGATACTGCTCCCACCATGGAACAATAGAAGATGAATAGTCATCAATGAAGACCCACTACAAGAGAAGAAGCTGATAGTGTAAAGATAACAGCTCTGCTTGATGTCTACTGCTGCCTGTCTGATTGATAAGTACCTAATGCTGCAAACAGCATATTTTATATCAGTGCTTCATCTCCACTAATGAAGAGATATAAACTATTAAGAAAACAACAACAATATTAAAAAGGGGGAGTAAAGAAATAAAAATCATTAATACATCCTCCCTTGGTTTAAATGTAGATATTCAGTATTTTGCAAAAGAGGTGACAAATTGCCTCTGCTGTTAAATAAAGAAAAAATAAATATGGTAAAAATCTCAGATTTTTAATTATGATAACTAAAGCAAGCAATCACTCCCCATTATACAAAACTGTTATTTTCTTCCTGTGCTGCTGAAACAAATCAACTTGGCAACTTTTTACGTTCTCCAGACTCCAGTGATTATAAATAAAATCAACAGACATGACTTTAGTTTAATAAAACATTAAATTATCATGAAGTGCAAAGCATATTAATTAGGCATTTATTTTAAAAATTATTACTATTAATTGGTTTACCGATTTTTCCTAGTAAAAAATGGTTCCAATTGGCTATTGGGAAAATGTCAGATTTTTAGCAGAAACTTAGGTTAAATTAAATAAATGAGGATAATTGAGTAATGATATTGTGATTTCCATGGTCTAAGTACAACTCACATCAGGGAGCTAGAAGGGGAAGGTGTGGAAGGGTACTAGCCTTGGTCACTCAGCAAGTTACCTAGGTGGGGGGGGTGTGACTTTTCAGCATTGGCCAAGATGTCTCACAAGGTCCACTACATGTAGCCCCTAAAAACCTTACCAGAACTTTTTGTTTTCATCCATGTGGCCAGCTGGTGAAGAAAAGTGGGAAGAAACAATGCCACAGAGGTGTTGGGGGGGGCCTCAAAGCATGAGAGGCCAGTAGCCTACCACTGGACCACCAGTTTGCCAAGCATTAAACAAAAATACTCCTGAATGAGATTCTGATCCGTCACCAGATTTTAAACAAGGAAAACACCTATAGGCTAAGTAAGTAAATCAGAAGCAGTACGAGATAAAGAGAAAGAACAGGTCTGTGTAATATCTCATCCAAGTTCTTTAAATCTTGTTTTAAAATGATTCTGCAAAGCAAAGCTGATGCGTTTTCTCACTGGCAAACTTTCCAATCAGTAACTTAAATTTTTTTTTCCTGCTCTATTAAGCTCTGAATTCTTTCTAGTTCCTTCTGTTAATAAGCCATTGACAAAAGCTTCTCGTACGAACGTAAACTATTACAGCAGAGGGTTAACTTTGCTTTTCTTTTAGCCACAAACATCTGTTAATACGCAATAAGATGGGCAAAATGAAGAACACTAAATAAACTCCATAGACAGTATAGTCATAAAAAAAAAGAGAGAGAGTAGCAACAGCCCAGCAAGCCCTGCTTTAGTAAATACTTCCATAATATAAGTGCAGTAGGCAAATGTGAAGGACAAATATAAAATCTAATTATTTGGACTCAATGGAAGCAATACCTTAACTAGGTTTACAGATGTTTTTGAGATTTTTACTTACAATCTTCAAACCCTGACACCATTTTATTTTTTTAAATAACGAGATCCTTACTACTCTCTCAAATAAAAGTCGCCTGAATTTTTTTTCTTTTCGTTTTTTTTCCTCTCAGTTTCCTGTTCTTGGGATCACAACTTTGAAAAAAAAATCTGTAAATGTCACTGCAATTTATAATCAAGAATCCGCACAATTAGTAATTCTTTAATTTGAAAATAGCATCTTCTAACTGCAATGTCAAAGGAATTTCTTCTTCTTTTTTTTTCCAACGAGCATTTTCTTACATCTTGCAAATATTGAGAAGCTGTTCCTATGACTCTATCTACTTGCCAAATTATGGTCAGACTGCAATCCAAATTTGAAGGTATTTTAATGAAAAAAAAGAAGAAAGTTGTTGGTGTCAGAAAATGATAAATGCTAAGGATGTTAAAATGGAAGCTGACTACAGAGAATCTACTTTAGCTGGTTTTCATCTGAGCATCCATTATACCTTAAAATACAGAGAGACAAGGTACCACAGCATCCATCATCACTTTGTCTATTTATCTTATAGCCAGGTGTCTCTGTCTCCTCAGGATACTTGTTTTGGATGGAAAACCCAAATAAGGTAATTTAATGATTCATAATTCCAGAAGATACCTTAATAAGATCCTCCATTTTTTTTTCTATTTTCTAAAGTGGGAGCCACTTTTTTTTTTTTATGGGATATACTTTGCAAATAAATTTTTTAAAAAGATAAAAATTAAAGTTTTGGAAAATCGATAATCGTCTAGAGAAGGACCGAAGAAAATTGGTGAAAACACTGACAGGGAGTTGCTTTTACGAGGCCAGAGTGTAATGAGGCAAGGTTTCCTTTCATGTTGAAGACCAAAGACTGCCAGCCACACATCAGAGCAGCAAGGACTCTGCTATTCACTGTGGTAGGGAAGTGCAGCATTCAGTGAAACATAGTCTGGTTACAAAATAGAGTTGGCTACAATATGCCCAAGGTCCAAACTGTTTCTTAAAACTGAAGTTACTAACCATTTTGAATGCGATGGAGTTCAGTGGTATCTACCAGGTAAATAAAATCCATCAAATATTGTTATTCAAGAGAAAAAGACTGAGTCAAGCGCAGGCAGGTGAGATCAGCCATCCTTAAATCTGTACAGGCTCTATGTTAAAGACTATCTGGCTGTTGATTATTTCAATAAGTTTTGAAAATTTAAGAGGCCGAGCAGCCAGGAATGGTTAACAAATGGAGATATATATATATATATATATATATAAAAGTATTCTAAAAGATATATGGTATTGTGAATATGAGCAGACTAGTTGGAACATGATTTCTTCCTACTCTTCCATACCATCTCACTTAGACTTGTTTTGTTGTTTTTTAATGATTACTCAAAATGTCCTTGTATCTCTAATCAAAAAATGTATACCAGGATTTTCTGCTAGGCAAGCAGAAAACTGAGAATATCAGGTTTATGCTGGTGACCTTTCTGGCTGTAGACCTCTGGTGGCCTAGCATTTCAGCACGTGCGCTATTGAAATATAGACATTCAAAAACCCAACAATGTCACCCAAAACAAAAACTATATATATAGGCTAGTTATTTACAATTTTTTTTTTTAAACTTATGGAGTAAATTTAGTGTATGTGAATATCATTTGGTTTCTTCTTGATGAACCTTGTCCTAGAGTTTAAGGTGTACAGATATCTCACAGAAGCGAGCTAGATGAGGAAGGCGTGGATGGACGACCATCCAAGTTACCTGGTGTGATTTTGGAAGGGGCTCTTAAACAGTGGTCAAGTAGCAAGCCAGTAAAGAGATATCCATGGCATCACATGTACCTGAATAAACCCCTGCTAGAATTCTTTATTTTTAGATGTTGGAGGAAACCCATGCAGCTGGCTGGCAAAGAGCAAGAAGAAATAGAGGGAATATGGCAAACCAAGCCAACCCCAACTGGAATTTGAACACAGCCCCTCAACCATAGAAGTTCAGCAATCACTGAACACCAGTCGCCTTTTCAATTTCCTTTTTTAAAAATGAAGGCAATGTAACCTAGACACATCAGCAAGGGCATATTGATAAGAACTGCATTGTTTGAAGAAAGTAAAGGGTTAATTCAGAAAATTCCAAGGTGCTGCTAAAAAAAAACTAAATCAGATATCTAGCAACAAAAAGGCCATGTGTTCAGTCCTAAAAAAAAGAGATAATTATTACAAAATTAACATCAGTGGTCTCCAAAGTAACCCATCCGCCCATTAGGCCTGAAAATGAGAGAGGAAATGACTCTGAAACGTAAATGTATTAATTAGTTTATTACTACTAACAGGGTCATGTCCATGTTCATCTCAGAGGCCAACACTCCAAACAATACATGAAGTCTTTTTCAGAATTTAAAAGGGAAAAATTCTTACTATATTTATTCTACTATATAAAGTGAACATGTATGTTTAATAGTGATTTAATTTATAAAAGTATTTTTAACGGAACATGTTCAGACTGAAGTGCTCAAAACAATGAGCATGCATCCGAGCAACTTCATGTGAGTGGTTCTCAAAATAATATGGCAGAACATTGATAATATGATTATAATTTCAATATTTTTCTTCTTGTTCGCTAAAGCCAGCAATCAAAAGAAAAAAAAAACTTCTGCAACTCTCCATTACGGTTATTTGTCTTGATATGAATTTTTATAAAAAGATCTGACCGGCAATTACTAATGATACAGAAAATGCAATTATAATCAATAAATTATAGAATAATATCTCGGGATTGTTCCGTCAGGGTAAGCAATCTAGTATTGGTAACAAGCAGCCTAACAACATGGGGTTAACAACTGCGGTAACAGATGAGTCAAAACCTATTTTTAAACGAGATTAATAACAATTAGCCTCCTATCAGAATCAAGTGGCTTGTCTAACGCTGTATCCCGTGTGATCAGGCTGAACTTCAGTCCTGTCATGGTGGAGAATCATGTGGTTTCTTTAAAATTATTTTAAAAAAACAACTAAAAACAGGAGAATAGAGGAACTGTATTCGTATGTGTACATACACGTATAAACATACAAACTAAATCATCATTGCTTAGCGGGGGATGAAATTAGGTTTTTAATAAAAATTCTCTCCTCCAAATGCCAAGACAAAGACAAAATTTATCTAATCTACTTGACAAAAGGAACATTTATGAAAAGTCATTTCAATATTCATTGCCCTTTTTTTGCTAGTCTCTTTATCTCCGTTAAAAAAATGATGATAATAATTTGAACATTACTAATTTTTTCTTGGCGTCAGACTCATATCATAAAAAAGATGTCAGAAGAGTTCTTCTAAAAATTTTAATAAAGTTTCACTGGATAAGATCATCCACAATTTCTATATACAGGGAAACTTGAAAAGACACTTCCTAGTTAAACAAATATTATAACTTTTGTTCTAACGAGAAGAGAAACTTCATTCTTTGTCACATTTCAAGAATAATTTTATTTTTTTCTCATTAATTTTGTTGTTGTTGTTGTTGGCTGTTGCTTCAGGGGTGACTGAAGATGGTATAGCATTTGACTGACAATTGTCTGCTGAATCAGCAGGTGAAAGCCTGATAGATTGGCCCACCAGAACCTCAAACCTCACCCCAATTACTTCTTATTGGAAGGGGGATGAGCCAGGGGAAAACTGTGGGCTAGAGTGATGGCTCCCAAACTTTTCATGTTGAAAACGAAGCACAACATTTGCAGAAATTGTGCTGGCAATGCATGAGTTTTTTTAGAAATTTAGCTGCAATCGAGGTAAATGGCATAAATCACCTTTGAAATAACACCAGAATGAGGAGTTTATATGCTTCTTAAAACAAAAGTTATGCACAATTTTAAATGGAGAGTAACTCTTCAATCACCCATTGTGTGTGTATAATTTAAATAACATGTAGTTCTGGTCAATCAGCTAGTACTGCTTTAACAAGATCCAAAACCCTACACTCAATTATAAGCCATCCAAAAATGGCGGTTTCCACCCTTGCCAACATGATGGGGAGGGGGAGACAACAACCTTAAGTACTATTAAATTGGTCCCACATAGTTACACATTTAAAATATGTACAAAATTGGTAATGCAGTGAAAGGGCTGGCTGACCAGTTTACCTTTATCTCACGTTTCCAGCATAACCATAGTGGATTGTAGAATTCACTGCTGCAGCTAAATAACAGAAGGTGAATGAAGTGAACATCTGTATGAAATTCTTATGGAACCAATCAAAACAAGAGCTTGGGGAAAAATAAAACAAGGTGATGCTCGTTGCTGGGTATAAATAAAAATTAAATAAGACAGGCGTACAAAGACAAATGGACTAGTGGCAGAACTGATTAGCTCTAGTAGAAAAGCCAGCAGAGAGGATTCTGAGAGGAAAAAGACTGCAGTAAGGTTGCACAAGGAAAAACAATGCCACACCAGATTTCACTTATGCTCTGTTACTCGGAAACCTGGGTGTTGCTGCCGGAGCCAAAACAGGCCATGATCTCTTTGGTAGGAAAAATTACCAAGCACTAAGCTGAGGGTCATTCAAATGAAACCAGCCATATATCATTATGGCGGCATCCATTTCAGCCAAGATTCCTTCGAACGATGTTACAGATTTAAATTTCCAAAACACTTTGAGAGGTAAAGTGTTTAAAGAAAAATCTCATATTTAAAATGGAAGCAAGCAAACAAAATACGTGAATATATTTATCTTTGTTTCCATAAAACCTAATAGTAAATTTTAAAACTTATAGCATCATTTCTTTTCCTGCCACTTTAGCATCACTCTCAAAATTCCCACCGTTAAGGTAAACGACATTAGGTAAACCATAAAATTACATCAGTTTGAGGCTTCATGGTCTCAAACTGCAGAGATCAGTAGATTCTTGTCTGAGCCCTGGGATGTATATGAATGAGGCTCCCCGGAAACAAATAAACATAAGGATTTCACTAAATCCAAAGGGCTTTCTGATCTTGTTAAATGACAAAGCAGCAAAACAAGAGGGACAACAAACGCAAACTCTGCTCACTCCTTATAAAGGTAAATGAACTTGTGGGATGTTTAAGGATGAACTCAACTAAATACAGACCACTGGAAACTTCCAAAAGAAAATTGTTTAGATGGCAAATAATTCTATTAAGTAACAAAATAATAACATTTTAAAAAAATTCTTTATTGAAAAGCAAAAGGCATTAAAGGTTTCCATTACACAAAGATTCAAAACAGCAGATGGTGAAAAATTTAATTTCCTAATTATTGATTTCCTGGATGATTTAATTCCTTAATTGGAAAACAGAAAGAAAATTTATATACATTTTATCTATATATATATATAAATTTTTTAAAAGAACTGAAAAGGGGAGGAATAATAAGATTTCAACTTAAAGAGAAAACCTGGCCACATGAAAGATTATCTCGACATGAAAATGATATCAAGTGAATCAGTACACATTTGCTGGTGATTATCAGGAGGCAAATAAAGACAACAGCTACTCATCAAAACAACTGAATTGAATCTTCAGCAGAACAACATATGTTACATTGATGAACAGTCATGAACTATGACTGATGCTTTGTGAAAAAACCATGACTATATTCGGCAAAAGTGAGCTAAATAAAATGAATGTTCTTCCGTTATTCATAGTCTGTTCCTGAACATCATGAAGACGGAGTTTGTTATTTCAAAACCAGCCAGGAACTACATTTGGAATATTTTGTTATTAATACTAGTTTTAAACTGTAAATTTATGATTTAAAGTAAATAATAATAATAAAAAACAAACATAAGGATCTCATCCACCTCTGGATTAAAGTTAAATAGTGTCCTCTCCACAACCCAAAAAAAAATAAAGTTGAGAATTACTAAATGAATTTTATTTGCTTACTTTTTCAAAAAACACAAAACTTCCATCCTTGAGTATTAACTTCATGTACTCTTGTGTCTAAAGAAGGAGAGAGATCAAGGTTTAAAGTATAATGGCTGTGAGCTCCTGATTATGTTGAATGTTAACTTATGGTAAGATCCAGAATGCTAGTCTGATTGCGAGGTGAAGGGGTAAGAAGGATCACATGTACTATGGCTGCTCTGATTAGGGAAGGGCATATGGGAAACTCAGATAGCAAGGTAGTTAGCTAGTATAGAGAGAGAGAGAGAGAGAGAGAGAGAGAGGGAGGGGGGAATGGGATGGAGACAGAGGTGAGAAAAAGGGGTTTATGTAATTGTAAATGCATCAATTTTGGTTGCCATAATTTTAAAAGAAAAATGCATGTATTGGAACTGCTCTTATTATGAACTAGGATAAAACAGAGAACCTGGAATAGTGTGGCAATGTTTTGTTTATTTAGCTTATTCATTTATCTCTCTTTGGGGGGGGGTTAACATGCTAGTGTATAAGCCTGCAATGATTTTCAGCTGTCTATTTGTTTTTACTTACCTGACAGAAGCAAAACCTTAAAGTGCCAAGGCTTCTGACAGATATAAATATAAAATTTTTAATTGAGTTATCCTGTACAGCATTGTTTACAGGCTTATGTATCAAAGATACCAAAATAATTCTAAACCAAGACAACAAAGCTCTTTGTAGTCACCATCCAAATAGGCAATGTAAAATATATCATCATCACATCTTAACTGCCAAGCAATATTATAATTCCATATATTGCCATATAAAGAAATACAATCTTCTACACACACCAAGAAAAGCAACAACTACAAACTTCATGCATGATCAGCATAAATATCTCAGCATTTATTATAATCTCAGTGACGGCAGCATCTTACTAGTTATTACACAAACCAACAAGACGGATGTCAACTTAGATAACTAAAACTATCATTGAGACATTATAGCCAGGATAAGATTTCTGTGTTCACTTATGCATGCTTAAGGTCATCATCAGATTGCTGTTTGCATTGATTGACTGACTTGCCCACCAGACCACAACCTTAATTGTCCATGTGGAACGGATGCATGCAGCAACCACTGCTTTTCCAGTTTTTCTGAGTATACATCGCTATCACAGCTGACAATAGGTAAAAACCATCCTAATAAATAAACATCTGAAGTGACCAACAGTAATGATGTGAGTCAGGAAAATGTTTTGTTTCAGCAAGTAGAATGATGGAGGTCTTGTGATTGCCTTGTGACAGCTTTCATCAAATTTCAAGTCAATTTCTATGAAGAACCCCCCCCCAAGATACTTTCTTTTATATAAGTAAAATGGATCATGCTGTAAGAAATACCAAAGCAGGAGGAGATATAATGTTCATATTGAATTAGCATTAGTGCGCGCACACACAAAAAAGGCAAATCCCAATAGCATTGTATAAAAACCAATTATGGAACCAGATTAGAAACAGCAATACCACTAGCACAGGACAGAGGCCATGCTTAAACCGCAGAGATGCCACAAAAGAGGTAAACAGAGAACTTAAATGACAAGAACTGTGGTGGAAAAGCAACAATATTAGCCATGCTTAAAGCGGTTTTCTTCTTAATGTGAGAAACCACAGCCACACAGAAATGGCTCAATGATATTCTAGATGCATGAGATCTGGTGATGGCTGAGTAGAACAGAGTTGCCAAGTGGTTTACTCACTTGACTTCTGAAACAACATCCAACATTTCCAGGATTCAATTCCAACTTATGGTTGGGGCTCCCAAAGTTGACTCAACCTATGTTATAAATGAGCAAGAAAGAGAGGAAAAGAAACTGGCCACATCAAAGCTGAGACAGACAGCAGATATCACACACACAATCCATAATATATCATTCTTTTTTCGTACATCTTCTATAAAACATTTTAAAAAAAGGTGACTAAAATAAGATAAAATACCAGCAATGTAAAATGATTCTGAAGGAAATTTTGTCAAATATTTTGCGTTTAAGGAAAGTGACACCAGTCAAATGAAATGGTGAGATATAAAAATAAATATAATGAGAAACGCGAAGCCATTGCAACTCATTTCAAGGTGTTGGTGGTCTGGAAATAACATAAGAGGCGGGATGAGATTAACATTCTGAAAGCATTTACGACAAATTCTGCCCCCTTTAATTTTACTACAATTAGAAGTTATAACTACCTGATTATGGGTTTTGAAATTTACACACATTTTTTTTTTTTTTTAAAATACCAGAAATGCCTTAGAGAGAGAGAGTGAGAGACTTCGACATGCCATGAATCCTTTTAAATCTGATTTGATCTTTTGGTATGCATTCAGATAAATAAACAGTTTAATAAACATAACAAAAAAAAGCTTGTGATTCTGAAGAGCCACCATGCCAGGTGTCTCATGAATTCAGCACTGCAGACAAAAATAAAGGTAGGGTATCTCAAATTTAGCAAAACCTGCTAACACAAGAGAAAATAAAATTTTAAGTGATAACGAGGGCAGAAGCTGACATAGCAATGAATGGTAACAATGAAAATTAGTTCAGATCGAAGGAATCTAGGAAGAAACCAGCACTTTAACATGTTACAACAACAAGAATTATCTATGGAGTGAATTGAATCATGCTAACAAGAGATGAAAAGATTTTGTGGAAGATAATGTATCTATAAGCTAAATGAAAAATAAATAGATGTCAGTTACAATCTCTTAAAATTAAAAAAAAACACACACAAAATATTTGCCTGTGGATAAAAGACCAATCTATATTGTTATCATAAAAACAAGGGGGATGCTAATCAAAAACAATTAATTTATCTAATTCTCATCGTAAAACCTATCTATCCTGATTTAATGCAAATGTTAATTTTGCCATTTTATTCTTGGAGACAGGCTTAAAGTGATATTTACGAACATTCCAGGTAATTATCCCTGAAAAACTTCATTCACTAC
Source organism: Nautilus pompilius (assembly GCA_018389105.1). Lineage (NCBI taxonomy): Eukaryota > Metazoa > Mollusca > Cephalopoda > Nautilida > Nautilidae > Nautilus > Nautilus pompilius. The sequence continues at coordinate 212,057 of JACATO010001527.1, forward strand.
TGAAGTAAAAAGGTAATAGGCTAGAACTCTCAAGAAGAGACTTTACCTTTAGGTAGCAACAGTAGTGCAGACAGAAAGTTTCAGTAGTGGAAGAAATAATCTGTTTAAAGAACACGTTAATGTAAATTTTCCCCAGCGTAGAGGGGAGATGGGGGGAGATTTCCTTTATAGCCCTGATAGCTGAGGGGAGACACAAGTTCCATCTCTCTGTGATAAAACAAAATGTAAAGCAAACAAATAAGCAGATGTCTGACTCAAACAGGACTTTCCAATGCCCTAGAGCAGTCGTTAGATATCAAGATTTGACAGATCAGGTGAAAATCAAAACCAGTCATGGGAATATTTCGCCAGAGGTTATAATAATAATAATAATAAATAAATCTGGTTTCTTCTCCAACATTCCCCGCCCCGTGACCCCATCTCCCAAACACACGGCGCACATAGATACAAGCAGAGAAATAACAACCTATTCCTAACAAGAAAGCCTATCATCTTGGAAGATTTAATGTCAAGAAAACAAGTGTCAAGCCAGCAGGTGAAAGGCTGGGACAGATATGTATTTGCTCAATAAATAAATCACCTGGTTCCTGTAATCAGTTGGTCTGTCTATGCACAGAAAACTTATCTGTGTACATCTAATGCTGACTTCTCATTGAGTTACTGGACTGGTCTGAAGGGATTTCATTAAAAAGGTTCAATTTTTGTTGGGTTTTTTGGTCACAGAGGTGTATGCACAAATCTACTTGCATTATTATTATTATTATTATCTGCTAACCACCCCCAGCCCAAACACACACACAGAAGTTAAATTAAGGCAACTCCGCACAACGGACATCGCAGCCATAACCCCAAGGTCATGCCATGGTCTGCATGAATGGAAAAGCGGCAGCAGGGGGCCATTTATATAAAAACAACCTTGTATTGTTGTACAAAATCAGATTTATCATTAGCTCCATCTCTTATTAAACCAATGAAAGAATAAATATGTTCCCTTCCATGTTCAGAGATAATGAGTGCTGAAGAGAAAGGCAAAAAAACAACAACCTATTCCATTTTTCATTTAAATAAAAGAATGGGAAGGGACAAAAAAAAAAAAATCACTGATTTTCAGAGAAGTCCAGTCGACAAGGCAACGATAGTCCACAGAAATAAATGCTAAAATACAGGTAGCAGAATAGTTGTTTGGTGCTCAACTAGGAAAAGCATCTGTTAACAACGATGAATCCTTCAATCTCTATCCATTACATCACCATCATCATGAGAAAATTTTTTTTCTTTAAATGCTTTCTTCTCAATTTCTCTGCATTTTCCTGTTGTTGTCACTTGTCCGATAATCTTAAGGTTCCTTTGTTTTAAAACCGATTGTAACCACCGATGTCACTATTCCCAGGTTTGTGTGTGTGTGTTTGTCTAACTGATGTGTCCTTACTGAATTCCTCTTATAATGGTGAAGACAATTTCAGTAGAAGCTCAGTTTTTCACAAAAAAAAAAAATTTATCATCAGTGTAAATATAAAAAGAATTACAAAGAAGAACCGAGACATCATCAGAAATTACGATTAATTCAACTAAACACAATCTGTTCACCTTATTATTCAATAAGGGTTCTTCTACATGTGAAGTACAATTATTAGAATGACCACCTGGTGTGTAATCTCTAATCAGTTCTCTATAATTTAATTTCAGTTTTCCCAAAGTTCTGTTAAGATACCACATGACAGCTATGAAGATTACTACATGAACAATTATTATTATTATTATTATTATATGCATATATATCTTTTAAGTATGCCATGTTGTAGAAATCTTACACTTCATTATTAAAACACCTGTGGAAAAAGAGACAGGTGAAGATAACAACTAGTAACGATGATAATAGTGATAATGATGATTATCAAAAATAATAAAAGGGGAATAAATGAAATATAAAATTTACAAACCAAAACAAAAAAAGGGGGGTTTCCCTAATTGAGGTAATTCCAGCAAAAGATAAACTTTAAAAAAAATGTTTGCCATTTTATTCAGTTTTTTTTATTTTTTAATATTGAAATTCAATGCACAACCAAAATCAATGACAGGTCCATTCAAGTTTGAGTATTTTTTTCTTCTTTAAAATCTATTTCTCTTCTGTCAAGGTGTAATAAAATAGAATAACCAGCTGTGGTGATTAGGGAGAAAAAAGGTTAATTAACATTACAGTCGTAGTTTGATTTAAAATCCTGCTAAGGTTGACTACAGGTGTATAATACTGGGGGGGCATTCAAAGAAACACAAATAGATGTTGTGCTATTTCAGCTGAGTTTCATCTAAATGCAGCCCTTGTGCCGTATAGATGTTATAAATGAATTTGGGGATTTAGTTTAATAAACCTGAATACATCACCAACTCTGTCATAGAAAAATAGATTAAATAGCCCATCTGACGCAAACACAGATCAGATTTATAAAAACTAACAAATAAATCAGGCAGAGCACTGTGACAGTTGTCAGGGCATAAAGGAAATGAGATTTAGTTATAGCACTCATCTCTCTCTCTCTCTCTGTCTACTCAGCCCTCCCCAGGTAAAACTGTGACCGCAAGCATGCTGCGGAACCAGGGACGCAAGCTGGGCAGGGGGAAAGAGAAGCATCGACAACTACAGCCAACGTGAGGCATCAGACTAGCCTCGATGCGGACCTTAGAAAGAAAAGCCCCCCCCACACACACACACACACACCTACTGGCGGAACTCTTCGGGTAAAGAGGCGGGCTGTAGAAGCAACACCAAAAAAAAAAGAGCCACCAAAGGCCCAGTGTTCTATGCTGTACCGCTCGAGATTCTAAACCTCCCTCCACAGCTGTTGGTGTGACAGTTATTCATGTTGCCAATGTGGCATCTTCACTGCCCAACCTAATTACAAAACCCAATTACAAAACCATGGTCATTATTAATTCCTTTCTAGCT